>SPJY01001884.1:1406349-1454055 GCA_005191435.1 Raddia distichophylla | reverse complement strand
CCCCACGGTGGTCATCCGTCATCCCCAAACGCCCCCAAACCCTAGCCTCGCCGCCACTCAATCCCAAGGGACGGGCAACCACCGACTCCAGACCCTACCTGCCTCCCCGCCCACTAGGCTATTCACGCGAGACGGGACGCGAAAGCTCATTACCTGGAGCTGCATGTTCCGGAACCTCTCGGGCACAGAGGCAGCGGCGCCCCCTCCGCGCGCGGCGAGCTGGCGGCCCCCGATCTCGCGGCGCTGCAGCTTGGCCGCGGAGTTCACGAGAGGGGCCTCCATCCTCCGCTTGCGCCCCGCACCGCCGCCACCGCCGCCCCCTCCCACCCCGGCCCCGCCCCCGCCGTCGCCACCGCGCCGCCGAGCCGTCACGCGGAGCCGCACACGCGTCTGAGGCCTCTTCGGCCCATCCATCCTCGCGCGCGCGCGCGCTCGCGCGTGGCTAGGGTTCGGGAGTAGGCGACGCAGTGGGTGGGGGTGTGCGCTCGAGCTCGAGCTAGGGTTTCGCGTCGGGCGCGTGGTGAGAGAAGGCAGCGAGGTTCCTCGCCTCCTCGGCTCCTCCTGAGTCCTAACTCCTGAAGCGAGACGGCGAGAGGCAGGCACCTCGGGCCCACCTGCCATCCACTTAAAATCTCCGGCCCCACCAGCCATCCACTTAAAATCTCGGCCCCACCTGCCATCCACCCAAAACCACCCGCAATATCTTCCCCCGCAACGCCTTCACCATTCCGCCAAATTCCACGCCTCCCCAACCCGCTCCCTCGTCGCGCGCGCGCGGCGGAGGCGCCGCCGTCCCGATGACCGGCGGCGGCAGCGGCGGAGATGCCCCGCCGCGGCGCCGCCCCCTGACGGTGCTCCCGCTCATCGCGCTCATCTTCTACGACGTGTCGGGCGGCCCGTTCGGCATCGAGGACTCGGTCCGCGCCGGCGGCGGCGCGCTGCTCCCGGTGCTCGGCTTCCTCGTCCTCCCGGCGCTCTGGTCGCTCCCGGAGGCGCTCGTCACCGCCGAGCTCGCCACCGCCTACCCCACCAACGCCGGCTACGTCGCCTGGGTCTCCGCGGCGTTCGGCCCCGCCGCGGCCTTCCTCGTCGGCTTCTCCAAGTGGGCCTCCGGCACCCTCGACAACGCGCTGTACCCTGTCCTCTTCCTCGACTACCTCCGCTCCGGCGGGCTCGCGCTCGCGCCGCCGCTCCGCTCGCTTGCCGTGCTCGCCCTCACCGCCGCCCTCACCTACCTCAACTTCCGGGGCCTCCACCTCGTCGGTCTCTCCGCGCTGGTGCTCACCGCCTTCTCCCTCTCCCCGTTCGTCGCGCTCACCGCGCTCGCCATCCCCAAGATCCGCCCCTCCCGCTGGCTCGCCTTCAACCCCCGCGCCTTCGACCCGCGCGGCTACTTCAACTCCATGTTCTGGAACCTCAACTACTGGGACAAGGCCAGCACGCTCGCCGGCGAGGTGGACGACCCGAGGAAGACCTTCCCCAAGGCGGTGTTCGGCGCGGTGGGGCTCGTCGTCGGTGCCTACCTCATCCCGCTCCTCGCCGGCACCGGCGCGCTGCCGTCGGAGACCGCTGCCGAGTGGACGGACGGCTTCTTCTCCGTCGTCGGACAGAGGATCGGCGGGCCATGGCTGCGCGTCTGGATCCAGGCCGCCGCCGCCATGTCCAACATGGGGCTCTTCGAGGCCGAGATGAGCAGTGACTCCTTCCAGCTGCTCGGCATGGCCGAGATGGGCATGATCCCGGCCGTCTTTGCCCGCAGGTGAGAAGATGGGAAATCCACCAAGTCACCAACCTTCCCATGAAATCGCGCAAAATTCAAACAAACAAAACATCTGATCTCCGCGCCGCGCGGTTGATGCAGGTCGCGGCACGGGACGCCGACGTACAGCATCCTCTGCTCGGCGGCGGGGGTGGTGGTGCTGTCCATCATGAGCTTCCAGGAGATCATCGAGTTCCTCAACTTCCTCTACGGGCTCGGGATGCTCGCCGTATTCGCTGCCTTCGTCAAGCTGCGCATCAAGAACCCGGGCCTGCCAAGGCCATACCGGATCCCCCTCGGCACCGCGGCGGCCGCCGCCATGTGCGTCCCGCCCGTGGCGCTCATCGTCACCGTCATGTGCCTCGCGTCGGCCAGGACACTCGCCGTCAACGCCGCCGTCGCCGTCGCGGGGGTCGCCATGTACTACGGCATCGAGCGCATGAAGGCGACGGGCTGCGTCGAGTTCTTGGCGCCCGTGCCACTTGACAGCTTCGATGGGTCATCCTCTGACGCCGGTGAGGACGACGTCGAGGACGTCCGCGCGGGGCTCCTCTCCGACGAGCCGACCGCCGGCGAGGAAGTGGCCAGCAAGGCCGAGTAGGACGCGGAAACGATTTGTGTGGAGGGGAACAAAAATCCGTACAATCTTGTGCCGTTTCTTGTAGATTAGCATCAGTATATACCATTTGTCATACAGTACATTCAGAATAGGGTGAGGAGTTAATGACGTGTTCTTCAGCTGCTGTTTTCAACTGTTCATCACAACATGGAAGGATTCAATTGCAGCATTGATTGCAATGTGAGCTTCAGGGCGCAGTTTGCAGAGCAGTGTCTTGATCGGAAGCTGCGCTTCTTCAGCAAATCCTGCTACGGCCTAAGCGGTTCCTGCTACTTCTGCTTCTTTTCTAATTTTCCATGGTTGTGTTGCTTCTTCCCTTTCTGTTGCTTTCCTATTTAAAAAGGCCACTTCTCTCTTAACTAAAGATGAGAAGATGAAAATGTGTCTCGTAGCGTCTTACAACGTGGCTCGTGCAAAGTTGACTTTTTTGAGAATCCCACCGACAACTCAATCAAATGGCCATGTCGCGATCGCCTTCTTGAGAGAAGCAACCAAGCATGTTGATGCGAGTCTAACTAGACCAGTCTAATTTCTCCTATCTCTTAGTATAATAAAAACTAGTCGGTTTCTTCAACTTTGATCATGTTTGTTTCCACTTAAATTAAATTAAATAAGAATTTGTTATTTCTGTATAAACCAAATAATTTAATATTTTTTAATTTTTTTCGTAGTGTTTTAAATAGTTCTTTTTAGAGTTCGTAAAATATTTTTTTTTCAAAATTGTTTGAACTATTTAGACGTCTTTCGGGGGGTCATATTTTTTTTAGAATTAAAGTTTTTAGCAACTTTTAACTTAAACAAACAACGCATATGATGTACACTTACACAGTACCAAACTAAATTATTATGTTTTGGAAAGTTGTTAGCATTATGTACTAGCTAAAACGGAATAGGAAAACTAATGAACCTGTAAATATCGGCAAAACAATGAGTATCATTAACCGAGAAAAATAACTCACGATAAAGTGATAAAAACAGGATAGGTTTTACTAGAAAAACTTATTTCGAGCACCAGCTTCTTTACCAAGAGAAATAAGACGATTCGAGTGGAGTTTTTTTTTATAATGTATCAATAAGATAGAGCCATGCCCATACCACGGGTTTAATAAGATAATATATATATATGACGTGTGTGTTAAAAAAATATTTCTTTAGTATTTTATTTCTTGACAGCGCATGCAATATGAATTTATACCTGAGAGGCTGAGACACGTGCCGGCCCGGTCGCACGTGCCGAAATACAAGTGTCTTGTTGGGCCTTCTGCACAGAAGCCCATGTTTTAGGCCAGATTTTGTCTGAATTTTCAGGGGGGGAAATTTTGAGCAAAAGATAGTATATTGAATGAGATAAAAGTTTGAGCACAAGATAGTATATTAAAAAAAGTTTGAACAAATTGTCTGATTTTTTAAGAAATTTGGCGAATAGAGTAGGTTCGAGTTGTACTTGTACCGTTGTACGTAGTACGTGTACTCTGCTGATCTGCTCCCCCCAACCACGAGACGTAGCACCGGTCCCACCCTGCAGTGCTCCATCCATTCCATCCTGACATGTGACCCCACATGTCAGTGACACATTAGCTGGGCAGCGGGGCTCCGGTGAGGTGTAATACTGTAATTGCGCACGAGCCACCGATGACACTATTGTTCTTGCGACCAGCCAATAATTTGGGGAAAAACACCCGGTTGCGGCGGCCGCAAAAAAAAAAAGAACTTTTTTATTTTCTTTTCCGCAAATTTACCTCTGCTCCTTCGTTTTGACTCCGCGATCCGATCTCTCCGATCGAGGTTAGTCTCCTGCAGTCTTCCCCCATTTTCCCCCATCCAATCTGGCACTGTTTCACGCTGTTTACCCCCAATTTGGTTGGGGTTTTCCTCCAAAAAATCTGATGCTAGTTCGCTTCCGATCGGCGGCTGCTTGGTATGCTTTACTTGAATCCTGGTTTCGAGAGATACGATTGTTGAGCTCTCGAATCATGGACTCGTGGGTTGGAGTCCTTGTTGCTGGGTTGTGGAGTTCTTGGGCCGTGAAGCTAGTCTCTATGCTAACATTGCTGCTTCTTGATCTGATCCCGCAGATAGGTTCTTGGAGCTTTGTTTGAAGAATAAAGATCACTTCTTGCACGGATTGCTATAGCCGGCGCTTGTTCGGGCGGCGTCTAGGGTTTGCTCATCCAGATCTGTTCCGTCGGCTTCGAGGGGCTGCTGCATTTGGTGCGATTGCGAAGATGCAGCCATCCAAGAAGCTTGCCCGCGTCGACACGATGGATCTGAAGACGCAGCTCGTCAAGAAGCTCGGCCACCAGCGCGCCGAGCTCTACTTCAACAGCTTGAAGAAGTTCTTGGGCTATCAGCTCAGCAAGAGCGAGTTCGACAAGAGCTGTGTCGCTGCATTGGGGAAGGAGAACATTAAGCTTCACAATTTCCTCATCCGGTCGATCCTAGGCAATGCTTGTATGTCGCTTGGGCCGCCGATCAGGCAGGCGGCCACTGGGAACTCGCAGACCAGCGCTGTGTCAAATGGGCCATTGGCCAATGGCGTGACACTGTCGAGGAGAGTGCAGCCAGTGCCTAACCGGAACAGGAGATTTGCTGATAAGCCGAGTCCGCTTGGAAAGTCGCCTCTTGGAACTGTGGAAGATGGTGAGGAGGTTGATCAGGCCAGGGGCAGCCCAGTGTGTGTGCAGAGTCAAAGCCCGGTTAGGGCTCCGCTGGGAGTTCCGAAGGCTCAGAATTCTCAGCCTTCTACATCCTATCCTTCAGAGATTTGCTACCATAATGGTGAATTGCCGGATAGTCAGTCTTTGTTGAAGCTACTTGAGCATAAGTTGAAAGCCGAAGGCCTTAGCGTATCCAAAGAGTGCGCTGATGTGCTGAACTCTGGGCTGAATGCATACATAGGTCAGCTGCTGAAGTCTTCTTTGGGTGTGGCAAAAGCAAGGGAAAACACGGGGAGGATGCAGCAAGTAAATGGGAGTGCTGCTACCGCTGTAAATGGCAGACTGAATCGCAAAATTTCTTCAGATTCTGGCGGTTCGTATGAAGCTTCATTGCTAGATCTTTGCACAGCGGTACAGTCCAACAATCAGTTACTGGGATGTGACTCTGCTATTCAACATGAAAAGATTGTTTCTTACCTTCAGGACAGATAAACGAAAGAAGCTGTCTATTAATATAATATTAGCACCCTTATCTTGGCCAGTGTAGGCAATCCATTACCATTGATGCTGTAGAAACTACAGCTAGTTAGCTTGAGGTTGGGTAGATTTTTTACCTTAGGGGATAGAGCTTAGTGGTACATCCACTGTTTGGTCAGGATGATACATCTTAGGATTTAGTACATGATAGTGAACTTCCATTACCTGTGATTATTCACAAAAATAAAGATGATTTTGGCAATGTTCCTTTGCTTCTTTCTTTGCTTGCATACCAATGTTGCCAGTTTTTACCTTTACAGAGGATAAAGTTATGTTGCTTGGATGTGATTCTGTTGGATAATTTGGTCCTGTTAGTTTTCTCTACGGTCGTTACCTGATAACTTATGTTGATCCTTTTGCTTCAGAATTTGGACTGGTACCTGAACTTGTGTATGTTATGTCGTTTTGGCATGCATGGGATTATGGTTTTGGGAAAACCAGCAACAGAGTTTGCCGTTCTACATGACTACATCTGGCATCTCCAATTCCCTCCATAGCAACTTCACTTTTGAGTTGCGCCTCCTGTAGATTTTCTCCATGAATACATGCCTTTTCTCCGTCTGATCTAATGCTGGCCTGCTGCTCCGTCTGATCATCGATCAATCAGTTAGCCCAGGCCTCTTAGTTTTAAGATGATGAAAATCATGGTTGGAGTTGGTACAAGAACTCAGAAACTCTTTGTTTACAAATGGAGGTGCCACTGCCTTAAGATATCATGCATTGATACATTGCATGATATCTGTGCTATTTCTGAAGTAACCTTTTCTCTCTGAAGATAAGACATATAGGATTTTTGCCCTGCTACTTGCATGGGTCCTTCCTTCGCCTAGCATGAGCTGACAGGCGAGCATATGCTTCGTCACCATCACAAGATCGAATCCATCCATGGACGACGACGAGGAGGAGGAGAAGAACAGTGGGATGAGTTCACTCGCGAGGCGATGTGGTTCGACAAACCAGTCGCTTCGTACGTGGCCACCATTACCACAAACACGGTAGCGTCGAATCCGAGCATGTCACGGCAGGAGATGGACTCGTGACATGGAATAATGGGGAACGAGCCGTTTGCTTGCATGCATACACCACGCCCAGTTAGGCAGCGACGTACGTATTTCTGGCCAAAACGAGCAGCAGCAATGCAGCATCATGCTGTGTTCTTCTTCTTCTCGCACGCATTTCTTTCACCAGCGATGAGCTGAGCTGAGCTAAGCAGCATGTTCATCTTTCAGTAAAGCGCTTTTTGTTTATCGAACCCATGGAAAGACTTGATAAACAGTAGCAATGGAAAAAAAAGGGAGGGGAGACAAAACAAAGCTGCATTTTGTACTTGATGTAAAAAAATTGGAACAAAACACTTTATGAATTATGATTCATACACACGCCCATCAGCCCATGCTTACTATTTCCATACACAAATTTCAATCCAAAATTGCAAAGAAAAGGAGTAAGTGTACATGTTATGAAAAGAAAACAGGATTAGAGCGCATTGACATACGCACGTCCATCTCATCTTACATGCAAAAAAGAAAAGAAAAGAAAAACCTTCCCATACACCAAGAGCAATCAAGAAAGAGTTCAGTGTTTCAGACACACAGGCCCCCAAGAAACCAAGAAAAATTCAGGGCTGTGTCCTCGAGAAACTCCATGGGAAAGAAAAAAGAATAGTAGCTAGCTAGGCTGAAGCTGAAGAAGGAGAGGTAGGAGGGGAACAAGAGGCCTAGAGAATGTGCTCGCTTTAGGGCTACAAATGTTAGTGTGAGCTCATCGCCTTCCCGCCTTTTGAGAGCCTCACGTCAATTCTTTTCTGCGCCTGCCTGCTTCTCTTCTTCCTCTCCTTTTTGCCGCGGAAAGAGCGGGGAGGAAGGAGGAGAGGAGGAGAAAGAGAATTTTACCGTGCTCGTGCTGCCTGCCTCCCTCCTCCTTTCGGTGCTCTGACGCTCAGGACGCGGGCGTGCATGGCGGCCTCCTGTCGGGGCTCCACCATCGAGGTGGCTGAATTCGAAATCTTCAAACTTTTTGTTGGAGGAATTCGAAATCCAACTTGTGCTATGCCCTATGGGCATATAAATCCAAGTTTTTAATCTAAAGTTGACTGTGCTCTTCAATCCAAATTTTAATCTTATGTTGGCTGATTTTAGAATGGGTTCGTCGATTAAATAGTGTTGATTCTGTTGTAATTATAGTACCTTTTCTAGGGTTTCTTTTAACCAAATACAGGGCTACGCAAATTCATTCAAAGTAGAGCAACATGAAGCAAGACACCAAAGCACAAACCACGTTACAAACTTTGCCACCATGGCCTAAATACCAACCACCTCGCCTACTCGTCGAGCGCACAACCTACAACCACAGCCACTCAGACAAATGGATGGTAGTTTGAACGGCGGATCATTCACAAGCTAAGGGGCGGATGCCAATGTTACCAAGAAGATGGCCTCCAGGTGGAAACTGAAGAGGGGATCGAAGGGCACCTCGCCACACTGTCGATCAATGTATGCCATCGGCACTATACCGGGGGGGTGCCGCGTTGGGGGGGGGGGGGGGGGGGGGGGGGGGGGGGGGGGGGGATGAAGACGGATAGAGCAACGACACCACCAGGAGCCGAGAGGGAGGATCTCATAAAAAGGCCTCAAGGAGTGTGCCGATGAGGGAGCCCCCGTTCTCGAGAAGTCTCACTAAAGGCACTCGCCACCGCATTGGATTTGGTTGTCTCGCCATCAGATTTGGCCATCCCGCACGCCAGATTCAACCTTCTCGTCACTTGCACCAAACCCCTCTCAAAGGCCACATCAGGGCACAACACAGAGAGAAAAGAGAGGAGTGTGGAGGGAGAGGAGCAGGGGAAGGGAAGGGCCCGTCGCCACCATGGATGCTACGACAACGACAAGGAGGGGAGACACTGACAAGGGGCTCTAGGCATTGCAAGTCGTGTCGCCCCTTGCCCTATCAAATGCTCAGGAGGTTAGACTGAGAGAATAGTTATCCAAAGCAACTATAGATTAAAACTTGAGATGTCACAAGTCCTCAAAAAGAGGTTCGAAAAGATTAAAATATATACTAAAATGGTTTTAGCAGCTTTAAGAAAAGGCTGCGGTGTTTGACCTGTAAAAAAACAAAATTTTTGTTGTAGCTTATTAATTTTAATGTAAACTGAAAATAATAATGACATTAAGTTGTTTATACCTTTTGCGGTTTTGCATGGTAAAAGACTGACTAAAGATCTCTCTCAAAGCTGTTGAAATTGTTTCTCAAAGCCTATAAAGTCCATCTAAAAATATTACGGTTTCTTGAAACATTTTTTTACAAGCTCTCAATACCTAGCACTACAACCGCAACAGTGCAATCTCACAACAGTCCCAAAGCAATGATTTCTTATCATCCTTTTTTAAAAGGGAAAATTGAGCTCGTAATATCGAAAGTAGACCTTCCCTCAAGTCTAGCACCGGAAATTGATCTCCTCTCCAACCTAGCACTGAAGTGCACCTCCATTACCCCTTTCTATCACTCCGTCTCTCCAAGTGTTAGAGGGAACCATTAGCTCAGTTAGCTGACATGTGGGGCCCACTTGCAAGTGTCTCCTTCTTCTTCTTCTTCTTCCTCCTCTCTCTCTTCTCTCTCCCTCTCCCTGAGCTCCACTCTCTCCCACTCTCTCCCTCTCTCTCTTCATGCCGCTGCCGCCTCTGCTTCTCTCTTCTTTTCTCCTCTCCTCCCTCTCCCTCTCCCAGCCGACAGCCGCCTCTGCCTCTCTCTCTCCCCCTCTCCCTCTCCCAGCCGGCAGCCGCCTCTGCCTCTCCCTCTCGTTCTCTCTCTTGGTTCTCATCTCTCTCTCTCTCCCCGCAGGCGGCTTGCGACAGTGCAGTGAGGGGGAGAGAGAAAGGGAGAGACGTGGGACCCGCTGTGCATTGAGACTAATGGGGACACCGTTAACTGTTGCCGTGACGTAGTGATATAAATGAGTAATGGGGACACCGTTTAGTGCTAGATAAGACAACGGAGTTTTTTCGGTGTTAAAAAACAAAGGGAGCGACCTTTCGATGTCACCAGCTCAATTTTCTCTTTTTTTAAAAAATAGTGTTATTTCAGCTGTACTTATGTTGACTAATTTAATTTTTCATATTGACAAATATATTAGGGTGGTAGTATAATTCGGATCCGGCCATTTGCTTAGGATGTGTTTGGTTTGGTCATCTCGCACCGACCTGGACCATACATTTCACTCTACTGTTTGGTTGAAAGTAAATGATGCTAGATCAATCAATCCCACTATTCAGATTTAAGCTAACTATTCAGATTTAAGCTAACTATTCAGATTTAAGCTAAACAAGCTGGATCAACCGATCCATCCTCAATTGATAAGTTGGCTTCGTCCTGGACCTGATCCAAGATGGTGAAACCAAACACACCCTTAGATAACCTTTCACACAAACCATATACTAGCATCATAATATAGATACTACCATGTTAGTATACAAAATGAAAAAATAATCTCGCCCGTTAGATCCAAAGAGACAAAACAATTCGTATTAGCAATCTCACTTGGCTCAAATTAGTTCTCTCTCAAAATTGTTAGGAATTTCTAAGAACTATGAAGTCCAGTAAAACTAACGTTTCGGTTTCCCAAAACCATCTGTAAAAACTCTCGAAACCTAGCACTGTCCAGCCGCAACTAATCTTGTAGCCTCGCAGTGGCTCCAAAGAAGGCGGCATGCACGGCAATGATTTCTTACCATCCTTTTTTTAGGTGTTGACAAATGACAAAATACATACTCCTTTTGTAGACTCTCCCCCTCACCCTCATCACCTCATGTGATTGACGATGATGGCCATCTCTCTCTCTCTCTCTCTCTCTCTGTGCATTCTTTAGCAGGTTAGCATGGAGGTAGCAGCTGCTCGAGCGGCGCAGGCCTCCGGCTCCGAGGGACCGGAATGATGAGGCCGAGGAGGCGGCGACTCCGAGGAGAGCGCGTGTGGGGGAGGCAGAATGGAGACTGCGCCCCTGAATGTTTACAGACACCGATGTACTTCTCCCCTCTGAAAAGTTCAGCACTGAATTCTAGCTAACGCCTCAGCCAGCTGCCCGTGCGATCGATGCCGAGCGCAGCAGCCCAGCCCCAGCCCAGCGTGCATGCCCCTGCTGATTTCTTTATCATGGCCGTCAGGTTAATCCCCTGTGTTTGTTTAGTGCTACTGTTCTCTCTGTGCTTGATGGTGCCCTTTCTTAAGCGCTGATGTTACTTTAGTATTACTCCTAGTTTACTTATCATGCGGCTGCCTAGCTCCTGCATGCATGGTGCTGTAGGTCATGCCTGAGCCCTGCCAAATCATTCAGACCGAGATGGACTGAACTTTTGAATAGCAAGCACTGCCGGTTTTGTCACCATGACAGCTGCTGTCAGATAACAGCAAGCATCAGATAATCCTAGCAAGTTATTTTCAATGTGAGGCTGGAAGCTAATATATGCGCCATTGTAATATATGAGATGAGAGATGAATGTGAATCTCACTAGGCTGAAGTTTGGCTGTAAGCTGTCACAATGCAGCAAGAACAGAGACTTCTCCTTTTCAGTACAGAGATGCTGTGCTACCTGGCAATGCTTTTGAGATGTTGCTCTCTGACTGCTGCTGCTGTTGCTGCTGGTGTATTGTGCATCGATCGATTGCTGCTTTCCTGAGGGAGCACTCGATGAGCCCGGGCTGCCTTTCTCCTGTCCTGAAAATCATGGAGTAATTGGAAAACAGAGGCTAAAACCCCTGACAAAAGTGGCTTTCTCCCCCATGGGGGAAAGCTTTGCTCCCTCTTTAGCACTTTAGAAGTATGCAAAGGGAGGTGAGGTGGCTTTCTCCTCTACCTACAAAGCTTCTACCGTCCCTCAATTTGGACTAGTTCTTAATTTTAGAGTGCATTGGAGCTAATGTGTGGAAAAGGAAGTAGTAATAATCATTAGTTCATAGTAATTGTGAAGAATAATTGATTGTAGCTGCAGGTAGCCTTCTGTGAAATAAAAATGCATTGGCGAGAGACATGAAAAGAGAGCTGCTAAGTCAGATTAATGGAAGCTGTTTTTGGCTATCCTTAAAAAGCCTTTGCACTAGGAAGAAGACTAGTAAAGGAAAGCCGAGAAAGCAGGAGCCTCTCTCTCTTTCTCTCTCCTGGTCCACCACATTGTACGGCTGCGCCTCGCTCCACCGGCAAAGCGTGCGCCATTGTCTTGTCTCTTGGACTATCCAGCCGCTTGCTTGATTAGGCTAAGTACTATATTTAATCTCCTAATATCCTGAGTAATCACTGATGTAAGCATTGCAATTGTTTCTGCATCTTCTGGTGCTGCAATGGCAATCACCTCTCTCCCTCTCAGTAGCAGCATCCTCAAGTAATTTGGCTGATGAAGCAATGGGAGCCTAGTTAAAATATGCAGACACAGCTGTGTGTGCAGACATGCATGCCTGATGCTTCCTCTCAAAGGGATGTCTGCATCAGCCTTTGCTTCTTCATCAGTCTCTGTCTGCTTGTATGGTTTTCTTGCAATGCAAACACACAACAACTGTTCCCATTTTCCAGCCATAAGAACAGTACTTTGATTTGCCAGAGGGCACCAGCAGTGAGACAAGAACCTGCTGCCCTTAGATATGGGCTTGGATCCATCCATTTGGCTAGATGGATGCATGCTAGATCCTTGCAACATTGCAATGCAAAACAATCTCATCAAATGTGCAGCAATGCTTGTGGTGGCAATAATTCAGCAGCTGCTAGCACACAAGAGATGCACTGAAGCCACATCTCACTCAACATCAGGTCATGTGGATGGCTGGATGCCCTCCCTTTGCTTGTTTTCAGTGACATCTGACAGCTCCATCTTATTAGGTAGTTGGTTGCTTGCACACATACACACAAACTGAGGCCAAACCAATAATACTACTAAACAATTGCACATTGTGATGTTGTTGCTGAAGCAATTGCATGGTAGTCTGCACTTGTGCAATGATCATTGCAAACAATGCATGCCATTGCCACAAATTGTAAACATTGCATCACACACAAAGTGTACTGTTTGGAATGGACTCTTCTCCTTCCTGATGGATAGTACTGGACTACTGGTACTAGTTGCAGCCACAGTGGCAGCTGCTAGTGGGGTCCAATGGCAATGCATGGGAGAGGAAGAAGATTAAACTAGACTCCTGCAGGGTTGTCTGCTCTGGGAGGGGCACTGCTTGGCCTCCTCATGCAACTGAGTGTCATTGGCCCAGGCTCTTGCTTGGCATGCCAAAAAGGAGGGGAGGCCAAAGTAAACATGGAGCATCTCTCTGCCTAGTGTCTAGTGTGTGTGAGAGAGAGGGAGAGAGTGAGGGAGGCTCCATGGCATTGGAGGCAGTGTTTATAAATCACCACCTCATTCCTGCACACTGCCATTACCAGTTTCAGCATCACAATACCTGCTCTTTCCTCCCTCCTGATATCTTGTTTGTCCCATGCAAGTTGAGTGTAGAGCTGACTGAAGAAGAAGGCTAGAGAAGGGAGGAGTGAGGAAGAGACAACACACAACTAGTATCTTGGGGTTCTTGGATACAGGTCAGTTGCTTCTCTGACTCTCTGGTTGCTTGTATACTGGTCAGGACTCACTTCTCAGGAATCCAAGTTTACCTTATCATTGATTGTTCTGATGGCATCATCATGAACCATGACCACAATTCCTGCTCTGAGACAAATGTAGATGCTTCCAACTGAATATTACTCTTTTATCATGACTGTTGCACTTCATCTCTGAAAATCTGAACCACAAAGATCAATCCAAAAGGCTTTGTCAGTTCTAAATGTATCACTGTTCCAGCAGGGCGCTAAATTTGGTGAGTAGATCAAGTTCAAGAACATTACCCTAGAGGCTTAACTGGATTAAAGGAACATGAGGATGGACAAGCATGTGAGGCAATGTGACATGGAGGTCATGAAGATGGCCTTGCTCAAGCATGAAGAGACCTTCAGGCAGCAGGTAACCTTCAGTTCCTCAGCACTGCAAATTCTTGCAGCTGCATGCCATGAACTGCTCGATGATCATCTCGTCGCCATCGAATCAGGTTCACGAGCTGCATCGCCTGTACCGCATCCAGAGGCAGCTAATGAGCGACCTGAGCAGGACCGAGCTGAACTCCCGCCGGCAGCAACAGCGGCGCAACAAGCAGCCGCGGCGGGCGCTGAACCTGCAGCTCCCTGCCGACGAGTACATCGTCAGCGCAGACGAGGACGACGGCACGGAGCTGGAGCTGACGCTCGCCGTCGGCGGGAGGCCCGGTGGCTGCGCTCGCAAGAACGGCAACGTCAACGCCGGCTCCTCCCCCTTCGCGTCCGACTGCTCTGGCACGAGCCTGTCGTCGCCGTCGTCCACCGAGTGCTCCGAGGGGGCACCGCTCCATGCGCCGCCGCCGTGCCAACGAGCGATGGCGTTCGACCTTGGGGTGGGCGAACCGATGAAGCAGTCGCCGTGGCTGGTGCAGTGTCAATACCTGAGCCTCCGGATGACATGAACACCAACTCGTCTATCCATGCACGATCACATTGTACTTTCTAGCTTGCGTTGCGTCGTAGAAGATGCAGCAGTAGCCACTTGGTTTTTTTCGTCTTCTTTTTGCTTACTTGTTCTTTCTAGTTTCTTCCTCTCCTGCTATCCTAGGTGACCAATGGAATTTGGGAAGGGTTAAGTTCTAATCCTGATCCCAGATTACTAATTGATCATGACTAATGAGTGCATGCTGATTGATTAATGTTAATGTTCAAAATGGTGTTGATTGATGGCTAGTACAGCATGTTCATGATTTGTACTACACTTACAGCTTCATGCATGCATGCAAAGGTAGCCTGCAGGAAAAGGAGGGTTTGCAGTAAAAAAAAGCAACATTCATCCGACAGTGAAACTGGAAGAGGGCAGAGGAACAGAGGAACAAAGTGCAGAGAAAACTACCAGTACTAGAAAGCATTGGTTAGCTACAGGTAAAGGTGAATAGTTGTAGATAGGGAAAAGAAGCTGCATTTTCATAGTGCAGAAAGGGTTGCAGTTGGTGGCCAATGGATATGGAGTCTCCAAATCTGCTTGGAATTCAGGTCCTCTTGAGTAAGACCACACAGTTAGGAACAGGAGGAGGCTATTGCCTTCTCTCTTATGATTGATGTTCTTGATCAAACTTTCTAACAGATTAAGCAGCATAGGAAGGCATGCGTGCCAAAAGTAAAAGAAAGGAACATAGTTCAGTAAAAAAAATCAGAGAGGTATAGAATTTGACAGCACATTTTCTAAAACATGGTGTATTGGCTCATGATTTAAATGGAGTATCGAAGACTAAGAAGTCTTTCTAAAATAAAAGAGAGAGGGGTCTGAGTCAATTTCCTGGGTCGTAGATCAAACATCTCTATAGGGCATATAAAAGATCCAACGGAACCATCTAGCTATATGAGAAAATCGATTGAGAGTTAAATAAGTCTCGGTCGTCTGATGATGAGCAAAAGTATCTATCTATTATATATATATATAAAGGAGGAGAAAAAGAAGCCACCATGTTCGTCCACATCATCCAAATTATTTTAGCCATTCAATCAACGGTGGGACCAAATTATAACGGCCAAGATCAATCAAAGAAATTCTCACATATATCAAGAAAAAAATAAAAGATCTATGTCGTTGATTTTGTGGGGCCGGATTATAACAGCTTAGATTAAAAGAAGAATATTAGAAATTCGGATTAAATACTAATCCGATCTGATATATTAGAGATAGATTATGAGTTAGAGATAAATACTATATACCAAAATAAATCTAGCCGCGCAAACGCGCGGGCCACCTCGCTCGTTCTTTTAAAAAGGATATATAGAAAGCATGTTTAAGCAAGTGGGAAAAGGAGTATTAAGGGGGCAGGCAAGCAGCACCAGAAGAAATCTCAAGTAAACCTTGCAGCTGCAGGAACCAAATCGAATCTAAAAGAAAACCAAAAGAATGCGCGCGCGCGCACTCAACTTGCAGGTGATTCGCCGCTGTCTTTTGATCAGGCAGGAGGAGGAGCTGAAGTTTTATGAAATGCTTGGCTTGCACCCAGCGCCTGTGCGTCCGGTTAACAAGACAACATCTTGATCCCATGGTGTGTGAGATCTCAGGCAGGATTCCCCGGTCGCGTCAGAACAAGAAAAGCCATGACAGCAACGGCCAGCGATGGCGAGGCCATGCATGGCCTAAAAAAGAACAAGGAATGGGCACAAAATGGAATGGTGATTCACTGCATGCTGCTACGAAAAGATCGAGCCAGCCGATGGGTGACTCACTGCATCCTAGCTAGGTAGTGATCACCATTCTATCGGTCTATGGATCTATCCGGATAATGTCGGCTCATTTTGGATGGTGATCAGTCCGATAGAACAGGCTTTCCGTTTTTTGCGGCTTTGCTAGGGCAAATCTTTGTCAATGGTTTGATGCATATTGCCGCCTATATTGTTCTGAACAACTTGTCCATTGTTTATGTGTGCCAGAATCTTTCGGTGGTAAAAACCAAAACTAGTGATCTTTCGATGGCACCGAACCAATTTTCCCCTTGATCACATATCCGATTAATCTGAACACAAAACAGGGAGAGGTGCCGGTGATGCTGATGTACATTCGACAGTTACAGCCTAAACCTACATATTAATATTATTGACAGAAGAGTGATAAATATGAAAATATCGATCTTTGGAGTGACATATATCGGATTATTGCAGGATCATCTATCATCATCATCATACGATGCGTGTGGTATGTGCTAGAGGTGCATTACAGAGAGACCCAGGCAATAGCTTCTTATTTCTAGGCTGAGTTGCAGCGGAGCAAGCAGCAGATGGGCCTGGGCCGGATAGCGAGCGCTCGCCTCACTCTTCGTTGAGGAAAGAGGTCAAGGGCCGGAAGCTGTGAGTGGGCCGGAGCCCAGAGCCGTGGCAGAGCCGAGGCCCACCCCACCCCACCCTGACGCGTGATGACGGCAATGTGACGTGGCGTGCGCCGCGGGGGATCGCCTCACGCGTGGCCTCGCGCGGGCCGTTCGATCCCTCGTCGAGCGGCTGGGATGCATCTGCAGCCTCCCGCTCTGCGTGCTGGCACGAGGAGTCCGCCTCCACTCCACCCTCCAGCTAGGCATCTACCCTGTGCTTGCACTTGCACTTGGGCCTGGGCCCCACCATGAGTCCATGAGCAGTCAGTCTCGTAGACAGAGTGGAGTGGAGCAAGTCATTCCACTCATGGCTTTGCCGGCTCAACGCGGCTGGCCAGTGGAAATCAGCTACTGCTATTGCGTGTTGCAAACAATTCTCCCTGCATATCATGTGTCCATGCCTCCTTATGCCCTGTTGGATACATCCTTTTCGATTTATTTGATTTTATGTTCTTATTTGCTTATTTTCATTTAAATATAAATAATATATGTTTCAGTTCATCTTTTTTTTTTGGCAACTCAAAGGTAAGTCTAAAGTCTCTCTAAAAACAAGTTAAACATAGAGACGTGACTCACGAAGCCATCTCAGAAAGCTCTTAAAGTTAAAAGATAAGCTAAATAAGATACGCTAACAAGAATAGACCCTTAGTATCATACGTGCGGATACAAATGTGGTAATTAAGCCCAAAATATTGATCAATAGTAACGGATTCAGAATTAAACTTAAGAGCATCCCAACAACCCCTCTATGTAATGAATAATGTTTTAGAGAAGGTTTATTCACGGGGTATTGGGGATACTCTAAAACTATGCAAGCGCGATGTCAACCCCATGTTTGTTTCTGGACTATTGCACTAAAAACAATCCAAATTATAGCAAAACATGTTAATTATTATAGGTTATATTATGATAAACATAACACACTAGAAAACAATCGTATTTCCGAGGATGTAATGATATATTTTTCATAAAATTCTCGCAATCCTTTGGTATTACAAGCAAACACTATTTGCAATAGCAACTGCATGCAGCTACGAGACTCGCACACCAGTGAGGTGATAGGCCCTTACATGGCTGTGGGAAATGAAAAAAAAAATGTTGAAAAAGGGTGTTGTGACTTGTGAGCACGCCTACTAGGGAGCTATCTGCGTACCATGGTGTATTTATTCAAAGAAAATAAATAGCATATATAAATCCAAACCTGACCACAGCCCCCGCCCCAATGGTTGATCAGCCCTACTTCCTCCGTACTGAAATATAAGATGTATTTTATTTCGTTGGTATAATACTTTGATCGATAAGTATTCTATTAAAAATAATTTTTGTTGTTAATCTACTATTGGCCATGGATCTTATTGTAGAAGGATTTTTAATTTTTAATCTTTTAAATAAACTTTGAACGGGGGACAATCAATACAGACGAACTACTTTGGCTACACCACGCAAATCACGCTGTAAATTTAAAAAAGAACTAGAAGGCCATACGGGTTAAAAAGACAATGTGTCTGTGTCACACCGCATGCCTAGTTGGCTGGTTCTATTGTCTTCATCGCTAGCAATTAGAATTACGATCGAATTGTTGTGGACGATGATGCTGTGAGCCTGTGATAAATAAATCATAGCATAGTTGTTGCCTACTGTTCGTTCCACAGATGCTCTTAATTACAGCCACGTCATCGTCCAGTTTATTACATTGCACGCCAAATACTCAAATAAGTGTCTAAGCAATCACTTAAACGTACGCAGACGTGACAATGTAAGCATTGTTATTAAATTTCCTTATAGCTGAAATACCAGCTCGAGCGAGGGACGGGGGACTCGAAATACCCTACCTAACACTAAAACACATACTTTGTTTCATCATTGTCACTATGGATTTTTATGTCCCTATGTACGATCATTAGGTCCAATTATCTCTTCCCATTTCATCATCTTCCTCCTCATCCTTCTCTCCAAACTGGTGACCTCCACCACCTCCCCGCTCTCTATCTCCATACACCTCTCCAGTCCTATCTCATTGACACCCCTCCCTCACCGGTGGCCGGTGGGTGAGTCGTCGCCTCCCTTGTCACCCTACTCCACCTCTACCTTCTTTTTGTGTTGCATATATGTTATAGCGATGCTAGACATAAATCGGGTAAATAGACCTGTTTTTTGAAAGACAATTAATGGCCGAGCTTTGTTTGATGTTGATATTTAGTATTATGGTTTAGCACTAATCAATTGTAATTTAATCAATCCGTGGTTGAGGGTGGTAAAGTGCTTTTGCAATGAAGCCCGCCACCCTGATTCAAAATCCTCGTAGGATAATTAAATGCACATATCATTCTTAGAACGAGGAAAAGATGATCTATCCTTTGCATCCATTATAATTATGTTAGTTTTTTTTTATAGTGTATGCATGCAGAAATACAAAAAAAAAAGACTGCATCTCAAGTATAATAAGAAAGCACGTATTTTTGAACAAATAGGGCAGACATTCTGTCATTTCATTTCATTAAGAAAAAGAAAACTGTGCACTGTACAAAGATCTAGCCATGGCTAGAAAAACATAAAAGAATTACATTGTAGCAGTAAGGAGACCCATGCTCTATCACCTCACCTACTCCTGTAATGCTAGAAACTGCTAGAAAAATAGGGATTGGAGTCTGTAATGGTTGGCAAGGTCGCTGACGACATGGAGTCTGTAGGGATTGGAGTCTGTAATGGTTGGCGAGGTCGCTGACGACATGGAGTCTGTAATGATTGCTTTCGTTCAATGAATGAAAGTGGGGTAATAATACCCTTCTGCAAAAAAAAAAGTGTCTAAGCAATCACTTAAACGTACGTAGACGTGACAATTTAAGCATTGTTATTAAATTTCCTTATAGCTGAAATACCAGCTCGAGCAAGGGACGGGGGACCGGACATACCCTACCTAACACTAAAACATATTTTGTTTCATCGTTGCCACTGTGGATTTTTATGTCCCTATGTACGATCATTAGGTCCAATTATCTCTTCCCACTTCATCATCTTCCTCCTCATCCTTCTCTCCAAACTGTGGTGACCTCCACCACCTCCCCGCTCTCTATCTCCATACACCTCTCCAGTCCTATCTCATTGACACCCCTCCCTCACCGGTGGGTGAGTCGTCGCCTCCCTTGTCACCCTACTCCACCTCTACCTTCTTTTTGTGTGGCATATATGTTATAGCGATGCTAGACATAAATTGGGTAAATAGATCTGTTTTTTGAAAGACAATTAATGGCCGAGCTTTGTTTGATGTTGATATTTAGTATTATGGTTTAGTACTAATCAATTGTAATTTAATCAATCCGTGGTTGAGGGTGGTAAAGTGCTTTTGCAATGAAGCCCGCCACCCTGATTTAAAATCCTCGTAGGATAATTAAATGCATATATCATTCTTAGAACGAGGAAAAGATGATCTATCCTTTGCATCCATTATAATTATGTTGATTGAAATTTTTTTTTATAGTGTATGAATGCAGAAATACAAAAAAAAAGACTGCATCTCAAGTACAATAAGAAAGCACGTATTTTTGAACAAACAAGGCAGACATTCTGTCATTTCATTAAGAAAAAGAAAACTGTACACTGTACAAAGATCTAGCCATGGCTAGAAAAACATAAAAGAATTACATTGTAGCAGTAAGGAGCCCCATGCTCTATCACCTCACCTACTCCAAAATTCTATCAACCAGTGTCATAGAAGGAAAATTCTTATGCTGAAAAATACGTCTATTTTTTTCTTTCCAAAGAATCCAAATAGCGTAGACTACGAGACCATTTAGGGCCCTCCAGTCCGCTTTGTCGACTGTCTGGGAAGAGGCCACGATCCACCAGTCGCAGAAAGTCGTGTTGTCTGTCCATTTATACGTTTGAGGGTGTTTATTGAGAGTCAGGTGGTTGATGGTTTTTGGACTATTTGGCATAAAGAATAGATGTGCTAGTGTGGCCATCTTTTTTAAACCAGGACGTTAGCCGTATGAATGCGTTCATGTATGAGAGACCAGACAAAGGATTTGCATTTTTTTTTGTCTGTGCCTACCAGATCGTGTCTCTAAAGGATCAACCCATGCTGCCCAGAATTGGAAATGATAGTCCGATGTAGTGGAGATTTGACCATCTAGGCTTGGAGTTCAAATGATCTTATCAGCTCCATTGGTGAGTGTGACACCACGAAGTTGGCTCCAAAGGTGGAGGTAATCCTGAAGTGGATCCACCGTGTTAAGCTGTCGCACCATGCCTATCCACCTAGGCCTGATCATCGGTCGGGCTGGACCGGGTTTCGGGCCGGGCTTGGAAAGCCTGGTCCCACATGACCAGGCCCGAGCCCAAAGCCCAGAAGCCTAGCCCGGTCACGGCTTAACACGGGTTTTTCCCAGGCCCGAGCCCGACCCGGCTCAGCGGTGGGGCTTTAGACTGAGGCCCGACCCGATGCACCGGTCATGTCTGGTCGGGCCGGACCGCCCATGAACATGTTTATATCGATCTATTATTTGGAAGCAAATCTTTGACGATATGATCCATTCCTCCTGTGATGTTGAAGAGGTGGGGCACGATGTTGCACGGTGCCACGAGTGGCCGCGCGAAAGAGCGCTCTGTCAGGATCACTGTAAGGTACCAGAGAGCCATTCCAAGGTCTACTTGGGTCAGTCCAATCGAGTCATGACCACCTCAAACAAAGTAATGAACCAAAATTTTGGAGATGCAGGGTGCCAAAGCCACCCATCTTCTTTGGTCGTCACACAGTTGGTCAATTCAGGGGCGAAGCCAGGGCCCGGCCACCCTGGGCCCAGGCCCGGGCTCCTGGGCCAATAGCAAGGCAATGTTGCTGAAGGTCTAGCCTATTTTTTCAGCCTATTTATGGCAAGTGGCTCGGCCCAACTAGGTGGAGCCAAGGCCTAGCCACCTTGGGCCCAGGCTCCTCAGTTGGGCTGGCTCCGCCACTGGGTCAATTGACAAGTTAGTGTACACTACTAGATGACTCATCTCGATCTCCACCAGAGAAAGGCTCGACATATTTTGTCCAACCTCTTCAAAATCCACTTAGGTATTGGAAAAATCGACAGCAAGTACGTAGGTAGAGCCGAAAGGACAGTGTTGACGAGCGTAAGCTGACCGGCCTTGCTAAGAGGCCTGCCTTCAATTCTTTAAGCCGTTTTTTCACTTCATATCAATTACGTAAATAGCTGCGTAAATGTGCAAACCCAGAAAACAGTAGATGATGTAACGCCTGGATGATTCGTACTGCCTTTTTTTGACAGCTCTCAGTGCTTTATGATGCATGAGATAGGTATAAAAACAATTTAGCCTTTCCATCGATCGTGGTGCGGGTTATCATCTGCGTAACACATGCCTGGATTAATATTCTCTATAAACCCTTTTTTTAGAAAAAGTTTAGCTAGGGCTAAAAAGTGTCAGGTAAAGACTCTTTCCAGGTTCCATTGCATTTCCTTTTCAGAGGTGATATCTGATGTTTGTAACAGACAATACCAGCACACAAAAAAAATGTTGTTTTTTAATCGTTGCTTGACCGCTACTCAATGGATATTAATTTGGCGCCATGTAACCTTTCGTTACCGAGGATCGGTTTCGGATCACGCCTACCATCCTAAAGAACTTCACTAAGGCCTTGTTCTTTTAAGTTGATCTGAACGGCTGAACGGTTGAAATGACTGAACTTCGAGAGCTTCTCGAGGTAGTCTCGAGATTCGAATACATTTTGTTTGACTTGCTTTTTAAAGCGTTAGGACCCACCTTCAAAACAGCAAAAAAACGGATTTAAAAAACTCAAAGCATATTTGTTTTTAAAACGTAGATAAGTTGTTAAGCTGTTAAACTGAAAAGAATTGGGTCTAAGTCCACCTGCCCCAAAGCAATTAACTGCATCCTCTACGATCTTTCAAGAATATAGTTTTATTAAACCCAAGAAGCTAGAGATTTCCGAATAAAAACATTCAGATTAAATCAAAAGAGGGCCATGGACCTCACTCACTCAACAGTCACCTACTCACCTACGCACTCTCATTCAACTACCTGGAAATATGTGTAATGAAAAACCCTTTATCTAAACAAATGTATAATGAAAAACTACCTAGAAATAGATGGAGTATATGACAACATTATGTGCTAAAAGAGGACTCAGATGGAGTGTTTAATCAGGGTTTGAATTTTGTACACCTCGAAATAGAGGTACAAGTGCTAATTTGCTGGTAGAGATAGCTCAAAATATTGCTATAATCGGATTCTACGGCACTTATGCTCCATCCTTTGCTATTTTCTTCTGTATCCCCGTTCTTGCTATTTTCTTGTGCTCCATCTTTTATGCCACTTCGAATAATGCTATGCTCTGCTAAAAAAAAAGTCATTCACTACATGATTTCGATTGTTTAGGACGAATACCTCAAAAAGGAATTTAGTAAAAATAACAATTTTGCTTCTTTCTTGGCGCCTACAAAACAATGGGGACCATGACGGTTCTTCCCCTTTTTCTTTCTTCCTTACCTATGTTATTGTCTCTTTGAATCTTTCTACTCTCCTTGGCAGTGTCTCCTCTCTACACCTTTAGGCAGGTGCGCCACCCCTTCCCCTTGTGTTCGAGTTAGCGTGCCTCCGAGGTTTAAAGGAAGGGGTGGGGATGTGGAAGCGTGTCGGTGGAAGACGACACAACAAGGTGGTAGTGGCATCCGTAGATCGACGTGAGATTGGAGGGAGATAGACAACAACTACAAAGTATTAGTATGGTGCAACCTAAAGTTATGGTGGATAAGATCAACCATGAAGAGAAGCCAAATGGCATGACGGGAAAGACATTGTCGGGCAGATGGTTGTCTACTAATAAATAACCATCGATAAAATGTACTCTAGTAGAAGTAAGGGGTCATTCTTTTACAGCATTAAAAAATCAGCACCAGCTCGTTTTCTTTGCATCCACTGTCCAAAATTTAGATGAGACGGCGGCACAAAGAGCAACAACAAAAGTGAAAGTACCTTTCAAGGTCTGAAAAAAAATTCCAACAAGATTGACCTCAGAAGATCGCAGAGGTCACTGAAGGAAGCAGAAACGCTGAAAGCTAATAAATAAGGCCACCGTAAAGAGGAAGAGGCAGGGACAGCAAGACACCGGTGAAGCAGCAGGAGCTTGCCACACCTCCAGGCTCCAGCCCTCTCCTCTCCTCCCTTCTTGCATGCCGATCGCCTCCAAGCTCCTCTACTTCCAGCGCCGGCCCCCGCCCTGCCCGGACCCGGACCCGGACCCGGACCCCCCGGACCAGCGCTGCCGGTCCCGCCGCGACGCGCCCGGCCGCCGCCGGCGGAGCTCCCCCTGTCACCACAGGCCGGTGAGGACGAAGCGCGCATGCTGTTTACGTTTCTTGTTCTTTATTTCCCTGCTGTTTCTCGGGTAAAGTTGCGCTCTTTTACCGCTTTTCACCGAGGGAATGGAGGGTTTCCAGTGTTTTTTTAAATTTGTTCTTCAGCGTGGTTAAGGAACGTGGTGTAGTTTTTTTCCCCCAGTTGTGGCAGATCAAAAACTGGTGACCTGATGAGTCCGGTAGATACGGCTTTGGCGCTGCGAATTTGTAGGCTAGTCGACGATGAGTTGGGGTTGCGTAGTTGATGCGCACCTGCAACAAGATTGCAGCTCTAGCATCAGAAATGGATGGTTCAAAGGTTTCTTTACGATGGGAACAGCAGGTGCTCATGGAAATTCCAATTTAATAGCTAATCCTGAGCAAGGTGTGTGTTGTCACCAATCACCAGTGAAGAGCTGAAGGATTGTCTTGGGCTGCTGCTATAGTTAGACTTTTTTTCGGTAATATGAAGTTTTAATTAGAAGCTTGCAGTTGGTGTAGTCGGAATTTGTTGAATGGACCACTATGTAAAAATATGAAGAGTCCATGCTTTATTTTGTGTACCCTTCATTTAAATCTCTGAACACCAAAATTTTGGGCGTATAAAATAAAATCAGTAAATAGCAGATGCTGTATTTCGCTAAGCTTGTGAGTATTTCGTTGTTCACGAATAATATGATTTCTCCAACATAAGGGCAGTCTCCTGTTTCCTCAGAAACATTAGACAGAGGGCAGACGCTCTGGGAAATTAAGTTGGTACTAGGAAGTTATCCTTGCCTTTTCAGTATAGGCGGAATAAATCATGTGATGTAAAGTGTATATCCCTGGGAATTATACTATTGAGCAAGCAGGCAGAATATACGGGAATATTTTACCCAAGTAGAAAGAATGGTCTATTCTATGGTAGATCCATGGGTGCATGACAATAATAGTTCTCTAGAACAGATAATTTGAGAAATCGTGCATAGACCAAAACACAAACTCTAGTGAAAAAGTACATTGGGATGACCATGTTATCTCTAATTATTGGCTTTGGTTGGCTGCATGCATGAATTTGATTGGTTGCATGCATTCAAGCTTTCTTCAAAACAACGGTTTGACCAGTTTTACCAATAAAATAGATCATAAAGCATCCTCGACTACCACAATGGACAAACGATTTGAAACGGATACACCTGAGGCCATAGACAAGTATAGCGAAACAGAGTGATTATTACGTTTCGTTGATGTTTATTGCAAAAGAAGCTTTCATTTGTATAGTGAGTGTCATTATGATAAACATTTGTTTGTTCTATCCCTTCCTCCAAAACACTGACTGAGATTGCCTATGTAACTTAGTTGACGGAAAAGATTCCCTATGAACAACCACATTGATTTGAACCTAGCTAGGAGGTGAAATATTGCCCCTATAACAGCCTAAGAATAAACAATTGATCTGTATATTCTCCTCTGAATGACAAGAGTTGGATACTATTTCTTATGTATCATTGAACTATTTCCATGCATGCAACAGATCATTTTCAAGGCAGACATTAATGCTGTATTACGTTACAATGTTATCCTGTTATGATGATGTCGGTTGTGAAATATCCTTACGTAATCATGCATTGTTTCTAATTATCATGAAGTAACACCCATGATGCTAACATCTGTTATTTATCAAACCAGGGTCAGGAACTTGTTTCAGGAAAGCAAAGAGATGCTGCTAAGATTGTTGGATCTGTTGGAAACACACTAGAACATGTAGGGGGTATGTGCTCCAGCTCAAGGCTAAACCGCAGTGTGTCAGATCATGGGCGGCTTCCTGATGTTGTTCAACAGGCTAGGGAAAGGCTTCTTCAGAGGCTCAATAGTGTGGACTTATCCGGAAGGTCCGCAATTTCGCATCAACTCATAGCATGTTGTTCTTTCAGTACAGAATTTGAGCTATATCCAATTTAAATATGTGCGTGTTTTCCCACTGTTTCAGGCAAAAGACATCAAGCTCAGAAGCCATTTGGGCTGGCGTAAGTCATCCTGCTGACCTTTGTGTCTCCACCCCAGCAGAAAGCATGCTAAGTAGTCTAACTAGTTGCTTCCAGTCCAGCATATCTCCCACCGCCTTCCAAGTCGACAAGAACCTGGCAGAGCCTCTCAGCAATGCCGACATGCATATGCCCATTGCACTAAGGTCTGAACCCACCCCTAAGCTACAAGATTCATCATGCGAAGGACCTTCGGCAGAGTGTTCTATATGCCTGGAGAGATGCATGGATGCAGACGGGCTCATCCAGCTGCGCTGCAAGCATGTCTTCCACTCGGACTGCCTAGAGCGATGGCTGCGATCTCGCAGCGACTGCCCCTACTGCAGGGCCAGCGTGGTGCTCCTAATAGCAGAGGAATAAGAGACCCACAGTGACTCCAAATTCCAACCTTACAGAACACACCTTTGCCTTAACCATGCCACTTCTTCTGGTCTATTTTTTCCCTTACTGAATGAGGCGATGATACTGCGCCACTGTGTGTTGTGTGCGGCTTCAGCAATTAGAATTTCATGTACCCTACTGGTTGTTGCAAATTGGACGCTGCTGTCTGTACATATAGAGCAATGAGGTGGTTAAGTTGCTGTTCCATGAAAGCTCCTTGTCTTAATGTTCAGCGATCTTCAGGCTGTGATGTTTCCAGGTTTTTTGCACCAGTTTAGCTGAACATTGCAAGCTGTTATGTAGCACGTCGCTGCTGCCGTCCATTTTTTGTCTCATGCTAGTTCTCCGCAGAAATGGAATTCAGAAATAGCATCAGTACCTGACGAATTCAGTGAGCAAAGCTCTCTTGTCCTGATCAGTAGGCAGAAGCATCACCTCATCCTGAATTAATTTATTCGACGTCTCACTCAGTATCGTAGGTACTTTTGAAACACCGATGGGCATATTAGATTAATATTATTAAATTTAAGTAAGAAAACTGCACTTTAATATGAAAACATAAGAATGGATGAGAAAGAAGCAATCCGCAGTTTATTTTTTTTTTCTTATTCTATATGAATACTATAGATTCTATTAATATGTAGATTAAAATAATACATAATACTCCTCGGAGCTCTCAGCTCTGGCGTGCATGTATACGTGTTTTACACGGTATTTGTAGGCGTAGAGAGCATGGGGCCCTGGCGTGGCTTGACCCGTGACGACGTGGCAGGTCAACCCGCACGACACGACGACGGTCCTCGCCCGGTCGCCCCACGGAAATGGCAGCCATCCACGTGTTTGCACGGCGAGATCGGACGTCCGGTCGTCGCCTCTGCCTTTAATGGGACTCCCAGACTCCGTCCAACTGCCAACTGCCGGGCCAGGAGAAGCACCAGGAAAAAAACCTCACTTTGCACTGCAGGGCCTAACTTTAGACGACGAGCAACTAAAAAAAGAAGGGAGATTTGATCATAGACGAAGAGAAGAAGGCAAAAGCAAGAATCGATCGATCGAATTAGATAGTTTGGTGAAGAGAGGCGGGCTAATCCGCGCGGTTTGGTTGATAGGAAGGGGAAAGCTTCGATCTTGCGGAGGGAATTTCGTGGGATTTTCAATTTTGTCGGAGGAGAAAGCTGCAGTCTTGGGGAGGAATTTGGGGGCGTGAGGGAGAGGAGGAAGAGAGGTTCGCGATGCTGCGGTGGCTGGCGCGGCCGGTGGAGAGGTGCCTGGGGCGTGGCTGCGGCGGTGGTGGCGGGGATGGGCTTCTGTGGCACGCGGAGCTGAAGCCGCATGCGTCCGGGGAGTACTCCATCGCCATGGCGCAGGCCAACGCTAGGCTGGAGGACCAGGGCCAGGTGGTGACGTCGCCGGCGGCCACCTTCGTCGGCGTCTACGATGGCCACGGCGGCCCCGAGGCCTCACGCTTCCTCTCCTCTCGCCTCTTCCCGCAACTCCACAGTTATTATCCTCCCAATTAACTCTGTTGCCTCAGCTAAAGCATAATCTGTTGCTATGTGAGATTGCTTGATGATTGTTCAGTGATGCTGTGATAGTGATGATATACTGGTAGGTTTAGCTAGACTTCCAGTAGTTCGCTAAGTTGGATTAATGGAATAAATCCTTGATGATAAGTTTTTTGTTTGTGAAAGTAATCAGGTCACTGAGTGTGATTCAATTCTGGTGGATAGTTTCATGCTTGATCAGCCACCTACTCATTTAGATTATTGGCTCGAATATCTAGTTGCCTATCTTCAGAAATACAGGTATAATTGACTTGCATGTTCTCTGTCATAGTGGCCCAATCGGTGGAGAACTTTTACCTTCAGTTGCCAGTTTTTGTGGGTGATTCACAAATTTTGACTAGCCTGTTTTTCCAGTTCAATCAAGTTATCTGCTACTAACATCAAGATGGTAAACAGTTTTTGTGCTCTGAATTGGAGCAGAATTTGCGTCCGAGCAAGGTGGCATGTCCACGGACGCAATCAAAAAGGCATTCCATGCTACAGAAGAGGAGTTCTTGCACATAGTAAAGGGGTCATGGCTCAAACGACCACAGATTGCCTCGGTTGGCTCGTGCTGCCTGGTCGGAGCAATCGCTGATAATGTTCTATATGTCGCCAATTTAGGGGACTCGAGAGCTGTCCTTGGCCGAAGGGGACCTAACGGCCAGGAGGTAGTAGCCGAGAGGTTAACCAATGACCATAATGTTGCTGAGGAGGAGGTAAGAAAGGAGCTTACTGAGCAGCATCCTGATGATTCACATATAGTGGTCTACACCAGGGGAGTGTGGCGAATCAAAGGCATAATTCAGGTACCTATGACTAATATTTTTTTTTTAACTTGGATACTTCTAATATATGCCATGCTATTCACAATCATATTTTACAGCTATTAAGTGATTCAGCTGCTACTACAAAGTTTCATTTCAGACAAGTTGGTCTCCTGAATTTGTCGTAGTTATTTAACTTGTCATGAACAAGCAGACATGTTCTCAGCATGGACTAATGTCATATTACAAAAATCACCCAGAGAGCCTTAAGAAGGCAATCTGACCCCAGTCTCCTTTGACTTAAATTTTTTTTGACAGCAGCGCTATTGATGCAGCCCAGTGCTAATTTGTAAAATTTAGAACACCAAGTCCATAAGATGATACTCGCTCACCTAATCACTTTTAAGGGTAATTCATGACTCCTCACAGAACTTGCTTGGTGAAATATACTTCAGCTATTTATCGTCAGATCTCATAATAGTTGCTTTAAATTTCATCCTGAAATTAGTTAAAACATAAAAAATGTTCTAAAAAAAATACATAGTGATGTTCTTCTGTGACTTCCGTCTCATCTGCTAGCTATGATGTTCTTGCATCTCACCTGCTAGCTTTGTGTCATGATGCCCTGGAATTTGTTGCTTGGATAAAGGCGATATTCTTGTCACTTTCATTCCGTGTTCTATGTACATGGGTGCATCTGTTCTTGATATGATAACATTTATTTTGATCCCCTTTTGTAAAGCATTCCCTGAATCCAATAGACCATAGGAATATGTTCTGTTAAAAAATCCACCAAGTAGAATTGCTTGAGTAGTGGGGCAAACCCGTATGCTAAAGCTATGCTCATGTAAAGTTTGTCCTTTTTGTATTTTCTAAAGCCTGAGGTTTGTCGATTTAGGTGAATATATTGCTTAACGCATTATCTAAGAAAAAGAAGCCGCTGGTTGCGTGCATTCACGATCATTTCTTGATAATAGATAAATATCCTGCCTCTACAACCGCATTCACAATCATAAGTATTCGTTCTATCATGTTCCTGTAAATTTTTAAACCTACTTTTGATTAAAAAAACAAACCAACTTTTGTGCATTGACAGTTATATGACATGGTCTTTTGCAAGATATGGACATCATTTGTTTGATTCTTTCAGGTTTCTAGATCAATTGGGGACGTATACCTGAAGAAGCCTGAATTTGCCAGAGACCCTATATTCCAGCAGCGTGTCTGTCCTATTCCACTGAAGCGGCCCGTCATGACAGCAGAACCATCCATCAGAGTACACCAGCTGAGACAGCAAGATCTATTTTTGATATTTGCATCGGATGGTCTGTGGGAGCAACTAACTGACAAAGCAGCAGTGGATATTGTCTTCAAGAACCCCAGAGCAGTAAGCCAGTTTCCTTAACCTCATCGTCAAAATCCACTATTTGGGATTCTATCATACAAAATCTGAAGATAGCGTATAAAATTGTGCTTAGGGAATAGCAAAACGATTGGTGAGAGCGGCACTATCGGAAGCTGCAAGGAAAAGAGAGATGAGATACACTGACATGAAGCAGATAGAGAGAGGGATCAGACGGCATTTCCATGATGATATCACAGTTGTTGTGGTCTATCTTGACCATCACAAACATGGTGTCCATCCAAAGTTTAGTAGCGGCAACAGTTTCAGGTTCACCAATGCACCAACGGACATCTTCTCCGGCAGCTCAGATGAGGTCGAGGCGTGGAGCACCACTCCCTCAGGATGAATCTCACAATGGATGGTGCTGTGGACTTGGGTTGTCATCATAGGAGAAAAAGGATAGACAAAGAAAAGGAACTAACAAAAAAGACAAAACTTTTCTTTTCAGTATCATAGATTGAGCCTAACACATCTGCTACCAAGAGATCCAAATACGGGATCTTGAGAAGTTCCTATTTTGCTTTCCTTTTGTACATAGTGGGTCTATATGAGCTTTCCCAGCGAATCTCTCAATCTCCAAGTAAGCTAATGTTTCTAGAGAAGAGGCTCATTGCAGTTAAGAGATATTGTGGGTATCAATCATCATTCATCACTCTAAAAACAAAAGCAAGGAAGATCGAAAGATTGCTCACATCATCCTTTGCATGTGTAATAAGCTGAGAATCGTTTTTGTTTGATCCTGGAGCAGTATGTGAAGTGGGTTCGATGTTCTAAATAAAATAACACTATATATTGCTTCGCTCTTTGCGCATCTGTAGAACTGCATGGCTGCATGGGCTGCTCACCAACGATGGCGGCTTCCTCCTTCGGGACGGTGGCGGCGGCTCTCTCCAGATGGTTTCTCCTCGTTGTCGTCCTCTCTCCCGGCGGTGGGTCGGGGCAGGTCGGGGCCCTGCGTGGGACAGAGTGGGTCCAGGTCGGGGCGCCGCTGTGGAAGACCCGATGAGAGGTCGGGGTTGCGTCAAGTCAATTCGATACTTGACTTTGACCTACCTAGAGACCTCTACTCCTATCATGCTTCATGCATCCCACATGGTGCCCGCTACATGCATGCCCTAGCTAACATATGCACATAATGATTGACCCTCTTTGGTTTCATTGGTTTGTTCGATTCGTTTTTGATTGAGTCAAAATCTAGAACCCGTAAAAATAGATACCAAAAGGACAAAAAAATATTAAAATCTTTAAAGACCCCACAAAAGCCTTGAAAAATTGCTGCAAAATATTACACTGAATTAAAAATACTCAAATGAACTAGACCATGAAGAGGGCCGTAAAATCCTCTCCTGTGGCCCACATGCACACCTTTCGAGTATTGTAAAATCATGGCCTCATGCGATGACGCGATGTGAAGTTTTGAGTTTCATTATTACTTTATTAATACTACTCCGTATGTGATACTCTCAACTCAACACCCCTAATGCTCAAAATGATACATAACAATACCTCCGATACTCAAACCGACGACGATACCATGATACATCTGGCTTGTACATTCAATACTCGACTCAATACATGATGAACATTTGTTGATACTCACACTAATATGTACTACCCAGTCATAAATATTTGACACAGTTGACTTTTGGACATGTCTATAACCATTTGTCTTATTAAAAAAACTATGTAAGTTGTCATTTATTTGTTGTGGTTTGTTTTATTATTAAAGGTACATTATGCATGACTTATACTTTTGCATGTTTGAAATAAATTTTTGAATAAGATGAATGGCCAAATGTGTGTTCAAAAGTCAACTGTGTCGTCGAGGGAGTATATGATACTTGTGTGATACCTATGCAATACTCTAGAATATGTGATACTCTAATATATTTTTGATAATAACTAAAAGTGTTGAGACCTGGAAACCTAATGAAAAAATACATTTTTTATTGGGAAAAAGAAAGTAAAAAAATAAAAAAGTGGAAATATTTTTATTCGATGATACCTAAAATTGTTTTATACATCCTGAATACACCAAAAGCCGTACAAAAAATTGAAACTTAATTTTATTTAAAAAAAAAAGAAAGGAAGAAACTCGATCACGAACCCCACGCACAGGGCGTCCAAAAGACATGGGCCCAGCACGGGTTTGTGTACGAGGAGAAGACGGCATGACGCCCTATTTAACTTCCATTTAGAGAGAATCGAAGTCCTGGACCTTATTAGGTCATATTTGCCACGATCACCATGCCATGCAGCGCTTGCGGCTGCGCCTGCAATAGGGGCGGAACTAGAGCAAAATTTACTGGGGTTCACCACTTAAAGGTGACATAGTCACATATACAGAGAACATATACATATGTATATACACATCATGTATAGCATATAGAATTAAATAATACCAGAACCAGTGACAATACGAGAAATGCTTACCGAAAAAAAGAAGCACGGTAATAATTTCTTCGTACCAAGATATGGTTAGGATGATAAGAATCCATTACTTTTCTTTTGCCTGGATCGAATTGAACTTCCTCTTCCCAACTGATATATGGACCTTTCCTTTTTAGAAAATTTTCCATAAATTTACCTATCATTTGCATTTTTTAAGACAAGTTATTATGTTGAAGAAAATGGTTAAACATCAACAAAAAAGTTACATGCCTTACATAGTAGGCACTAAAAAGATTTCAGGTTAAAAAGCAAAAGAGCCATATTTGAGCACTTCAATCACAATTCAAAATCAAAGACAATTTCTCCTCCAGATTGATTATTTGCAATGAGCTACGGCGGTTTCCCAATAGTTTCATAAACAACCATTAATCTACTATGCAGGCTGGTCGATTTTGTATTCAGCAATCAACATCCGTGAAAGTAATTAAGGGAAAAATAAACAATTAAGTGCATGATTAGCTGTGAACAGTGAACTATTGCATATGAAACGTAGCACAAACTTGCGAGCGCTGCGCCTGCTCGTGAATCAGCAGCGGCGTTGGCGCTGCATTCGGGGATAGCGAATCAGCATAGGTGTTGGTGCCTCGGCGGACGGCGGCGAGCAGGCGAGGACACCGGCGGTCGACGGGAGTTTTTGCGAGCGCTACGCCTGCGCGTGAAGCCGCTCGGAGTCCGGAACAGCCGAACAAGTTCGCTGCTCTGATCTGAGTAGGAAACGTCACAGCTGCGAGTCGTCGGCCCGTCACTAGTTGCCTAGTTGCAGTACGTGCACAACCAATAGAATTAAGGCCCAATTCTTTTCAGCTTAACGGCTTAACAGCTTAACGACTTATCTACATTTTAAAAAGACATATGCTTTAAGTTTTTTGAGTCCGTTTTTTTGCTGTTTCGAAGGTGGGTCCTAATGCTTTAAAAAGCAAGTCAAATGAAATGGATCCGAATCTCGAGATTATCTCGAGAAGCTCTCGAAGTTCGATCATTTCAGCCGTTGAGCCGTTCAGATCAGCTCAAAAAAACAGGGCCTTAATTGCATGGGCTGTGCGCTACTAGGGGCAGAGCATCAGTGGGCTGCTGGCTGCACGGGGTTCACAGATCCTAGGCTGGGGGGTTCACCCATAGGCCATACAAGCTAATTCTAACTAAAATTTTTTTTGGACCCTGTGTCCTGTGACACAGGGTGGGCCAACTAGGCTCCGCCCCTCCCTGCAACGCCGGAGAACCTGGAGCTGGAGGAGGAGGAGGCGAAGCGGAAGCCGGAGAGGGACGAGGAGGAGGTCAAGATGAGGCTTCGCTCTTGGATTGTTAGGTTCGCCATCCGGGTGGGTACCTAGTACCGACGCACTGGCACTTGCGCCTCTCTTCTCTTCCCTATCCTTTAGTTAACGTGGTCGTCGCCTCCCACTCATCTCTCCGCGGCGGAGGCAGGCCTCCCACCTTGTGCGTCCTTCCTCCCTTTCCTTCTTCCTCCCTTTGCTTCTACAGGTGTCTCCGTGGTGGTCTACAGGTCGACGACCATCTTCGGTGGTGAGTTGTCCGAATCTGGCGTAGGAACCCGGCGGATGGCGGCGCATGGAGCAGAATCTGGCGTAGGAACCCGGCGGATGGCGACGCATGGAGCAGGGCCCTTGGTGGTGCAATGGAGCAGGGCCGGAGCTCAATGGTTGGCTGCGCATGGAGCTTGGCGGGTGGCGGTGTAGGAGCTCGTCGAGTTGCGGTTGGGACGGTGCGGCTGCCTCCCTCCCACCGGAGTCGTCTTCCTCGCCACCAACTGACTTCCCTCATTGGCTTCTCCACCCACGCGTTCCCTCTCCCTCCTGGACCTGCCCGCCTCTCCCCTCTAACCACTACTAGGGAACGGCCCTTCTATCCAGGCACATTAGTCTCGGTTAACTACAAACCTGGATTGATAGTGACATCAGTCCCGGTTCATGACTATTTGGCCAAAAGCATAATTTTTCATCCACATTAGTTTCGGTTTATGTCACGAACCGGGATAAAAGAGTGCTTTGACGGACAGGTACATCCGTACATGATAGCTGGCACAGGCACAAATTAATCCCAGTTCGTAACACGAACCGGGACTGAAGGAGGTAAGCTTTAGGACTAAAGCCTCGTTCCAGCATACTTTAAAAAGAATGGATATCCTAACCTAGTAAATATGCGTGGATGGAAGGGTTGGTTAGAAAGGTGAGTGCGGAGCCCCGTAGTGGCATGAGGTTTCATGTTTGAATCTTGAGTTCATCATATTTTTAGATATTTTCTACATCGTGGTAACGTTTGTGTCCCTGCGGGGAAATTTTTTTCCCCGTCCCCACCATCCTGACGGGGAATGCTTTTGCCCATTTACATACCCACGGGGGTTAACTTCTCCCCATACCCATCTTCTAATAGAGGAATTCCCCATCGGGGATCGAGGAATGGGTCCCCGTTGGCCGTTGCCACCCCTAACTCTCATTATATGGCCAGCAACAGCCAACAGGCTTGAGCTTTGGTGCAAATTCCTCGGCCCTGTCCTCCCATCTACCAAAAGAATCAAGAAGCTAGTATGCTACCCATGGATCATCCTCTTTCATAGCCTGATCTCCCTTTCTTCCATCTCTGAATTAATTCACTACTATTTACTGATACTGATGTCATTGAGAATGAACCGAAGGCGCTAAGGGGACTCACTGACTCAGGTACAAGACCGTGATCCAGCAAGTGCTCAAGATGATCAGGTACCGGCTCCTGGACGAGCTCAAGCTCCCCCATCACCGGCACGTCCATGGCTTGCCGCTGCTCTAGGGAGGTCGCCGGAGGAACAGCCCGACGCTGCAGTCTGTACAGTACATTCATCAGCGCTCCTTACTCAGCACCTGCACATTCATCAGTATTTCAATCCAAATACCATCGCCTCACTACTTCATCACCTCAGTGACAAATGAGGCAGCCACCCCGGTCAGATTCCATTGAAAATCATAACATACACAAGTGCACTCTGCACAACACTGGCAGCGCCCAATGTTCCCGTCAGGTTTCTTTTTGGGACAACTGAATGACATACTGAATTACTGACAAATGAATTAAGCAATGTGTAATGAATTAGGGAAAAAACCCAAAATAATAAACAAATAAAACACATTTAATATAATAATCAACAGAAAATAAAAATTGCAACTTTCACACTTAGTCCCGCCATCTAACATGGCGGCCACGGTGGGAGCTCTGCTCCGGCCACACTGCATGGCCAGAGCTTCTGCTCCCGCCACCTCGCACGGCGTGAACTCCTTGGTGGCGATACGTGGCATGGAGGTGCATCTCTTGGATAGAGAGCGAGGTAGGCAAATGAAGTTTGTTTAGTTTTTTCCAAAAAAAATATATAGGACGTTGGAACACAATAAAAATTGAAAAATGGAACCATGAGCTCATTCCACAAAAAATATAAATTAATTGGCTTGGGCTTCGTCGCGAAGATCTGCGGGGACATCTCACGTCGGCTTGTCCAAGTTTCATACGATCCCATATACCATATGGATAGTGGCACGATTGGATAATTAGTTTGTTGCCTTTTAATCCTTCTCAATTTGTTAGTTTCTCCATCTCCAATCTTATATTAAAGTGAATATGGACAATTTTTTATCTTATATTTGACGTGGATGTTTTTTTTTTCTTCTGAATTTGTGTTATTTTTCTTTCGATATATTTGAAACAAACTCTATCAAACATTATCATATCATATTCCAACTATTTTATCATCAAATATATCTATATCGTAGATTCAAACTCTTTTAGCAGTATTACATCTACATAGTTATAATTCTGACCATAATAAAAAGTTGTTTTTACTTGATTCCTATTTTTTTAAAAAAAATTGATTAGGTTGCTTCAAGATTATTTAAACAAAGAATAGTATATCAAAGAATTTAGTTTTTTCAAAATTCATGTCACGCTAACATACATAGATAATGAGATACATTATGCCTCAAGAACCCCTTATGGTTTAATTGGACACATAAGTAAAGCATGGACCAAGAGGCAGCATCACACATCTGTGCTCCCTCCGGTCATAAATACTTGTCGTAGTCGACTTTTGTATACGTCTTTAACCATTTGTTTTAGTACCAAAATATAAAAAATGGCATGCTACTATTACCACTCATGTGGTTCATTTATCTAAAAGGAACTCACATCTCAGAAAAAATAGAGAGTGATGAAAAAGGTAAAAAAAAATATAATGCTCCAGGATCATGCATATCTGATCTCTTCAACTCGGAAATATCTCCTACCACAACACAATGGTACGTACCATATATTGGCAACTAACTATATATATAATCCTTGTTTAAACCTTGTTCTTTACATGTATTCATCGCTACCAAGGATCTCATTGTTTTGGTTTCGAACTCCATACCCCCAAAAAACGAAACCTTCTTCTTTACCTATGGACTAAAGTAGCTGCTCAAGAGGGCGTTGCCAGCGGCGCATTCACGTACCCCACGAGCATCGTCGAGGATTGCCTCACAAGCGTCGCCGCGGGCTTCCTCCCCTGACCAGCCGCGCGCTGCTCCCCCTGACCTGCCGGCACCTCCGGCGGCCGCGGCACCACCGTGACAGAGCACCCTAGTTTTGAGCGTAGATGCTCTTGCAGATGATTCACGTCCATCGTCCCAGTGACTACGACTTTGATGGTGCTCTCGGCGATGTGAACACCCCGAAGTTCCCGGACTCCACCCCGGACTCCTGCAAGAATCGATCCGAAGAGATGACAGTAGAAAGGTTATCAAAGCAACAGTAGTTTTCATTGTTGATTCAAGTGGAGACATGCAGGAATTAATCATCTTTAATTGTTTTTACGAGTTGAAAGAATCATGCAGCAAAGGTTTCAAGTGGAGACAAAACGATCATTACAGCCATGAGCCCATGACATCGATCTCTCTCTGTAATCAAACTTTGAAACCGGCGTGCCTGAGCGAATGAAAGCTTGCACATTTAGAAAACCAAACCATACCTTTCGCTTGGTGGACGGCGCGGCGGATCGCGTCGTGGGCGCGCCGGCCTTTTTGCCGCTCGACGCCGGTGACCGTGAGCACGACGGCGTTGCCCGCCGGCGCCGGCTCCGGCTGCGCCACTGCCTCGTTGCCGCCCCGGCCGGAGGAGGTCCCGCGGCAACAAACCCAGTCCAGAATCCGCATCGCCGCCGCCTGCTCCTAGGGTTTCGCGGTTTTTGTTGGGTTTAGTGATATCGATGATCGGGACTCGGGACTCCGGAGCACCGCTTAAAAAGGAGGAGGCGCTGGTTTTTTTTGGGCTCAGTTGGATGAGAACCAGGTTATGTTTTCAGTTGGGCCAATAGATGTTGGTCCCAGAAGAAACATGATCGCTATGGATTGTGAGATGGGCCGAATAACAACGGGCTTCGACGGTTTGTTTCTGCAGTTTGGTAAAAATGAAAATGGAATAGAACTCCTTTAGAAAAGGCCGTGCCAGCCTGAGCGGAACTAGGCCTCGCTAGGAGACGGTCGTGGGTCACGACGGCTTTAGCCATAACCCGGCGCGTTATCTACACCAAAAGGGTGGAACTCATCGCCGCCAAGCGATCGCCGCCATTGCCAACCTCCCGCGCCACTCAGAGAATCGCCGCCGGTGTCCCCCTAGCTCGCCGCCGCACTGACCTCACCGCGCCGACATCTCCGGCCATCTCGAGCACCGCCGCCACCACCGCGGTTAGCATCCCTATGCCCTCAATTGCATTCTCTGACCACAAACACCCCGCCTCCAGCCGCCGTTCGCCGTCACCGATGACTCCCGCCGCCTCCTCCCTATCTCTCTCTCTCTCTCTCTAACCGCTAGGTCCCACTCGTCAGTCCTCACCTCTCACTATCAGTTGGGCCCCGTACGTCAGTTGTGCTAGCCACGCGCTGAACCGCTCTCGGCCATGGCCCATTTCTTCCCCATCAGCCCAGCCATTTTATTTCCTTAAAATTTCGCGTTTCATATAAATATTTTAGCAATTTGTTCCCGATAGCAAATTCCATCCAAAAATTCTAGAAAAAATCCACAAAATTTATAATTCAGCATAGTATTTTATGAAAAAAAATAAAATACCCGTTTTGCCCTTTTAAAATTTGAAACAATGTTTTTCTTCCTCCTTTTATATGAAAAATGCCTTTTACATTTATCTTTATCCTCCAAAAATCCAATAAAGTTAATTCTTTACAAATACTCCATTTAAAAATTATATTAATAATGTTTCAATCATTTTTCAGTATTAAATCCCGTAAATAAATTCTTTGATCTCTCTTTCTCTTCCTTAGAAATGCTTCTCCTAGGAAAAATGCCTTTTAAATTCACCCCTGCTCCAAAAAATGCCAAAAAAAGTGACATCTACATAGCTTTTTTTAATAAGACGAATGGTTTAAAAAACAATGTGGTTAATAGTCGACGGTGACAAATATAAAAAACGTTGTAGCTTTTTTTGTTTCACTTGACCCTTCGAAGTTGTTTCCGAGTGTCATGGAGCCCCTAAAAGTTGGATCCGGCTGGTGAAAAAGAGTAAATTATACTCTTGTCCTCATAAGTTGGACCGAAATCTTACTCGGCCCCTAAACTTTTTTTTGTGTTAAGAGGTCCCTGGAAGTTGTTTCCGGGTGCCACAAAGCCCTAGAAAGTTGGATCCGATTGCAAGACAACCTCCCAAAAGTTGGCTTTGGGTGCTGAAAAAAAAAATCTTGACAAAACATATAAAAACGGAGGTACATGTATCCCCCGTGCTCTCTAACAGAGAACACACAGGTAGTTGTTTTCTTCACACCTTTACGCAATCCGGATCCCTTGCAGTAGCAAGTATAAATGCACGGTGTGCATTTTTACCAGGAAACAAATTTTCGAAACTTTTCAATTTTTGATTTTTTAAAATTCAAAAAATTCAAAAAAATCAAAAATCAAAAAGTTTTAAAAATGGGTTGTTTAAGATTTTAAATGAATTACAAAATTTGTATCGAATAAATTGGACACCATATGACATATTTATAGAAATTATGATCTGTCTACAGGTCAAAATGCACACAGGTGCATGGGATCTCGATTGACCTCTACGACTGGTTGGTGCCAAAATTAAAATTAAATTCGCCATGTGCTTTATGCGAAGGGGCAGCAAGTCAAGTCAGAGGAAACAAAATAAAATAATGGGCCTTGACTGCAAGGGAAAGCGGAAGGCCCACGATCCACGGCCCGCTAGGGGGAGTGTGGAGGGAGTGGCTTGGCGGCCGCACACGCGCTACTTCTTCACTCCCAGGCAGCGCTTACTCGTAACTTCGCAAGCTTGCTCGGTATGAACGAGAACGAGAGCTCCCCCAAATCCAAATCCCCTTCCGATTCTCACAACCGAAACCCTAGCGCAGGCGGCGGGCAGCGGGATGTCTTGGCTCGAGATCCGCCATTTCGTCTGTTGTGGCATATCGCGCGGCCAGGGCGGCGAAGGGGCGCTTGTGCAGCCGGCGGGCGACGCCGTCGTGCAGAAGCTGACCGGCGTGGAGAGACAGAATGGCCGGCGCTCCCACAATGCAATTCGTCGCGCCGCCCACCGGGTGAGTGGTAAGAGCTTACATTGCTGCTTCATGGTCATCTCGAGCTAGTCGTTGCCGACCAGTGTCTCGTCTCCGAGCACCCCAAAACCCCCGTTCCCTACTCCCCGTAATTTTATGTCATCTATATACAACACTAAACATTAAAGACAACCATGCATGTAGACCTGCTCATCAGCCGGGCCGGGCCGGGTTTCGGGTCGGGCTTGGCAAAGCCCGGTCCCGCGGGACCAAGCCCGAGCCCGGCCCGGCCCGACGCACCGGGCCTCTGTTTCGGGCCCGAGCCCGGCCCGAAGCCCGAAAAGCCCGGCCCGATCCCGCAAGCCCGGCCCGGTCACGACTTAACGCTGATTTTTCCCAGGCCCGGCGGCCGGGCTTCTGACCGAGGCCCGAGCCAGGCCCGGTGCACCGATCGGGCCGGGCCGGGTCGGGCTTTTTCGGGCCGGGTCAGGTCGGGCCGGGCTCGCCGGGCCGGGCCGCCCATGAACAGGTCTAGGTCGGGGTCTCCAAAATTGGGAGCCCTGGCGGTCGCACCAAATGCCTCCCTATCTGGACCGGCCCTGCCCGCTGCCCGCTCCCCGCTCCCCGCTCCCCATTCCCATACCTGAACCCGGTCTCGAGGATGGCTCCTCCCGTCCCCGCACGGACTGAGAGGAAGCGGGCAACCAGGGAGAGGAGGAGGAGAGAGAGGAGGAGGCCTACGCTGATGTTTGTGGCCTTGGATAATGTTTGGGGCTTGATGTTTGTGGCTGATACTTGATGTGGATCGTTGGGATTGATTTGGATTGATTGATTCATTGCGTACTAGCTTACATCGGAGTTTGCGTAGGATTACAATCCTTTAAACGGACTTTTTTGAAAACCGAGTGAAACTAAGGTGCTATCTAATTTGGAGTTCCATGCTTTGTGTTTGATCACAGCGCCATGTGAATCCTTTTTCACCTTAAATACCCACTTCAGGCCAATAACTCGTTGTCCATATGGAACGTTTGATTACTTTGAATTGAATTCACCTCCCCGATCTGTTCGGAGTGCCTTCAGCTTCAGTCCAGATTCAAGTTCAGCGGCCACTTTAATCTTGTTGAAGGATTGAAGAGCGTCATCTTTGGTCTTGAGCAGAGCAATCCACATGAGTCTGCTATGATCGTCGACCATCAGTAGGAAGTACTTATTTCCCGCAGGCGTTGCCGGAGTTATGGGACCGCAAAGGTCGCCGTGGAGCAGTTCGAGCACCTCCTGTGCTCTGAACGTTGCCTCTTGCGGGAAGGGAATTCTTCGTTGCTTGCCGACCAAGCAGCCATCAGACACCTGCTCCACATGATCTATAACTGGTATTCCTACGGCCAAACCTTCCTTGTCGAGTTTGCGTAACGCCTGAAAATTAAGTCGGCCTAGTCGAACATGCCATCTCCATGCCTCTTCTCCAAACCGAGCTAGTAAGCAGATCGGTTTTGCCATAGCTAGGTTGATCACATGCAACCTGTTCCTTGCATGCTCGACGTGGATGAGGAGCTGTCCTTCATGATCATTGACCCTCAAGTGACCATCTTCCATCACATGTCCGCACTCACGTTCCTCGAGCTGCCCCAAGCTAATGATATTGCTCGTTAAACTTGGGATATAATACACATCTGCTAGGACCTTATGTCCACCGGTGCGACCCTTGATGAGCACTGTTCCTCGGCCACCAATCTGCACCTTGATCGATCCATCACCTAACCAGACCGTTCCTGCTACTGAAGTATCAAGCTCGCTGAATTGCCTCCTGCAACCGGTCATGTGATTGCTAGCTCCAGTGTCGAGATAACATACATCGGCATCCTGTTGTCCATTCAATCCGAGGTGGAGTTTTGAATGTTTTCTTCTACTAGGGACACTTCTTCGGGACTCGCATCCGTCCCTCCATGATCTCACAAGCTTCGATCATCAAAAGAGCAGGACCATCGTCTCCCTTGACAGCCACAAGCGCCTTCTCCTTTTTTGACCTGCGGCATTCAGATGCGAAGCACCCATAGATATTACAGTCGGAACAGTGCCTCGTCCCCGTCCCTGAGCGCCCCAACCCCCTTCCCCCCCGGCCCCCTTTCCCATACCCGAACCCGGTCTCGGGGATGGCTCCACCCTGTCCCCGTCCCGCATGGACTGAGAGGAAGAGAGTGACCAGGGAGAGGAGGAGAGAGAGGTGACCTACGCTGATGTTTGTGGCTGATGCTTGATGTGGATCGTTGAGCTTGATTTGGATTGATGGATTCATTGCGTACTAGGCTAGGTTATGTGTCACGTGTGCAATATATCATGTCCCTTACTATGCTTGTGCAATATATGCATGCAAAATGGACTTGTTTTTAGTCATTGATGCAATCTGGTCCTGGGAAAATAGCAAGCATGTCCTGGATTGCTTCAGCTGAAGAAAAAAGAATGAAGTCTATGCAACATTTCTGCATAACTCCACCGAAATGAAGTCTAACCATTTCACCACAACTGTCTAGGGTCCTTCACTCACATACACGTTGAATTGATTGATCGGCCCTTACTTAGTATTATTACTTGCCCAATCAGCCTGCATCATTTTTGTTTGGTGGAAAAACATATGTTTAAGGAAGAAACAAGGCTGGCCCTATTATGAACAGTACGAAGATGACATAATCTTAGGTATAGGTAAGGTTTTTGGAACTGGAAGTCAGATAGACTTGACTCAATGCCATCTGTAGCCTGCATTTCCATGCTCAGAGTAGTTGCAGCCTAAATCTTGTTTCAAAGTCTGCTAGTTCAGGAAGAGAAGCACGCAACCCCTTCCAGAGCCAAGACATTAACCGTCTCGAATCATTTTTCGATTTTTCTGTTAGGTTCTCATCTTAGACTCCGTCTAGACCTTTTCTTCTTTTACTTCACACAATAGAAATTCTATATTTAATGATATAGAATCTATTGGAATAAAAGGGCAATATTTAGGAGAGTATTAATCTTGACCTTTCCAGTATCTGTACATGGCTCGATGGAAGCAGTAAAAAAGTAGTCTCTTGTTCTTTATTAATTGAAAGGAACTACATCACTGAAGATACGGAAATGCTAAACAAGGGAATGCACTCCCTGTGTCTCGGAAATGCACTCTCTGTATAGAAATTTGCAGGTTCTTTCAGATGTACTTAGCTGAATTTTTTTTGTTTCTTTCAGATATACTTAGCTGAATTTTTTGTTTCTTTCAGATGTACTTACTGAATCTTTACAAATGGAAGTCCTTGCTTTGTGTTCCAGTTGAATATGTGATTTGAGATGCTTGATCATTCCTGCCTTGTTTGTATCAATCCTTTGGTGTTGGCTTATTTGCATCAAGTGACTTTGTTATTAAAAGGTTTGTGATGTGAGCATTAACTTGTCCAATGGCAGAGGAATAACTGTAATTTCGGATGACATAAGACTCATAAATTATAATGGTTTTCATCATTTCTTCTTGTTTAGAATATGAGAACTCTTGTCATCACCTAGCCCTTATTATAAAGATCATGTTAGATATAATTAATCTTGACTTTGTATAATAAGTAATACTTAGGCAGCAGCCAGTAGATGACTCAATAGCAGCTAGAAGATACTAGAATAGCAGGCAATAAGTGTCTAGAATACTCCTCAACCAACATGAGCTAAGTAGATTCATGGAGTATCTAGAATACTCCAACCAGCAGGAGCTAAGTAGATTCAAGGAGTATCTAGAGTATTCCAACCAGCAACCAGCAGGAGCTAAGTAGATTCAAGGAGTATCTAGAGTACCCCAACCATTAAGAGTAAGCAATTGTAACTCCCTATATATATGTAATAGCATCCAAAGGAAAGTGTGGTTCAAGATTAATGTAATCTACTGTTGTGTGCTACTTTTGAGCGACCAAGAGGTGTCTGTGTGAGCTTCCTTGGTCAACAGATCACAGATCAACTCATGATGATCAATAAATTTTCAGGGATAACACTGTATATATACGCAATTGTTTCAGTGAATACCTCAATGGGATTTATTAACCCTTTTTCATGTCAATCAGTTCATAGATTATGATCTAATATACGATCTGCATAAAGGTTGAAATAGATCTTTCATTCACTGCCAACCACTGTCATACTATTTTCTCAGTCAGCTTCAGGTTATTCTAGATCGTGTATGATATTCGGAATAGGATCATGTTTCATGCTGATTATATACTTGGGCCTTTTTTTATTCTATTTCTCTATTTCACTCCATCTAATCTAAGAAAGAACGCAATCCAAGGAAATTTCACTATTAAACAAAAAAGAGAAATCGATAAAAGGCTGCAAACCTTGTTATAGAATTTTTGCTTTAGACACAAATTCTCAAAAAAGGGATATCCTTCATGTTGCTCTAACATTTATTACAATACACACATAACATAGTTTAGATAGTTCAGAATCTGAATTAGATAGTTCAGAATCTGAATTTCAACTGAGACCAATTAGATAGCATAGTTCAAAATCTGAATTTGTACATTTACAAACAATTCAAAACTTTGCCATTGGGATAAATAAATTTTACAACACACTTGTTGATAGATTAGGAGTAAAAAAGTGCATAAACCTCATAACTAGAAACTCATCCTTTTCATACTTTTTGCAGAAGTTCAGAGCGTTATGATTGATGAGAGCAACGTTAAGATCACGATAATGGGGACTATGGACTTGAATGTCCTGCAAGAGCAGCTGCGAGAGACTAAGGTGCTCCGTCATGGTGGCGCCGCCCGCGGCAGGGCAGGCGGAAAATCATGTGTTTCTACATGTATCCACCGCTATTAGAATCCCATTGGACAAGTTAATGCTCACATCACAGACCTTTTAAGCACAAAGTCACTTGATGCAATTAAGCCAATTACAAAGGATTGATACAAAATTCATATATCGAAGAATTATTTTTTTAAAATTCATGTCACGCTAACTTACATAGATAATGAGATACATTACGCATTGAGAACCCCTTGTGCCGGTTCCTAGTGTGCCGGTTCCTTGCGCCATGACCTTAATTTGTTCAATCGCTAAGCAAAGCATGCGCCATGACCTTAATTTGTTTGATCGCTAAGCAAAGCATGGACCAAGAGGCAGCAACACTACATCTGTGCTTCCTCCGATCATAAATACTTGTCGCAGTTGGCTTTTGTTCACGTCTTTGACCATTTATTTTATTTAAAAAACTATGCAAGTTATCATTTATTTTGATGTGATTTATTTTATCATTAAAGTTACTTTAAGTATGATTTATATTTTTGCATGTTTGCGCTAAATTTTTAAATAAGACAAATGGTCCAAAAGTCTATTTATGACCAGAGGTAGTACAGGTCAAATCATATCATGTACCTTTGTGGAACATTCCTCATCGTCAATGACATCGATCATGTATCAAATATAAAAATTGGCATGCTACTATTACCACCCATGTAGTTCTTTTATCTAAAAGGAGCTCACATCTCAGGAAAAATAGAGCGTGATGAAAAAGTAAAAGAAATATAATGCTCTGGGATCATGCATATCTGATCTCTTCAACTCGGAAATATCTCCTACCACAACTGTTGGTGATTAACAAACGGCCCGTCCTGAGATGGGCCTTGGGCCGTTTACTGAGCGGGCCCATCGCACGAGGATCCGAGAGACTGTCCCTGGCCGTACTGGCGGAAGTGCTTAACCCGCCAGCGAGGATTCAAAATTCAAGTGTAAATTCAAAATTCCCGAGAGACCTATAGCCCGGGAGAGGACACGCGGACAGCCCGTCTTGTCGTTTGCCCTCCTTGGCAGGCAGCAGATGTTTGTTACGCTACGCGACGCCCCCAACGGGTGGCGCAGAGCTGGCTCGGTCCAGCCAAGACTGTATTGGGGATAAAGGGAAAGTGCTTTCTCCCTAAAGCCATCCCTCTCCAGATCCTTCATCCTATCCCTCGTCAAGACGCTGTCTCCAATGAGTACCATGGCAGAGGGAAGCGAGAAGTAGGAATGCGAGGGGCGAATCGGGAGGATGAAGAAAAAGGCGAGGGGAATTTTTCCGCGGTAAGGAGTTTCCCCTGAAGCGCTGCCTTATAAAAGAAGACAATAGCCGAGGCGAAGATCGTGGGGGTCGAGAAGGCGTAGCTGCCCCACCTTTACGTCAAATCGGTTTCAATGCTCACACTTTGGTTCCCGAGCTAAATCTTCCCGTGCGGCGCCTGGTAGGGATTTCTTTTCTAAACCTCAGACCGGCTCGCTGCACGACCCGTTCGAGGCTCGGGGGCTGGCTGTTGGTGATTAACAAACGGCCCGTCCTGAGACGGGCCTTGGGCCGTTTACCGTGCGGGCCCATCGCACGAGGATCCGAGAGACTGTCCCTGGCCGTACTGGCGGAAGTGCTTAACCCGCCAGCGACTGCCCCGGGCTTGACCGAGTCAAACCCTGCGACACCATATGCCTCCGGGCCATCCTTAGCCCGGGGAAAGGTCCCACGGGCAATCCGCTTGCCTACAGGCAAGTGGCGACAAGTACCATGTCCCACCACACTTTATCCGACCTTGACCGGGAACACACTGTATCTCCCGAGAGACCTATAGCCCGGGAGAGGACACGCGGACAGCCCGTCTTGTCGTTTGCCCTCTTTGGCAGGCAGCAGATGTTTGTTACGCTACGCGACGCCCCCAACGGGTGGCGCAGAGCTGGCTCGGTCCAGCCAAGACTGTATTGGGGATAAAGGGAAAGTGCTTTCTCCCTAAAGCCATCCCTCTCCAGATCCTTCATCCTATCCCTCGTCAAGACGCTGTCTCCAATGAGTACCATGGCAGAGGGAAGCGAGAAGTAGGAATGCGAGGGGCGAATCGGGAGGATGAAGAAAAAGGCGAGGGGAATTTTTCCGCGGTAAGGAGTTTCCCCTGAAGCGCTGCCTTATAAAAGAAGACAATAGCCGAGGCGAAGATCGTGGGGGTCGAGAAGGCGTAGCTGCCCCACCTTTACGTCAAATCGGTTTCAATGCTCACACTTTGGTTCCCGAGCTAAATCTTCCCGTGCGGCGCCTGGTAGGGATTTCTTTTCTAAACCTCAGACCGGCTCGCTGCACGACCCGTTCGAGGCTCGGGGGCTGGCTGTTGGTGATTAACAAACGGCCCGTCCTGAGACGGGCCTTGGGCCGTTTACCGTGCGGGCCCATCGCACGAGGATCCGAGAGACTGTCCCTGGCCGTACTGGCGGAAGTGCTTAACCCGCCAGCGACTGCCCCGGGCTTGACCGAGTCAAACCCTGCGACACCATATGCCTCCGGGCCATCCTTAGCCCGGGGAAAGGTCCCACGGGCAATCCGCTTGCCTACAGGCAAGTGGCGACAAGTACCATGTCCCACCACACTTTATCCGACCTTGACCGGGAACACACTGTATCTCCCGAGAGACCTATAGCCCGGGAGAGGACACGCGGACAGCCCGTCTTGTCGTTTGCCCTCTTTGGCAGGCAGCAGATGGTTGTTACGCTACGCGACGCCCCCAACGGGTGGCGCAGAGCTGGCTCGGTCCAGTCAAGACTGTATTGGGGATAAAGGGAAAGTGCTTTCTCCCTAAAGAAGTTCTCTCCTCTAAACCGGCACGTTAAGACAAACACGTGTCCAGTACTAACCCGACCAGCTTCTCCCTGCAGGCTCGAGACCCGACAGGACCCTAGAACAAGACAAGAACCTCGCCACTAAAGCAAAGACCAGCGCGGGGCCCG
>SPJY01001884.1:1296669-1404043 GCA_005191435.1 Raddia distichophylla | reverse complement strand
AATGGCATTTGGCAAACTGTAAATCTCACCTTAAAATTCCGAATTTTGTTGAAAAACTAATTGCTTTCCTCTGTTAGGTGATGGAAATATATTTCAGCCTCTACATAGCCAGATGTATACAGTAAAAAAATTATATTTTGTAGTTTCTTCGACAAGGCCGCGATTGTACTGCCATGGTCGGGCGAGAAAGCCGACGCGGCGGCGCAGACGAGCCCGTGGAGGCTGTGCACGGTGTCGCAGGTGGTGGAGCTAAAGATGCTGCTGCGGATGCTCCCCGTGTGGGCGTCGCTGCTCGTCTTCTTCGCCGTCACGGCGCAGATGTCGTCGACGATGATCGAGCAGGGCATGGCGATGGACAACCGCGTCGGCGCGTTCGCCGTGCCGCCGGCGTCGCTCTCCACCTTCGACATCCTCGGCGTCCTCCTCTGCATCCCCGTCTACGACGCCGTGCTGGTGCCGCTCGCGCGGCGCGCCACCGGCGACGACCGGGGCCTCTCCCAGCTGCAGCGCATCGGCGTCGGCCTCGCGCTGTCCGCTACCGCCATGGCGTACGCGGCGCTGCTCGAGGCGCGGCGGCTGGCGGGGGCCGCCGGCGGCGGTGGCGAGCTGGGCATCATGTGGCAGGCGCCGGCCTACTTCGTGCTGGGCGTGGCGGAGGTGTTCGCCAGCATCGGTATGATGGAGTTCTTCTACGACCAGTCGCCGGCGTCCATGAAGAGCCTGGGCACGGCGGCGGCGCAGCTCGCCATCGCCGCCGGGTGCTACCTCAACTCGGCCGTGCTCGGCGTGGTCGCGTCGGCCACGGCGCGCGGCGGGGCGGCCGGCTGGATCCCGGATGATCTCAACGCGGGGCACCTCGACTACTTCTTCTGGATGATGGCCGGCCTTAGCGTGCTCAACCTTCTGTTCTTCCTGCGCATCGCCATGAGATACGGAGGCAATTCATGACTCCTTTAGCTGTCCGCATTCTTCCTAATTTCTTGGCTAAATAGATTAGTTTTCCATTTGGGAGAACTTTGTTGATAACTAAGGTCAGGAACTCACGACAAAGGGTGTTTAATGCACAATGGCCTGATTTCTGATACCGTCGCACTGTAATTGTACTAAAGTTGCGCATGATGTTTTTCTCTACTAAGCTCACATGATCTTTACGAGAAGAAGATGCAGAGCCCCTCCTTCCCTGCGCCACCTGCCAGCCCGGCGGCGATGGCTACCTCCCTTGCGCCACTTGCCAGCCCGGCGGCGGCGGCGGCGGCGGTCACTGCCCTGCGCGTGTCGTGCGTAACATCGCCGGCGGCGGCCACCCGCTCCCCTCTCCTTCGCCGTTGGCGTCCGTGCCGCTGTCCATTCCTGCTTCCATTACTGCCCAGCCCGCAACCTTGGCAAGCCGTGCGGCGGCGACTTTGGTGGCGTCTGCGCCTACCCCTTTGGGCGTTTACCGGCCGTGCCATCAACAGCAGGGTCGCGTATGCATGGCCACAAGCCTGCGCTAACACCATTTTCAATCATTTTTTCTTTCTTTATTCCTTTCTCTATTCATTCCGCAATATACACTCAGCTCTCACACTGGACTGCACGAGCAGCAACACACCCATAGAAGAAGAGCACACGCAGAGGTTTTTGGCACAGCACAACAGATGCCCTTTTCTTGTTTCTTCTTCGTTTGGTTAACAACTAAGTGCATGAATTTTTTATGCCCGATGGAAGGGCACCACACAGGATGGGGCGCGCGGGCGACGCAGCTGGCGCCGCCGCCGCCGACCCCCGCCTCCTCAGGTCGCCTCCCTCCCTCTTGGCCTTCCGCTCGCGCTCCCTCTCCCTCTCGGCTCCTTCCGTGGGCCGGCCAGCCTGCCGCCGTCGGCTGGCTCTCCTGCGCGGCTGCGCCTCCTCTTCCCCGCCGGCGTCACCGGATCTGGCGTTGTTGGCCGGAGCGATCGGAGCGGGTGTGCTCCAGGATTGTGAGTCCGGTGGCCTCCTAGCTCGGCGAAGCTCGGCACCGGCTCTCCTCCTTCCCCCTTCCCCTGAGCCCGCATCGGTGGATGCCGCTTGGGAGGGTCCGCTTCGGTAGTGGTCGGAGTGGGCGGAGCAAGTGGGCTCCAAGGGCGTGTGTCTGGCGGCTCCTCGGCTCCTCCCGTGGTGGCGTGGTGGGCCGTCACTCGTCTTCGGGCGGTGCGGCGACCCCTGTCTCTAGCCTGGTCCCATCCTCGCCTCCTTGCCCTCCCCTACCTGCGAGGTGCTCGGTGGCGTAGGTTGGCACTTTTCAGGTTAGTGGCAGGGTTCGACTTGTGCCGCTTGGGTGGCGTGGCGTCTGGCTTTCTTCGCTTCTCGTGCGCAGGCCACCAGGTGTGGTGGCCCCTCTCCGGCGACATTGGCTGGCGACTTTGATCCGGCGGCGTCCTCGTTCTCTGCCTCTTGGTCTGGTCCCGTCCCCGTCGTCGAGTGGTAAAGAGCTATCACGAGTGGATTGAGGGCTAGGGACGAAAGAGTCCCGACTTCTCTGTGTGAGAAGTTTCCTCAACGGAGACGTAGGTGCTCATGTGTTGAGCACCGAACTTCGGTAAACAACTCGGTTTGCGTCTCCCCGTCTCACCCATTTACTTCCGCATCTTTAATTGACCGCTTGTGTGTGAGTGCCATCGAGCCTCCTAGTAGTCGATTGAGCTTTATTGTGATCACTTCCGCAACTAGACTCTAGGTCAATCGATAGCTTGGGTTCTTAATTTGTCTAACTAAGCAAGCGAATTAAAAGAAGTAAAATTTGAAAAGAGCTGATTCACCCCCCCCCCCTCTCGGCCTAGGATCCTTACACTTCGGCTTTCAGCAAGAACAGATACAAATGTGTTCACGGAGCATGCACTCCTGTTTCACCCTCTCAGTCTTCGAACCCTGCCGGCCCCGATCCTTGCAAATCACCATGTACATCTGCACGTTTGTTCCTTCGGATTCTGCAACATGTTTGCTAATCTTCGATATCTTATCCTTCATATACCTTGTCATGACACGGCAGTATATTAAACGTGGGTTGCGCATTGCAATAGCTGTTGCACGATACCTTTACATGAAATATTTGCATGTATTTTTAACGATGCCCTCAATAATAGCTACAAGAGGCAAACCCCTCAAGCCTCGCATCACCCAATTGTATACTTCAGCCAGGTTTATAGTCATTATTCCATACCGAGCCCCATCGGTATCATTCAGCAGAGCCCACTTCTTTTTAGTATCATCCTTGATACAGTCCGAAAATGTCCTAGTGCCCCTATTGCATGCTCTTGATGATTGAGGCATCCCCGCTTGCTCTTCGGTCTACCGTGTCGTTAGCTCGTCCAGTGACCTCCATAGCTTGTTGAGCTTTATTTGCTAATTTTGTTTGCATAACCTCTTAAAATGATTAATGAAGTGACTAATTATTTTGAAGTAGCTAAAAAAGTTTGCACCCATGTGTCTCATGCAACACCTGCTCTGTATATCTCTCCATTGCACGATGTCATGGGTCTCTGAGCCGTTACTAATTTCTTTGATAGCACGCAGTAGCACTGCATGTCTTTCATGTATGATGCAAACGTTTGGCTTGTTGACCACAATAGCATACTTCACACACTCCAAAAATCAGTACCAACTGTCGGTGTTCTCTCCTTCCGTAAATACAAAGGCCATTGGTAATATCTGATTGTTTCCGTCGACTGTTATAGCCGTCAATATATGTCCCTTATACTTGGCTGTTAGGAACGTACCGTCCACTCATAGCATCGGCGGGCAGTATGTGAACGCTTTGATACAAGGGCCTAAAGCGAAGAACACCCATTGCAAAACCATATTTCCTATGTCTGGGCCTGATGCGCGATACTCCTTTATATCAAAATAGGTCCCCATATTCTGTGCGCTTATGACTTCTAGTAGAGCCTGCATGTTGGCATACGATGCTTCGTACGTGCCAGTGCATTTATCGAAAACGCACAAAAGAAGGGGACAAGAACATTGATATTTCATTGTCGCAATAAAATACAAGTTCCTGTTGGATTGCGCTTCGTAGCCATGCTAGTTGGCCGTCCGTGTAGACGATTATGATGGTTCTGGATCATGGGGCCTTGAAAGGCTACCCAGTTAATTACATCCGCGCGGGGACACGCTGAACACCTCCGATTAAGCCGCAAGGCTGTCTTCTTCTTCTCTTTGTCTTGTGATTCACCGTGATGGGGTGGATGTAAGGTGTAATTTGGCGACAGCAGAATATGTGAGGTAACACATGGCCCACGCAGTGTCTAGCACAGCCGTTGTATGGCTATGCCCGTCCGTGTCGCTTGAATTTGTGTCTTCAAACGCCACGTTGGTGTAGTTGTACTTGAGATGCATGGATTAGCACTTGACGTAGAGTCGAGGTAGACGGCTTGTTGGCGTCATCGGGGATGTTCCGGCGTGTCTGGGGTTGAATGTAGGCATTGACAATCTTGATCACCATCGTCTTGATTTTGTTGGAGCGGAGTGTATGTCAGTACCGTGGAATTGGAATTTCCACGATATCGTTGGCCTTCAGGGTCTTTTTCACCTCCAGACTATGTTTGTTGGAACGGAGAGTATGTCCATACCATGGAATTGGGATCTCTATGATACTGTTGGCCTTCAGGGTCTTGTTCACCTTCGATCTTGATTTTGTTCGAACAGGGCGTGTGTGTCGGTACTCAGTACCGTGGAATTGGGATCTCCATGATACCGCTGGCCTTCATGGTCTTGTTCACCTTTGGCTTGTTATTGTTGGGGCAATACGTAGATAGGCACCGTGGAATTGAGATCTCCACGATACCGTTAGCCTTCAGGGTTTTGTTCACCTTCAGGCGTGTTAGAAGGGAATGGAATCCCGTTATTTCCAACGGATCCAGCCCCACATCTAAATTCGCGCAGGAGCGTCGGGAAAATGGAGAACAATGTTTCGGACCAGAAACTCAGGGTGCTGCGACACCATATTTTTGGGCCTATGGCCCATGTAACTTAGGGTTTCAGGGGGTGCCCCTGATTTGGCCGCCCCACTCCCCCTGGCCGCCGCTATATATGTGGCCGCCGCCGTTTTTCTACGTTTAGGTTTTATTGTGTTTGGTAGACCCCTTGTGTGTCCCTCCCCGAGATTGCGCGTGTCGACTAGACCGCCCGATACGGGAAACAGAACCTCACCTTTTGATGAGTTGATTTATCAGTTATCATCTTGTTCTTGCTTGTTCTCGATTGCTAGTAGGTTCAAGGATCAATCGTGCCTTGCTCGGTTGATCGATTCGTGTGGTGACATTGCGATTGTTCGGTTGCTGATCCCGTGGATTAGTAGCGTCGTCACTACACCAAATCGACGTATCGTTCTCATCAGAAGATCGGGCCGGCAAAGTGCGCATCAGCATCGGCGGGTAGTATGTGAACGCTTTGATACAAGGGCCTAAAGCGAAGAACACCCATTGCAAAACCATATTTCCTATGTCTGGGCCTGATGCACGATACTCCTTTATATGAAAATAGGTCCCCGTATTCTGTGCGCTTATGACTTCTAGTAGAGCCTTCATGTTGGCATACGATGCTTCGTACGTGCCAATGCATTTATCGAAAACGCACAAAAGAAGTGGACAAGAACATTGATATTTCATTATCGCAATAAAATACAAGTTCCTGTTGGATTGCGCTCCGTAGCCATGTTAGTTGGCCATCTGTGTAGACGATTGTGATTGAAAGGCTATCCAGTTAATTACATCCGCGCGGGAACACGCTGAACACCTCCGATTAAGCTGCGAGGCTGTCTTCTTCTTCTCTTTATCTTGTGCTTCACCGTGATGGGGTGGATGTAAGGTGTAATTTGGCGACGGCAGAATACGTGGGCTAACACATGGCTCACACAGTGTCTAGCACAGCCGTTGTATGGCTATGCCCGTCCGTGTCGTTTGAATTTGTGTCTTCAAACGCCACGTTGGTGTAGTTGTACTTGAGATGCATGGATTAGCACTTGACGTAGAGTCGAGGTAGACGGCTTGTTGGCGTCATCGGGGATGTTCCGGCGTGTCCGGGGTTGAATGTAGGCATTGACAATCTTGATCACAATCGCCTTGATTTTGTTGGAGCGGAGTGTATGTCAGTACCGTGGAATTGGGATTTCCACGATATCGTTGGCCTTCAAGGTCTTGTCTCCAGACTATGTTTGTTGGAACGGAGAGTATGTCCGTACCATAGAATTGGGATCTCAATGATACTGTTGGCCTTCAGGGTCTTGTTCACCTTCGGTCTTGATTTTGTTGGAATGGGACGTGTGTGTCGGTACTCAGTACCGTGGAATTGGGATATCCATGATACTGCTGGCCTTCATGGTCTTGTTCACCTTTGGCTTGTTATTGTTGGGCCTATATGTAGATCGGCACCGTGGAATTGGGATCTCTACGATACCGTTAGCCTTCAGAGTTTTGTTTACCTTCAGGCGTGTTAGAAGGAAATGGAATCCCGTTAAGGTGGAAGTTGGTGTAGCAGTCATTTCCGCAGATGTTGACGGGGTTGCTGGAGAAGGTCGCCTGACGGCCCCCGTGATCGTTAACGGAGTCACTGGCGGTCGGTCTTCAATTTCCTCAAATGGAATATGACTCCGCTAAGGAAAACTTGACGGACGGGGCTCGAAGACGATTCTCCCAAGCGAAACGCGATTTCGCTAAGGGAAATTCATCATTTTATGTGACATTGCTTGGGCTTCATTGTTTTTGGCCACGGACGACTCGGGGACGGTTTCGGAATGTGACTCCGCTAAGGACGGAGCGTCGTTTTATGTGACGTTGCTCGTGTTTCTTTGCTTGGTGTCGACGACGGTACGCAGTGCCACGTAGGGCACCGGCCGTCATATTTTGTAGACCGGAGTTGCAGCTCTTCGGTCTTCTGGCATTCGTCTTGAAGCATGGCTTATTTATTGTTTCGACAAGATACCCGTCTTCTTCGCTTGTTTGCTCAAGACTTATACAAGACAAATATACGGTATGCATACATATGCAGCTCCTGTGCTAATCAGCACCTCCATGCACCGATGCTTGGCATACATCTCCTCACGATTTATTAACAATTTTTTTGAATACTTGCTTCCATGCCGCTCATGGCATACATATATACGTAAGTTAAGTATACACGCTGCGTATCTCTTTTTCACTAATCACCTTGATTAGCGATTAGCTTTAAATATGCATGCATGTACTGGCCACGCACCACAAAAGAAGCGATGGTTATTCTGAGCATGCAAGCACCGCACTTGACTCCGGACGTGCTTGTTCCTTCACGGCTAATTAGGCCGGCGCCGAGCATATGGAGAACGCCCGCGGACTTGCAGGCGGTGGTGGAGTTGAGATCGCTGGTCTGCTGGACGACCCGGCGGCGAGTGTGGGAGGAGGAGCTGCCGTCCGCGTCAGGGCTGGAAGAAAGACGACGCCGAGGAGCAGAGTCAATCTGATGCAGCCGCGTCATGGAGAAAGAAGAGACCGACGCAGTTCCGCGCCAAGGCAGGTACACGCTGCCGCTGCTGTCGTGGACGAGTCCCGCGCCGCCGTCATGCCGCTGTGCTACGAGATACTGGAGGACGTCGCCGTCGTCTTGCGTCGGGTTGGAGCAGGAGGCGAGATGGGCGCAGAGGAAGGAGCGACGCGCTAGGGTCTGATGTCGCGGTCGTCTTTTGCCGGTGAAGAAGGACCTGGCGGAGGTTGCTAGCGCCGCGTTGTGGGGATGAGGCCGTTGCCGTCGCCGTCTCACCGGGAGGAGAAGCCAGCGACGCCGTGATGTCGATGGAGAGGGCCCGACGTACGCCGAGCCGCGCTGGCCGTCGCCGCGGGGTGTAGGTGCCACCGCCGCCTGGGTGTTGGGGAAGAGCGCCGCCGGCGTGGCTGCCACACCGGGCCGCCGCGCCGTGGTGGAGGAAAAATCGAGGGCGCCGCAGCCGATCTGAAGGGCCACCGCGAAGTGCTGTGGACGCCGCCGTTCGGGGGAGATGGGCGCACCGCCGCCGGACGCCGCCGGTGCCCATGCCTTGCTGCCGTGTGCTACTGAGTCGGTGAAGCGGCCGAGGCCGAGGTCGGCGTCGGCGTCTAGGTCGCCGAGCAGAGGAAGAGACGTCGCCGCGCCACGCCGGGGAAAACGAGGCTGCGTCACTGGAGATGGAGAGGAAGGAGGAGCCGCGCTGCCGCGTGGTGAAGATGGTGAGCGTCGTCGTCCAGGCCCGCGCCTAGGCGCCGCTGCCGCCGCCTGGTGAAGCCGCCGCTGGTCCGGGCGCCGTTCGAGGTGGAGGAGGGGATGGCGGTGCTGACGCCGAGCCGTTCCTTGGGCGCCGCTGCCGCTGCCTGGTGAAGGTGGCCGCCGCCGTGGCTATGAGGCGCGCCGCCGACGCCGGCGTGTGGAGAAATCGGGGATGCCACCGCCGCCGTGGGCGCAGAAGAAGAAGGCGGTGCCGGTCGCCGGGCCTGGCCAGAGGGGAGCACCGCCGGTCGCCGTAGGAGAGATGGGGAGGCGCGCCGTCAGATGTGGAGAAGGTCACATCTTCCACACCTTTTTTCTCCTCCAAGCACGTGCGTAGCAGATGGAAAAATAGCAGATTATTCCTTCTCCTCATCTGTGGGCATATTGCCCATTGTGGATCCTTTTTCTGATGCTGGTGGTTTGCTTTTATAAAAAAAAAGATAGAGATAGATACGTATAAAAGGATAAAATCAAGTTTGTTACGAACACTTATCCTCTTGATTAATATTCCACAAAATTATTTAATTGTCTAATTACGGGATTAATTATGTAGCTTAAATAACCAAATAAATATATTAATTTTATTTTGTGCCCAACACGAGCGTTGAACTTATATTCCTATTCCTCCCTTGCACATTTTGCAATTCACAGTTGTGTTGCTTCAAGATAGAACAAAACCAGTCTTCAACCCACTTACACTTGAATGCATGGACCCGCCATGAGCAGTCACGAACCAAACACTACACATTGTACATGCTTTGACTATATTTCACCACAATGAAGTCTCGCCTCAAAAACATTGCCCAATGCTTCACTGCAGATAGAACCAAAGCTTTATCTAGATACATCGCGCTCTGAGTCACCTCATTCGCATGGTAGTTCCATGCAGTGTGAGTATCTTCATGCATTGAGAGGCTATCCTAGTGGTACGATGTCCATTCAGCCGGCAATGCACGATCTCCAAAACCTCTCTCATCGTCCGAAATGTCTTACTCGAGGACTTGCTCATCCTCTGCATCCTCCGCCTCCATCTGTTTGACAATAGCTTCAATTTGTTCACCTTCGTCTACTACCCCCATCGCCTGCTGCTCAGCACAATCATCATATCCTTCGGAGTGCACATCCTCCGCAGCCCCATATTCCTCAATGACGTTCAAATTGCTTGCACCCTCCGCAACCTGTACATCTTGGTGAACTATCGCCTCATTACTTGTGTCCCCTGCTCCATGGCTAGACCCAGCATGGTGGTTGATCTAAGCCTGAGAAAAAATTGTCAAAGGAAGACTGCGCTCAACGGCAATCTCCACATAACGCCTCCAATTATGAGTGCACGTTATCGGTAACAACTACCAATAATATCCTTCTCTAGCACGGCTAACCACAACACTAACATTCATGACATGTTCTTTTGGGTTTAGTCCAAAGTTTCTGATGAGGACATCACTAGCGTGGATACGATCAGTGTGACCGCTGCCCCTCCTTCCTCTCCGACCACTCCAACGACTACTGACGTCGTTTCATCTTTGCCGCCTACGATCGATGCAGCGAGATCTTCTTTGCCGGGAGACCTTAATCCTTAAGCCCAACCTTTCAAGCCCTCTCCGAAGAAGCGGTGCAACAAATCCAAAACTCGCAAGGCCTCGATGAATAAAGGACAGCCCATATGGAAGCCCAAGATGCCGAAAAGTCTGGTTCGGCCATCCAGCAGCACGTCAACTTTAAACGGGCATAACTTGGGTTCCCGAACTCCGATTTTGGCGTGCGACCACTCGTTGGAAAGCTTAGGAGATAATCTTTCCAATGGATCCAGCCTCACATCTAAATTCATCCATGAGCATCAGGAAAATGCAGAACAATGTTTCAGACCAGAAACTCAGGGTGCTGCGACACCGTATTTTTTGCGCCTATGGCCCATGGTGGTGGCTGCACCCTTGGGCGCCCCACTCCCCCTAGCCGCCGCTATATATGTGGCAGCCGCCATTTTTCTACGTTTAGATTTTGTTGTGTTTTGGTAGACCCCGTGTGCGTTTCTCCTCGTGTTCGTGTGTTTTGACTAGACCACCCGTGACGAGAAACAGAACCTCACCCTTTGATGAGTTGATTTATCAATTATCCTCTTGTTCTTGCTTGTTCTCGTTTGCTAGCAGGTTCAAGGATCAATCGTGCCTTGCTCGGTTGATCGACTCGTGTGGTGACATTGCGATTGTTCGGTTGCTGATCCTGTGGATTATTAGCGTCCTCACCACAACAAATCGACGTATAGTTCTCATCAGAAGATCGGGCCGACCTAAGTGCGCATCAGTTTCGCAGCAGCCACTTTTGCAACCCACCAAAAGTCCTCTCTGTGGGCCTAGATATCACTATCGTTACTTATTGAAAATTTGACAAATCTACCCCAGTAGGACCATAAAGAATTTATCCTTCCCCATGAATTATTTGAAAATATAACTTTTCTGCCATTATTCCCGCTCATCAAAAACATCCGCAAATTATTTTCCTACAAGTAACTACGTTACCCTATACGAAAATCTACACTTAACAAACTAATGCAATAAATTTTCAGTACCACCGTATATTTTAAACTATCCTACCATATTATTGTACATACCCTATAATTTATAGTAAGTTACCGTAAAAGTTATCTATCCTAATCCTACAAATAAAAAACTACATTACCCTTAAATGTAGATTTATCCTGATAATTCTACGAATAAAACTACATTTTAGAGACTAATACTAACATTTTTCAGTACTACTAAATTTTTTGTGACTAACCTACCAGGTTTTCAGATATATAAAAAACAAAGTTAAAAAAAATACCTTCAAGTGGCGCAGCAACAATTTATCTCCCTCCCTCCCCCTCTCCCTCTCCTCCTCTCCCTCCCCTCCCTCAATTTCCTCTGCTTTTTGCCGAGAAGAGTAAAAATGAGTTGTGGCTCGGCTGGGGGCGCCGGCACGCGCTGTATATCATCCCCCTACCCACCGTTTCAAACGGCGGTCCAATCCCACACTAATGATCCGCCATTTTGAACGGCGGATTTTGAATCAACCGTCATTCAAAACCGCAGGTTGTGCCGCCCAGTCCAACGGTCACTGACTACTGTTTTGAATCGCGGCCCAGCCACTACCTTCCCACCGTATTTTACGGCGGGTCATTTAAACCGCCAATTTAAACAGCGAGAGAAGACTATTTCTGTAATTTTGTAAAATAGAAAATTATTTATGTAATTTCAAAATTTAAAATATATAATAAAAATTTGTTGGCTTTGCGCCTGCCTTGCTAGCCATGGTGGCGGCTTAGGCCTCATTGTTCGCTTCTTCTTTGGCTAGGCCACCGCATCCCGCGGACGCCCGTGCCTCCTCTGCCTCTCCTGGGGGCTTGCCCAGGATTGGGCCTCCTTATTGTCAGCTACTTGGCTGGGTTGGCATGCTTTGAGACTGCCTTGACTTTTCTACCTATCCTCATGCTAATTGGGCCACCTCAGATCTAAGCCTCCATTCTGGCAGTACTCCGTCAATCCCCTCCCTCACCCTTGACCCGATGCCCTTGGAGTATTCCCTTGCGCCACCTCCCATTCCACCCTCACCTATTCTCCGCTCCCTACTTGCCAATGCTTTCCATGAGAGGGTTGTCCCCCTACTTGGCACTTGCCCCGCCCTGTTGCTCCCCTTCGCCTGCACCCTTGATCTACTCGAGTGGGCCACCCCTACTGTAGCTCCCGCTTGGCCAATAAGGCCTCCTCGGAACTGATGTTGTGTTGGGATTAGGAGGTGTTGAACCACAAGCTGGCATCCCCGACATCAATAGCTCACTTTAGGCTGATAGCCAGTTCCCTTTCTTGGATCCCTTGGGGCTAGACTCTTTGGCGGCAATCTACGACCTTTGCAACCATCAGCGGGGCCATTTTGCTAGAAGTGTTCCCGGAAAGTGTCAACCTATGACTTCGGTTCCATTTAACTTGGGAACTGCTTCTTGTGCACCACCGGCCGCATGGAGAGGTTGTGGAGCATCCCAAACCACAAGGACTCCAGCTGCTAGAACAGGTCAAGTCCATGTCACTGTGAAGGAAGCCCAGAATGCTCGAAGAGTCATTCTTGGTAACTTTTTAGTAAATTTTGTTATAGCTATAGTTTTGTTTTATTCTAGTGCATCGCATTCATTCACATCAGAAGATTTTGTGGGATCAAATAATTGGAACATATTTGAGTTAAGGAATTCCCTAACTATCGAATCACCGGGAAAACCCATAAGGACCGACAGAGTATGTTCTAAATTAGAGATATTTGTTAAAGGAGTCAAGTTCCTACGAACCTTATCCCACTAGATGCTGAAGGGATATAAATTATTTTAGGCATGGATTGGTTAATCAAACATAAAGTTCACATCGATTGTGTCAATCGATAACTCAAGTCAAGTTTTAATCTGATGCCTCTACTAAAGTGTCAAGTACTCTAAACCAATTGAAAGAGGTAAATTCAGAATCAATACCAATTTTAGAGAATTTCCCGATGTTTATCCTGATCTACCAGGCATGTCGCTTGATCGTGAAGTTGAATTTGTCACCGACCTGGCTCCTAGAACCTCCCGTATAGCATAGAGTTCATATCGGCTGTCCACTAATCATATAGCTAAGTTGAAGAAACAATATTCAAACGATTCAAATGATGTTACCCTTTGCAAAACACTTCAAATAAATATGAGTCATTCTTTAAAATTGGCTTTACGCAAATAAACCTAGCCACTCCGTAGAACCCCTTGCATGCATTAGTCAATTGGCTTGTGAGTATGTTAAAAAATTGAACCTTGTGTCTCAACCGCGGGGCAGCTCAATCCACCGAGCAGTTCCTGGCTCACAATGCTATGAGCCTGAAGGAGAAGAGTACCATGAGGAGCGGTTCGGTGTTACAAGACAAAGACTTTGATGACATCTAGGAGCTCGCCCTATAGCTTGCCTACGGGATATGTTTTGTTGCTTCTTTAATTTGGAGTTGAACCCATGTTTCATGTTTCCACTGTCCTAGGCCTACGTGCCTAACTACTTGTAATAAATGTCATATTGGCACGTGCACTCTGATGTAGGAAAAATTGATTAAATAATATACATATAATTTCAAATTGGAAAACTATGTGGCATATTTATTTTTTTACGAAAATGAGCTTATATTAGCCGTGCGGCACGGCGGAAAGAGGGCTTCCGCTACCTGGCATGGCGAGAAGGTGGCTTCCGCTACCCCAGATGACGGAAGGATGGCTTCCGCCACCCCAGGCGTAGGAAGGTGGCTTCGGCCACGCTGGGTGGCGGAAGCCACCTCGGCTGCCCACGCGGCGGCTCCGCCCGCGCCTCGGATACCCCGCGTTGAAGTGCGTGCCGTATTGAAGTGCGTGCCTATCAGTAGCTACATACGAAGAAAGACGATAGGGCTGATGGGACGTCATTTCATGTCTCCCACTTATGTGTTAAGCCAGTGTTTAATTTACTAAATGAGTAATTGCTGATTAATAAATTGCATGCTTATGATGATTTAATCCACACACGCTCAGCTGTATCCACCCCAGGCAAAGGAAGGTGGCTTCGGCCACGCTGGGTGGCGGAAGCCAACCTCGGCTGCCCACACGGCGGTTCCGCCCGCGCCTCGGATTCCCCCGCGTTGAAGTGCGTGCCATATTGAAGTGCGTGCCTATCAGCAGCTACATACGGAAAAAGACGATTGGACTGGTGGGACGTCATTTCATGTCTCCTACTTATGTGTTAAGCCTGCGTTTAATTTACTAAATGAGTAATTACTGATTAATAAATTGCATGCTTATGATGATTTAATCTACACACGCTCAGCTATATAACAACGAGTGGTCCTCAGTTCTCCGCACAACATTTGTGCTGCCCGGTGCTCAACTGCGCTTGTGCATTTCTGCTGCTCGGTGCTCAGCTACTCTTGCGCATTTTTGCTGCCCAGTGGTCAGCTACACTTGTGTTACTTGTGTTTTCTCACTGTCTTCATCAAGGTGTTCTGTTTTTTTCTTTGAACCAGTCTGGAGGTAATGTAATATGTAGATGATATTTGAGTTTTAAAACTTTCATTCATTATTTCATGTGTTTGAATGCGCAGGTGTTGGTACCTCGTGAGCAGACTGTTTATTCGACATATTTTCACTAGGTATGCATTTTAATAAACGATTGTGCTTAGACTTGTATAATATAGTAGAATAAAATATAGATTAATGTAGATTTATACAGTAGTAAAATGTAGCATTATGTTGTACATGTGAAGACTACAGTGCTGACTAATTTCTATCAGTGGTAAGAAAACATTCACGCAGACTGTGTATGTAAAATTTGAAGTTAAATTAAAAAATTGAAACGAAGATACGGTGTATTAATGGGAGCGCAAAAGTTTCATTAACTCGTATCATACATATTAATTAAGTTGTTATATTAATAAAGGTCCGTCATAGTTAACAAACTTCCATAATGGTGTCCACCGAGAGTGTTTAACATTTCATTTTAAAAAAGTAGGTTGTTGTTGCACAGCCATGCACAAGAACAAGGGTCGGTTAGGTAAATAAATTTTTAGACTGCAGGCATGCACATCAGCAAAATAAAAGATGTGTTGTGTAAAATCTGCATAGAATAATAACTAATTGAACAATAATTTGTAACAGTGGTAAGAAAATATTAAAGACAAATAAGCACATGTGATATTAACTCGTATTTTAGGAGATTTCACAAGCATAAACATTTTTTAGGCAATAAAATGAATAAAAATGTTATATTCAAATAAAATTTTGAAAATATATAATTCAAGTTTCCATAATTCTGTCCCAAAATTACATTTTTTCTTAAATGCTTAAAATAAATATAATATCTTTAAATATACGACCGCATATATAGACTATTTAGTATTTCAGTTAAAAAAGTAGGTTGTTTTTGCACAAGCATGCACAAGAACAATAGTCGGTTACATAAATATTTTTTATACTGCAGGCATGCACATGAGCAAAAAAAATATGTGTGTTAATTAATAATAGTGGTAAGAAAATATTAACGAAAAATTTACACATGTGATATTAAGTCGTATTTTAGGAGATTTTACATTCTTAAACATTATTATAGAGGGGTTTTTTTAGTAAATAAAATGAAGAAAATGTTATATTGAACTAATATTTTGACAAAAAAATAATTCTAGTTTTAGTAATTCTGTCCGAGATTTACTTTTTTCCGTAAATGCTTAAAATAAATGTAATATTCTTAAATATATGAGCTCGTGTATCTTTTTATAATTTACATAAAATGTTACATTATTAACCAAATTAATTGTAATGCAAATGATTGAGTGTGGTGAAAGAGTTTGATAATTTTAATGTAAATAATTTTGTTTAATGCATATATGGATGAGTGGCAATGTGTTATACTTTCGCAATAATTGAGAATCCATATATAGATAATTGATAATTTTTTTAATGACACATGGACAGATCTTTATGGTACAACACTGCATATATTCTATGGAAAAGCTCCAACAGAGGTGCAAGGTATTTTTGTTAGCATGCACAGTTGCATGCACACACAAGCCGCAATAGATCTTCCTATAGGACCTAAAGACTTAATAGGGGTGGTTGGCAGAACACTTCGTATAGATCGGCGAAACTTCAAAGTGCGCCTACAGGCAGTTCGGCCCCGTTAGATCCCAAACACTTCGCATGTAGTGTGCAACCTGTGGGAGCTTCGGAACCGAAGTTCATGGGACTTGAATGTTACAAAGTCTGTTTCAGAAAGCGTTCGAGATTGGTGTGTACGCTGTAATGGTACCACGAGAAGAGGGAGGCACAAGCGAAATACTATCAATGGCTGTAGAGTATGCTACATATGTTTCCAGTAACACGGTAGAAATTAGGGCTCATCGCAAGGTCAAATCGCAGAAGTAGAGGAGAGGATTGGAGAACATAATAGGGTTGTCGTAGCGAAGGAGAATAATGTGGTGGTAATGGAAGATGATGAGGTTGACGTGACGGGAGAAGGTGAGGATGATGGTGAGGATGATGCAGGGACTACGGTCGCGTACTTTCGCGAAATACAAGCAGCGAACTGCATTATGGCTGATTTCTCTCAGATATCTAGCTGGGGATATCAGCATAACGATATACATGTAGGATAAAGTTTTGGGAGTAAGCAAAAGGCACAAACTTCATTTTCAATTTTGGCATCATCACCGTCGTGAGCACAAAGTGCTACTGTCTGGGCCAGACGTCTATGTGGTTGGATTAAAAAAGAGGGAAAGTACTCATACCGTGTACGGGCCCATAGACCGAAGCATGATGAATACTTTATTATCTCACGGTATGAACCGCACACTTGTAACGCGGAGGGTGTCCTAAACATGAACAAGTTCATGGATGCCAGGTATATAGTCCAGACACTCCTTAGCATAGTCGAGTCAGACAACAAACTAACACCAAACACCATAATAGCGGAGATGCAGAGCTGAACAGGGATGGTAATCCCATACCACCTTGCTTGACGACCAAAACAAAAGGCACTAACGATGATATTTCGGGGATTCAAAAACTCGTATAACTGTGCTCCCAGTCTATTGCGGCAGATAGCATTGACCAACCCAGGCACTGAATGGGGAATTGACCAGCGGTCCGTGCAGCTGGTAGATGGCTCCTATGCTGAAGGTCATATGTACCTGTTAATACTATGTTGGACATTTGCTCCGTGCATAGAAGCATTTAGGCATTGCCGGCCAGTGCTTTGCGTGGACGGTACATTCTTAAAGGGGAGGTACAGCGGAACGCTTTTGACGGCGTTAGCTGCCGATGGGAACAATCAAATATTACATGTTGCCTTCGCCATTGTGGAGAGTGAGAACAACGATTGCTGGCTTTGGTTTCTACAGTTCGTGAAGACTGGGGTGGTCAGGGATAGATCCGGTGTTTGTGTGGTATCAGACCGTGGGTTGGGAATATTGCATGCCCTGATTGTTCTGAAGGGTGGGAATGACCCAGCTTGTGCTTGGCCTGATGTTCAATTGACGTGGTGCATGCGACACCTTGGTGCAAATTTGTACACTGCATTCTAGAGCCGCACGATGGTTAAGAAGTTTAATACAATGTGCATGCAGAACCAATTGCGTAAGTTTGAAGCAATATATAGGGACCTAAACGAATGCACACAAAGGCTTGTGGAGGATCAGGAGCAGGAAGCCACGCAGATTGTTGGAACCGAAGGAGTGACTATGCGTCGCAACACAACGTTCGCGCAGTGAATCGCGGGTAAACAGGCGGAGAAGTGGGCACTAGCTCATGATACTGACGGCGCTCGATAAGTAGTGCCACTTGATCACACCCTCTTTATGTACGAATGTTATACTAATAAAGCATACATGTCATTTGCTAGGTATATGGTAATGATGACTAATATCGCGGAGTCATACAACAACGTGCTTCGAGGAGTTCGTGGTCTCCCGATATGCTCAATCATAGAGCTTACTTTCTATCGGACCATGGAGTACTTTCAAGACCGTGGCTATGCAGCAGAGCAATCGAAGTGCATGTTTGCTCCACGCGTCGAAACGCTCAACGAGTAAAGACGGTTGAGGGCGCAATTCCATCGAACCCAACTATATAATAGAACCACGAACGAATTCAAAGTAAGCTGCTGAAGGAAGTACGTGTCAGGATTTAGCGTGGGCGACAGCGTGCAAACTTGCTTTGTTGGGAATTACGAACCAGTTTGCTCGTTCAACAAGCCACACTTGGAGCATATCCCATGCTCCCATGTGTTGGCTGTCTACGTGAGCTTGGTGGCATATGGAGGCGCCCTGTAAATGGTTACCGTTTCCAGCTACTAAGCGAGACAAAACTGGAAGGCCGTCCTCCGCACGGCTAATGGATGACATAGATGCTTCACAATCTGGGTGTGGTTTAAGGCTGTGTGCTAAATGCAGGCAGCCTGAACATGACCGTTGATGGTGCCCTAACTAGACGTGCGATACAAAGTACATGTGTTCCCAAACTCAGAGTTATGTATCTGTACTTCCTTGGAGTAATGTATTTGTAATATTTTACATTAATATATTTGTATTCTATTAAATTCACATAGGTTACAAGATGTATTTTATTCCCTTAAGTTGACACGGGTTATAAGATGGAACTCCCAGAGTTGTTGAAAGAGGCGATCAACTGTAAGCACAAGGCGACGAAAATGGTCGCCGGTGTACAGGTGGCATTACATTCTATTATTTTTTTAATGAATTTGTATATGATTTTTACTATAATACACTTTTTCGCAGCTACGTCCCTTTCGTCTGAGGGGATACAGGCTCCTCAAAAGACTAGATGGGAGATTTCGTGTACAGCTAGCGCACTGTGGATTGCTCCACTTTGCATTGCTCATGGACGGGGCAAACTTGGCAGGTGGAGCGAGGACGCCTCTGCCGCAATAGCAATCTGAACTCTTAACCGCACTTGCGGACAGATGGCGGCCGGAGACCCATACATTTCACTTTCCGTGTGGGGAGATGACTATCACGTTGTGAGATGTCGCAATAATTACGGGTCTTCCCTTGGAGGGTCAGCCATTTGTTGTCACTAAGCCAGAGTGACTTGAATGGCAGCACTACGTAGAGAACATGTAAGAAACAATCGGTTATTCCAATCAATTGGACAATTAATCATTTCTATTAGTACACTTACAACATTCAAACAAAACTAGTGGGGTTGAATATGGTTCGAAGAGTGACCAGGGGGTGTCATTCTCATGACTTCATTGGCGGAGTATGGGGATTGCCCGGAAGAGGCGGACTTTCAGACCGTGAACAGACACTACGAAGTATACCTACATCTGTTACTTGGAAGTGTTATGTTCACGCACACAAATGGAGACTCGATCGGTGCGCATCTTGTGTGGTTGCTCGCCATCTCGCGTTTGATGCGCTTCACGGGAACCAGCCAGAAGCTTTCAGCGGGGGCTCCGCTATTCTTGTCGACACATACCGCACTTTGTGTGATGCATATCGGAGGACAACATTTAGCCCCACCCATGAGGACTTTGTGTGATGCATATCGGAAGGAAAGAAGACATGTACAGCACGCGGCAATCTTTCGGGTATAGGGTGACACAACAGCGCAAACCATGGCTGATTGGGACGATGTGAACAACGCATGGCAACAACTGTTTGGGTCGGACGTAGGATTCATTGAATTGTTACATACGACTAGTACACCCCACCTACCCGTCCGGCAACCAGATCAGCCAGACGAGCCGAGTTGGTACATGCAGACACCAGCTCCGCCACCGTAGGACGATGCATTTGCAAATTGAAATGTATATAGTGGACAATCGTACCAATTTGGCACCACTTCGTAGGTGGCAGACCAACACATGCCGCATCAGCTGACACGGTTTGGACTGTCACAAGCTGCGGGGATGCGTCAAACACGATCTCCTTTCCATTTCATGCACGAAAACTTCACAAGAAGAAGGGGACCGTAATAAAATGTTACAAACTGTCTCTGTTAACAATTTGTATTAATCTGTGTCCATGTATCTTTGTATATAAATTTATAAACATGTAAAATCTGTGGCCATTGCATTTACCACTATGAAAATTATGGACATTGCATTTACTACTTACTTGCAACTTACCACTTGCCATTAACACGTTTGTGCACGACGTGCCCATGTGATACTGTCTGCGCGACGTGACCCATCACTGCCAAAGTATCCTACCTCTGCGCGACGTGACCCATCACTGGCAAAGTGTCGTACCGTCTGCGCGACGTGACCCCTCAGTGCGAACCTGCCTATATAAAGCTAGTAGTGCAGTCTAGTGCGGCAACACATTGATAGCGTTCATTCTTCAACACGCCCGTTTATGCCACATAGATGGTGGCAATCTTACGGGTCCGGATCTCAAGCACACGCACCCTCTTCTCATTTGTCGTTCATGCATAGGACTCACTACAACACAAACCCTACCATGATACGCGATCCTAAGTTCTATCGAGGTTGGCCTAAGTGCCACCACCATGTAGACCCCATTATGCAGACATTTGACCTTGTCGCATATGGGTTCACAGGCCGTAGGTTTTACCGATGTACCATGTTTGAGGTGCGTATAGCATTTATTTAACATGCGCTAACATGTTTAACACCAATGTGGTAGGATTAAATTCCTCGCAGGTACAGGACTGCGGCTTCACGAAATGGATGGACGATCCATTCCCGATAGCTGCTTCAACCTACATAGAGCATCTACACGCAAGGATACACCAATTGGAGGATCGACTTACGAGTGTTCAGAGATCACAACAGATAGCAGCGCAGCGAAGAGAATTGGTTCTCGACCCGCAGTACGAAGTGAACCCCCGTGTACAAACTTCCAATGCTTATGTGGGTGCCACTACCCCGACACGCCTAATGCTGAAGTGCGTGCCGACGAAGGATATATCAAAGGGAATATAGCCACATCGATGATATTGATTTCAAACCAAATTATTCGTGTAACACTAGATGGTGCCCTTGCATATGTCATTATCCAAACCAAACGTCTTAAACTCATGCAGAATGTATCTGGCATAATATGCCACAAATATATTAGTTTACTGTAATACGAATGCATTTACTATTAGCTTGCCACCTACCACTGCGAATCTCTAAACAATAATAACTCAGCTACGGGCCACTGATGTGACCCATCACTGTCATGCACATGTCGGCCATTAATACGTCTGTGCACGACATATTTATGTGGGACGTGACTAGCCTGCCTATAAAACATGCCATGCTGTGTGGTTCATCGGTCCCTGTTGAAGTGATCTATCACTGCAAAGATCTGCAGTAACACATTAAATCATTTTGAACTGTGTGTTGCATATGTCTTATTCAATTCAAGCATCTTGACCAATATCACCTATTTAAACCCTTCCAGTCTCACTCCGAACAACACAACTAACAAGAGCATTCTAACCATTTCACTTCACAAACCTCTCAGCATCAAGGCAGTGACATGGAGTTCCCATCGCCACCAAGGGAGTCTCTCTTCGAATTTGTCTTAGAAGGTGTTCAGCCACCCATGTGTTTATGCGGAAGTCTTTGCATTTTGATAAAGTCCCAAGACATGTCCTACACTTACGGGAGAAGGTATTGGAAGTGCGCAAACTATGTGTACGACCGAACAGCCGAGATGGAGCGGAAGGCAAAGTACCCTGTAAGTCACTTCTTACTTATTTCTTTCCTAACGAACATATACACGCAGATGCTAACCTCAATCTTATTATCCTCCATTATACGAGTTTGTGCAATATTTGGACGCAGAGCAGACTCCCGAAATGGAGCGGCAGATGCACTGGGTGGCGGCGGGGCACAGGGCCAGGGCCGAGGAACGGTGGCAAGACGCCCTCAAGAAAGAAAGAAACAAGCGTGCGAGAGAAGAGTTTCAGGCACAGCACGAGGCTGACCGACAACGGTAGTTCAATGAGCGTGAGGCAGACCGTGCTAGAAAGCACGAGAGGGCTGCAAGAGCCAGGGAAGCAGGACCTAGCGCGTTTGCGAAGGGGAAATACCCCCGCTGCACCCAGTAGTATGATTATCAACTATGACAACTATGTTTTTAAATCTCCTAAGGCATGTAGGTTTAGTTATGATGCACTATTATGGTAGATTGTTTTATGCATCATGCGTGCCATTGCTTGTATCATGTAATCTGAATTTTTATTATTTAATCTCCAGTTCTGTAAAATTATAAACCGTTTTCGCGCATATGATTGAAATAAATATAATAATCCTAAACATAAGATTTTGGTATCTCTTACTAAGGCCCTCTTTGATAGCTTGTTTAGTTCTAGCTTAGTTGTAGTTGGGAAATTATGACCATCTTTGAACGTGCTATGAAAAAGCTAAATAAATTATTAAAAAAATATTCTTCAAATATTCGAGAAAAGCCCTACAAAGTCTACAAAAATTATTTTCAAAAACTAAAGTAAATGGTCTATGCAAAAATAAAAAAAATGCAATCCCAACAAAAACTGTAACCAAACAAGCTATCAAAGAGGGCGGGCTTAAGATGTGCATAAAATGTTACACCAGTGTCTAAAACAATTGAGCGGGAAAATTATTTAATATTTAATCTCGTTTTCAGCGCATTTAACGTCGTTTTCAGCGCCGCAGCGAACGATCGGCGCGCGTGGAGTCGGGAGGATCGGGTCGGCCACATGGCGGCCCAGGATGGCTTCCGCTGTCCAGGGTGGCCGAAACCGATGGCTTGTGCCACCTGGGACGGCGGAGGCCACTTTTTGCCTTCCTAGGTGGTGGAAACCATGCCTATATCACAGATATCCAACCCCTACGGCATAGTTTCCCAATTTCAATTTATATCAATATTATTCAACCAATTTTTCCCTCTGATGTAATAAAGTACTTCGATAATAATATTTGATCCAATGTTCTAAAATATATGTGTACTAGCTTACTTGATGTAGAGAGTCAGGGGCTAGTATAGTACAGGCAAGACACGTAAGGGAACAGACTCCATTTCTGGTCCCGACAGTATCATAGGGGTGAGCATCAAGGCTATTGACTTAGTATCATGGTGTTGTCGTGGTTAAGGATATCATCAAGTTTCAGTCAATATTAGGTTGGTTGAATAAAAGGATTGTTAGGGTTGAGTGTATCATGTCTAGCATTGGGGGTATCATCGTGTATCAAGTTTAGTATCACAGGTGTGGAGTCAGTAAGTAGAGGCTCTCCCAGTTCAAAACATAGGAGCTTACTTACATTATGGAAGCCTTGAAGCAAGATGTCTTTCATCCAAATTCGAATTTGAGGCCTATTCCACTTGACTCACGACTGCTCATAAACTAGTTTGTAGATTTCGCTTCAACAACTCGATCTTTTAAGTCGCTACTCTCACACGGAATCCTAAGTGCATGCGTGGAACACGGTTAAAAAAATGTAACATTTGTCATTTTTTCAGCACCGTAGGTACCGTATCACGTCGTCAAGTATTTCCGTGTGTTTATGTGAAAGCTAGAACCATATCTTTATTGCAGTAATAAGTTTTTTTCTAGATTGCTTTTTTGGCAGCTGGCAAGCGGCCATATGCGGCAGCTTCTCGATCACTGCCATGTGGCGAGCAAGGCGCGAGGGGTGCAACTTTAGCTCGTGGCTCGTAAGCAGTAGGGGTAAAAATGGGGCGGATACGGACGAATAATGGCTTTACCATATATGTATCCGCTTTCTTTAATCGAATACAAATACGGATACGGATAGTATTAAAGCGGATCGGATATTGAATCAAAAACGGATATTAATAAAACGGATAGTATCCGAAATCAGATAATAATCAGAAACAAAAACGAATATTTTTTGGATAGTATGTATACCTAATAAACTTTGTATTAGCATAGCAATATTGCCCGTAACATAACAACTTAAGATAATAAAAGTACACATATAGTGTACACATTGATCATACATGACAACGGATGACACATTGATCACATGTGGAAACTTGGCAAGTAGATAATGCCTAATGGTTGACGGCCTGGTGAGGTGGGACGTGAGGTGTTAGGCTTGCTTAGTCATGGGCCTGGTATTGGTTTACAACCTGTTGGGCCTAAACCTAGTTTTAAGCTATTATCCGGTTAGATATGCAGATTGCAATTCTTTCTTCAGTATGTCTTCACGTAGTGGAGGCGGCCAGGGTGGTGGCCGAACTTCTGGATAATATCGCGCCTTGTCCAGAGGTCGATGATGCGGTCGGAGTGATCGACTTGTTGTAGACGAAGTAGTCGACGAAAATCTTGATGACCAACATATTGACGTAGTGTTGGTCATACCTATGATGGGCATGGTCACATCAATTGTTAGGGTTGAGTGTATCATGTCTAGCATTGGGGGTATCATCGTGTATCAGGTTTACTATCACAGGTGTGGAGTCAGTAAGTATCAAGGAAATTTGAATTAGAGGCTCTCCCAGTTCAAACATAGGAGCTTACTTACATTATGGAAGTCTTGAAGCAAGATGTCTTTCATCCAAATTCGAATTTGAGGCCTATTCCACTTGACTCACAGCTGCTCATAAACTAGTTTGCAGATTTCGCTTCAACAACTCGCTCTTTTAAGTCGCCACTCTCACACGGAATCCTAAGTGCATGCGTGGAACACAGTTAAAAAAATGTAACATTTGTCATTTTTTCAGCACCGTAGGTACCGTGTCACGTCGTCAAGTATTTCCGTATGTTTATGTGAAAGCTAGAACCATATCGCAGTAATAATTTTTTTTTCTAGATTGCTTTTTTGGCAGCTGGCGAGCGGCCATATGCGGCAGCTTCTCGATCACTGCCATGTCGCGAGCAAGGCGCGAGGGGTGCAACTTTAGCTCGTGGCTCATAAGCAGTAGGGGTAAAAAGGGGCGGATACGGACGAATAATGGCTTTGCCATATCCGTATCCGCTTTCTTTAATCGAATACAAATACGGATACGGATAGTATTAAAGCGGATCGGATATTGAATCGGAAACGGATATTAATAAAACGGATTGTACACGAAATCATATAATAATTAAAAACAAAAACGAATATTTTTTGGATAGTATGTATACCGTAATAAACTTTATATTAGCATAGCAATATTACCCGTAACATAACAACTTAAGATAATAAAAGTGCACACATAGTGTACACATTGATAATACATGACAACGGATGACACATTGATCACATGTGGAAACTTGGCAAGTAGCTAATGCCTAATGGCTGATGGCCTGGTGAGGTGGGACGTGAGGTGTTAGGCTTGCTTAGTCGTGGGCCTGGTATTGGTTTACAACCTGTTGGGCCTAAACCTAGTTTTAAGCCATTATCTGGTTAGATATGCAGGTTGCAATTCTATCCGAATATCCAAAATGCAATTTTATCCGGATATCCGTATCCGCTCCATTTATGTCGGATACCACCAATACCATATCCGCTCCGTATCCACTTAGGTCTATCCGGATAATTATCTGTATTCGTATCCGTATTCGCCGGATACTAGATTTTCATGTCATTTTCCAAAATACGGATACGGATACGGTTCGAATATTATCCGCTTTATTTAATCCCTAGTGAGCAGTTTGGACTCGAGCTCAGTTCATTTACAAATGGGCACGAGCCAAACACGTTTTTTAGCTTGGTCAAAAAACGAGTACGAGCCGGACCTGGTCGCTCGTATAGATTATGTCATTACGTTCATGCTTGATGCTATTGTTAATTTTGTATCATACGTCTATGTTCATTTACTTATTATTTCCTTGAATAAATGTCACTGCATTGTTCATTGAGTACGACTTAATTATGAAACACATTGATATAATATTATTCTAAATGATCCCTGGTCATGTGTCATTATATGGAACAATAATGATTTGACCAGCACATGTATTGATTGCTGGTAATGTTTCACATATCATAGATATGAAGATATCAAATCAATAATGTGGGCACATATTAGAGAACATTGGGTTGGATAAACCCACTTCGAGATACTGCTGAGATAATTATCTTAACTTAACCTGAGATCCTTATTGATTCTCAGCATGCGTAATCGTATACTTTGGGGCTATCAAGCGCTTCGCCGTAATAGGGAAGTTATAAATTTAGATTACGGGTATGCCATTAAACATGACATGAGGCGTAAGAGATCAAGATGTAATTTTCTCCTTCTCGATAACAAGAGAGATATCTCTAGGCCCCTCGGTGTGGATGGATAGGGAAAAGTGCATGGCCATGCCAATGTGATTAAAGAGTTAATCATGGTTATATCTATTACATTGGCAAGTGAATGGGTCGAGCTGTCACAAGGGTGGCACGCATCTCGCCTTGAGCTTGACTGATATCGTGTTGCAAAAGGATCCTATGTGAGTGTATCCAGGTTCAGCCGATTTGATCATTGTGCATATTTGGGGGGTCAATATGTGCTGCTAGGTACCGCTATTGACTTGTGGTCTAGGGAAAGAGTTCTCCGGAACTGCGGCCGACTTGTGCATGAGCCTAATGGGTCACACACATAACGGGTTGGAACATGTCTGATGGATAGGATCCATTAGTGGGTTTTATGCGAATTTGGATCCACTGCGTCCTAATGGGTTTCTATTGTAGAAGATCCATTAGCACGAGTCCTAATGGGCTTCTCTCGGGGAAGATCCATTAGAGTGCTCTATAAAAGGGAGAGGTAGGGCGCGGGGTGGGTGTGTCTTCCCACCAAGAAACCCTAGCCGCCACCCTCTCCCCAAAAACCCTTGCCGCCGCATGCGCAGGTGCTAGCACACCAATGTGCGGTGTTCCACCACTGGACGTGCGGATACCGTAGAGGCGTCGTCGCTCCTGCGCCGGCGCTGATCAAGAGGATCGGCTACTTTCGCTGCTAACGCGCTCCAAGGGTAATGATGATCTGTGATTCCTGACTTGCTTGATTCCTGTGTTCGCGGTAGGAAAATTTTGTTTTTGGCTAGTGTAGCACCGCGTTCTCCTTCAAATTTATTAACTTGTAAGCTAAAATTGTTGTGAACTTGATGCTATTGTTAATTTCTATATGAAACTTATTGTCACTAGGAAATAGCTAGCTAGCTACTCCTCGTACTTTGCTCCCTTCTTAATTGCTCATTTCAAACTATGTATAATAAGTTCTTCATTGAGTTTTTTGCAAACAAGGCACGGCCGCTCACGAGCTTTACTAAGCCCGAGTCAAGCCGGCTTTTCAAGCTCGGGCATCCAAGTGAACCGAGCCAAGCTGGCTCGTTTGTAAAACGAGCCTGAGCCAAAACAAACCTGGCCCACTCAGACTCGGTCCATTTCCACACCCCCAGTCATGCCTCTCCCCTGACCTTACGGCGACACCCCTAGTCCATCTTGAACTCCTTTCCGATGTGGTGAACCCGTCGTCACCCAGGAGACCAGCGAGCTGCGTCACCACCACCGGTATGGTCACGGACGACGACCTTCCCAGCCTCTCTCGACCCGTACAAAGGCCTTTCCGATACGGCGAGCGCATCGGCCTTTCCGATACATGGTGTACTAAAATTTGGTCATGTCACCTACGACACTATATTCCTTTAGCCCCCACTAGAGCGACCAGAGGGCTGGTTTAGGGGGTGTGAAGGAGGGACTTGCTATCCTAGCAAAGTGGGAAGCGAGTGAACCACTTGTGAGAAAACAATTATTTCTCTTGAATGTCTTTCCTTTGTGGTGGTCGATGACTCTTTATATACACTAGGGAGGAGATCTTTCTCCTTCCTTTGTTACATGAAGGCACAATCCCCTAATACTCAATGCTCCTAGCAAATCACGGTCCTGTCACTGTCAGATTGGCGATGGTAGGGCTCATGCCTTCTTGGCTCACTCACCGCCTCCCAGGTTTCCTCTTTCGGCTAACCGTTTGTTGGTCTTTCGAGCTCGCTCTCCTTTCCCATCCCTCTGTCGCTGTTGTTCGAGCTCTCACTACAGGCCTCAGGGTGACACATCAACGACTCTTAGTGCGAGGGGTGTTCCCGACTATCATGCCTGGCTAGGCAGAAGGCACGACCTCATGAACTTTTCTGCTAGTCGAGGTTGACCTTAGCGACATCCTTTTCAGACCACCACACGTTTTTACTAGGTTGCCTCCTAGGACTTTGTAAGACGACCGTTGACTACCCTCCGCGTGCTTTCGAGAGCTCCCGATGGCTTCATAGGGTCTTCTTGCCTCTTCGGCACTTTCAGGGGCCTCAGGGAATCTCACAAAGTTTTCATGCTTCTCTGCACATCTCCAGGGGTCTCAGCGGCCTCGAGGGACTTTGTTGTGCATTTTCGTCTATCCGCGTATCCCCCGAGGCTTCGAGTTCAGAGGCCTCGCAAGATCTCGTCGAGCCTTCATGCCATCCCACTTGTCTTTACTTTATGGGCCTCGGAGGCTTCATAGGACTTCGTGTAGTCTTCTTGCCTCACCGCCTGTCCCCAGGGGCTTCGAAGGATCCTGCGAAGTTTCCATGCCTCCCCATATGTCCTCGGGAGATTTAGAATACTTTGTGTCTCCCCCACGTGTTCAGGAGGCTTCGGGGGCCTCGGAGGATTTCGCGATGTCCTCTTGTCTTCCCGCTTGTCTCCAAGGGCCTTGGGGGACTTCATGGGATCATAGCGCCCTATGGCGAAGACACGAGTGTTAGGGGTGGTGGTATCTTTCGATAATAAAACTAACAAAACTAAAATTCAAACTTTGCAAAAAAAAATCAAAATCCGTTCTATTGCAAAATGTCCAAACTCAATTTAAAGGATAGTGTCTAATTAAATTTTTAATTAAAAAAATGCAAAATGCTTCCTTCGACTCCCACCTAAAATTTGACCCTGAATGTCTAACTCTCCCCTTTGGTAAGCCTCACATCGTCATGGTGTCATGCCGAGGAAGAGTATAGCAGATGCGCCACACAAAGTTGCGCCGACAAGATGGTGTGATCCCTCCCTTCCTCCTCCTCGAGTGTCCTCCCACACTATCGCATCCCCACGTTACCATTCACTCTATATACTCGACTCCTTCTCTAACACGATAGACACACGCACGCTATGGAGCCGTCCAGCTTAACCGCATGGCAACACGATGCATTTGCTGGTGTCATGTCACCTCTATCTTCTTTGTGAAAAAATTCCTTTTTCCCATCCTTCATATGGGTGGTACACTTATGTGCCAATCTATCTTAGTGACTTGAGATATATGTGTACCATCAACCTTGACAGTGGCAAATCTAAAAATCTCTCATCTTTGCCATATTACTCTGCATTGTCGTCTGAGCATGGTGAGTCATCGGTGACCATGTTGTTCACCTATCCGATGCCAAGTATTCAATGTTTGTTGCCTTACCTCACTACCACTTATCCATTTTCATCCTCATCTCGCTGCTTGCTAGGGCCGTTCTAGATACCCCTGTTCTCGCCAACCCACCTCCTATCCCTATAAAAGGCCATCAAGACTCCCTTCTTTTCTTGTCCTCTGCTGACTCTATTCTAAGCTCTACCTAACATTGCAAATTCATGTGGCAAGTGAAGGGGAACGAGTAAGTTACACTAGCACAAATTGAAACTTCTTACCATGATCACCTAGAAATATATCATGCAAGTATGAGATCATGGATCATTACCCTAAATGCATAGCTGCGGTGAAAAAAAAAGTCGTAGTAACTGATTCCAATGATGCGGGTGTCAAGGTACAAGATGTAGTGGCTCACTCCAAGCGAAGCACTTGATAACCACCGCAACAACGTCATACATATTGTAGTAGAGAAAGTAGTTGATCTCGACGATCTTCTCCTCACATTACCAATCAAGGATGTAATAACCACAGTAGCACCTCTACGATCCGCATGACGAATGATCGTATTTGCAAAACTTTGATATACTCACTTAGCAACCCTTTTATCACATAATACTTGTCAAGTTCAAGGCGAGATATGTGTCACCCTTGTGATAGCTTGACCATTTACATGATCATATGATGGATTGTAAAATCATGATTAACTATTTAATCATATTTGCATGGTTTTGTAATTTTCAATCCAACCACTTGAGGTATAAATTCCATTATCAAGAAGGTATGCATTCCATCTCGAACATTTACACCCCCACACCATGTTTAATGTTTAGCATACAAAAATATGTTTATAACTATAGTTATGGTGTAGGCGATTGATAACCATAAAATATATGATACATGTTGAGACTCAATAACGACCTTAGGTCTAAGGGTTATATAGCCATACCACTCGAGACACACGGATGGCATGTGAAAGATAACTATGTCTCAAGTAGGTCTATCCAACACCATGCTATGTAACATATATTCACGGTATTGATTCAATCTCCATATTTTTGCTATGTGAAAAATTATCATCAATAAATACATGTGACAGTTAAATCATTAATGTCCCACATAATCCTATGAGATCAGGGGTCACTCAGAATACTCCCTCCGTCCCAATATAGAGGGCGTATAAAAAATTTCATCAATACCAAAAAATGGTGTTTAAGAGAGTAAATTGTCTTTAACTATATCGTTACTCGAAGCATCAACATGTTTACAAATTAATCTTTGATGTTTTGCTTCCGTACATGCAAGCATGCATCTCCTTCCATGCGCTTAATTAATAGCCTAAATAACTAAAGCTTGCAATAGCATGCACTTCATAGTGTGAATAACTCAACTAGCGGTTAATTGCTCATGCCTTTCCCAATGGAGTAACGAGGAGACGCCTTATATTATGTGCCAATTCAAAAAAAATTATGCGCCCTATGTATGAGGACGGTGGGAGTAAAATATAACATCTTGCTTTTCAACTTTTAGTAAAATATTTTTTGGATAATAAGGGTTAATTTGATTGTGGCTTATGACATAAGCATCACGTCTAAGATCGTTATTGGGCTTTGGAGTTATTTGTAATTTTTATATTTTCGCCATTGTACCTAAGGGTTAATTTTAATGTGACAAATTTACCTATTTGTAATTGATTGACTTGACCCTTTTTACGCTGCAGGATATCGACCGGCGGGCCTCATGCTCGGCTGCACCATATTGTACCAACTACCAACAAGGAATTTGGTGAAATATTACTCCCTCCGTTCCGTTTTACTGGGCGCATAGTTTTTTCCCCCGCTGTTTCGTTTTGTTGGGCGCATGCATTAACTGGCATTGGCAGCAGAGCGGTGCGGGCGCTCCTCAAATATGGCGTTAATGCTGCATGAATGAGAGCGTGACACATCATCAGATGAGTGTGTGAGCGCATGCATGTATAGGCTAATTCAAAGCCGCGGTGCGCAGCAAGCACATGCACAGGCGTGCGCAGCGAGCACATGCACAGCCGCGCGGCAAGCGCGTGCATGTACAGGCGAAGTGAACGAGGAATTCTCATAAATACACGGTGTGTAAAATCCCATCGGTTAATAGCACGCGTATACTCCTTGGTCTGCGAGAAAAAAACTAAGCGCCCTAAAAAACGGAACGGAGGGAGTATTATACAAGAGCTAATGACCTTTGGTGAGTTCAGTGACATCAGTGTAATTAACTCGAAAAGGAATGGAAAATAACATTGAACTTCATGCAGAGAATGGGATTAGACATTCTGCTCTTTTACGCGCTGTTTTCAATCGCTGCCATTAATTTTCGACTGACAGAATCGATGTCTTCCTACATACTGTCCTGGATAAATTACATCTATACAAAATGGCGTCATTTTTTTCCCAGTGCCAATGTCACAAAGGCTATCAACACATTAGGCCAACCAAAAAACAACCCCACAAAAGTTTCCCTTCCATGCCAGATCAGTAATCAATGTATGTAAATTAAGCACAAAGTCACCCCCAAAAGTCCTAGCTAGTTAGATCTCGCCCTCCTTTTGCTTTGGGTTTGGACTCGATGATTCACTAAAAGCTGAAGGACAGAGATTGTTTATGCCACAGATGTCGCATTTGGGCCTCAGTGGAGTGCAGATTGTCTGCCCAAATCCAACCTGCAAGATTTTTTCGATTTTCAACTAAAAGATTAGCATGCAATTAAGGTATGAATCAGACGCATAAGGCTTGAAAAATATCTAAGAATTATTTACAAAACAGAAAAAACATAATGAGAGAGAGAGAGAGAGATTTAGTCAGTAGACCATACCAGTAATGGGTTTATAGGCTCCCACTCATCCTTCGGTAACCACTTCTCAAGAGACATTCTTGTTTGTTCTGGTGTTGTAGTTTTCTGAACAAAAATATGTGAATAATTTTTTTTTTCCTTTCGGAAGAAAGGTTAAACAAACTTGATAGACTACCTTCTTTGTTCCTTCTCGGAAGACCCACCCAAGCCGGTTAGAAATGCGATGCACATGAGTGTCTACACAGATCCCTTGAGTATTCTTCCATGCAATGCTCATAACCTGTTAAGTGAAAATAAATAACTGTGGAGAGAAATATTTCGATAATTAAGGATATAGAGGGTAGATAAATACCAGATGGGCCATTTTAGGGCCAACACCTTTCAGAGAAAGCAGCTCATTCAAAGAATCTGGAATGTCACCTCCAAATCGTTCAAGACAAATTTTAGAAGCTTCTTTTATGAACTGGGCCTTTCTCTGATAGAACCCAACCTGATTAAATTATGCATAATATGATATGAATAGCTGATTTCAACAGTTTCATGTAAACAGAGCATGATGACAGTAAGAGCTAAGAAATTGCTAAGGCTCTTGCCTCCAAGTAGCTCTTTTAGCAACAGCCAACAATTGCAATTATCGACAAGGAATAGTGGCAGTAAGTCCAAACCAAGATTATCTTTCAAGTAATTTGTTAAAAGTTTGACATAAGGTATGGTTAATCTAGTCTATTGTCATTTGCCACAGCCTATGATTTGATAAGAAATGTAGATGTATGAAGTCCTATTTGCATGCTTATAGGTTCACATTTTACTTTAGTATTGCGAAGATATCCATATTACTGATCCTACTCAAGGAAACAGCCCTTGCAACTTACAGGTTTAATGATGTTTGCTAGTGTGGCCTCATCTGTCCTGACAATAGCTTCAGGATCAAGTAAACCTTTCTCCGAGAGACGCTCCACAGCAGCTGACAACAATTGACTCAGATATTATAATCATCATTTTCTTGTAGAGTTGTAGTATACATAGAGTGAGATTTTGCATGACAAGGTTAGTTCAATGGACAAATGGAAAGGTATAGATTATAGACAAAGCAGACGGGATGATTTCACAGGACATCGGATATCACATTAAGTTCCTAAGCACCATCCACCAATCTACTGTTAATACCATCCAAGTATCTCACGGTGATTGATACATAGTTTGAATTCATATAGAATGATAGAAGAGCTGATCAGTAAGTGTACACGTGTTCGAATCTTCTTCAATGCCCCTCTACATCCATGTGTATGCATCTGTATATTAATGCACCATGGCTAAGTCCATATAATGTATTTATTCTTCTACCTATAAAGGGGTTCTTGGGTAGGGATGTAAATTTTTAGGAGGCTTTAGGATTTAGTTCAAATTTAGCCTAGCTTCTAAACATTCCAATGAAATACCACCAATCCAAGCACCCCTTAAGAGATTAACAAAACAAGCCAACAATGCGACATTACCATCTCCCAATTGCATACAAAATTTCTCACAAATCAGGAAAGAACTACACTTTTTTTTTTCTGCAGAAGATGAAAGAATCAGACAGCATGTATTCAACCAATAGTTTCGAATTAAAATTTGACCATTTTATGTAACCATTTCACCAAAATTTAAAAATATCTCACTTGTTACAATGAGTTTCAGCATTTCCAAGCTCCTAGTAGTATTATATCAACAATTCCAAAAAAGAAAAAATCCATTTGGCATACCATGTGTAACTTCATCTTTTGTTTGGCTTGACATCATAGTTGATATCAGAACTGCAAATCTTCTTTCCTGTGCAATTAGTAATGTAGCTTGAAGGGAGGTGCATAGTTTTGTTCATAGAAAGTGACAGATTGAAAATGGATGGATCCACCACAAGGGGGAAATAATGGATAGATGTGCATTGTGCAAATTATTTTTCTATGAAATATTGAACATAACAAAGGAAAGGGCCACAGGTTCAATGTTCTATTCTATTAGGCATGGCACCCAATATATATACTGAATTTTCTGCGTAGACAGGAAAAAGAATTATACTTTTTCATATGTCGACAATCAACATAGTACATGAAACTAGGGGGAAATTGCATGATTTTACAGGTCCATACTGTCCCTATGTAAGACCTGCTAATCCAAAGACCCATCTTAAGCTCAAGATAATTGGTCAGCGGCCATAATAAATGAGCTTCATATACTACACTTCTGATCATCAACTATCTATCGGGAAAGCTGATATGGTGACCAAAAAACTACCTTAGGGGGAAGAAGAGAACCAGCTTTTTCACAGCCCTTAGTATCCACAGGGGCCTCACCAGATAACCTCATGCTTTTAATACCTCCAAGAAGTGCTTCCCAATTTTCTGGAGCACCACCTGCATAAATGACTATGTTAGCTCTCCGATAAGTACATGGACAACAGAAGGATTGCTACACAACTAAACATAGGAGCCAAAAATGTTTAAAAAATAGGAAACAAGCCTGGTATTGACACAATTTTGTCATGATCCAACAATTAAGCATTGGATTAGTCACAAATTCACACATCTGTGTAATGAGAAAATAGAGAAAAATGTTGATGATATAATCTGATCACTACTTTTTTTTGTAGCTAGAACTGTTATAGCTGGGGAAACGTACAGATTAACACGCTTTAAGTTCAAAGGGTTTGAATTTAGTGAAAGATTAGATCTCATAAATGATGTGTATGAACCAAAGGACCATGTAGGATGCAACATGTATGTATAGATTGACTTTAAGAAAGGAGCATAGAAATTAATCGAGTGCATTAGTTTTATTATAAATGGAGTATGTGAGAAATTTGAGCACTACATTCAAAAATGACCATCCATAATTCAAAACTTGGGCAAACAATTGTAGGCATAGATTGAAGAGATTTGACTACAAGGTTGCAACAAAAGAAATAATTACATAACAAGAATACTAAGAACATTGTAGAGGAATTCCTCCTAGCAGTCAGCTGTCATCTGATTACCTTTTGCAACAGACAATACTCTAACCTTTTTCTCCAACCTGACTGAAAAAGGAAAGAGGTCAGTTTTCTGCAAGACATGAGGGAAACTATCTGCATAGAAATACGGTATATAAAAGCTTACAGCAAGATAATAAATATGCAATATACCATGAAGGAAATAAAAGAAATGAACAACAGTACAATATGATCAAACATTTATTACTACAATGACTAATGAAGTAATGATAAAAAAAGGGCCCATTTGAAGCAACAGAAATTTATCTGGCTGCCAAAGTACAACGACATGTCAGGAAGTAAACTTTGAAATTTATCTGGTTAATCGATGATGTTAACATGCCATTTGTAGAAGCCGATGTTTTTGCCATGATCTTGTCATATCGAAAATCTTCAATGTCAGGAACAGCACCAACCTGCATGCAGCATACGTGTAAATCTTTTGGTCATCGCGACGCAATTGAATGAAACCAACAGAAGTAAAAAGAGCGAAGACTAAAGTGACAGCATGGATGGACAGATGCGTTCAAAGAAAGCACAATTACACATCAAGAACAATTTAACTCCTAAAAGAAAATTGAATCAATGGTAAAGTAGTCCAGAAAGAAATATTACAAACGCATGATGACTCCTTTTTACATATGAAAACATTATAGTTAGTCAACAGACACCTGCTTTTTAGGACGCTCCTCATCAACTTGAAGAACCCTCTTCAACCTTTTCCTCTTCACGGCAGCATTCATTGCAGGCTTCAATATGTGAAAAGAAACACCGGATTCACGCTTCACTTCTCGTACAGCTGAAAAGGCATCATATTCAGGCTTTCTTGACAGAAATAAGAAAATAAACCTTCTTTGGACAAACAAGCATATATTTATAGATGACTTAAAATGGTAGGAAGATTCAGTCATCAGCTGAAGTAGATGGACATTATCAACATTGGCCAGAAAACTAATAGTAACCACACCTGAACTTTTCAGCTTGTCAATGGGAATGGAAATCAAACTTCTTGCGTATCATTGAAATTGAAACTACACATTCAAGGAACTATCTATGGCAGAGGGGATGGTCGCATGGGGGATTCAGTCGAAAGGATTAGCAAAAACAAGCTTTTCTGGAGTGCTCCTCTACGTGTGGAGCTCACCGCGATGGCGGCCGCCGAGAAGGGGGTAGGGGGCCGGACCTGGCGAGGGATGGAGACAGAGGAATGGGAGGAGGAGAACTCACCGTGGCGGCCGTCGGAGAAGGGGGAGCAGAACTGGCGGAGGGTGGAAACGGAGAGAAGAGGCAGAGAGCGGGGCCGCCGGCCGCTGCCTGCGACGTGGAGGCTCCGGCGTGCGGCGAATCTGGAACAGGAGGGAAGCCAAAGAAAGATGGAAACTTTCTCCATGCACAGGTAAGATGAAATTAAATGCTTTCAGGAACACAGCTACACAAGGGGCTGCGATTAGTGACTGCTCACCTTCACAATCAGCAATCCCTCGGTGGAACCATGGGCACCTGCTATTTTGCATCCGGCTGAAAAACAGCCGCGTAGGCCATTTTTTATGGGTAAATTCGACACTCGGTTGGTATACCTTACAAAAACTAACACACAGTTAATGTTTGTATTCGATTCTTTTTATTTATAACATTTTAGACATTTTGCTGGTTTTTTCTTTCTTTTCCTTTTTTTTCCAAGTATTTAATACATAAATTGACCAAAATACCCCTGCCTAAAGTGGCTTGACACCGAGACCGCACCAGCTTCTTTATGGTCTGACTGAACCGGTTCGCATAGGGGGATTTGAGTAACGTTGTCCTGGGCTTATGTAGTTCCGGTGCGGTCAAGCCACTTCATGCAAGGGTGTTTTGGTCACTTTATGTCTCAAATGGGTGAAAAAGAAAAGAAAAGAAAGAAAAAAGACAGCAAAATGGTCAAAATGCCATAAATAAAAAGAATAGATGTGCTCGGTGTTATTTATCAAAAGGCACGTCAACCGAGTGTCATACAACCAATTCCCCACTTTTTTCTCTCGTAGTTGAAATTTTGATTTATATGCCAATTACCGTTGAATATCTATATTTCCTTACACGGATAAAATGATATAGAAAATACGAGTATCTAAATATGGAGAAAATTTCTTTTTAAAGACTTTATCTGATCATAGCCCTATTTAATTCATCTTAAATTAAAATCAAAAGTTACCAATATAAATTTGTTATTTTTGTGAAAACAATATTGTGACACCTGTTACCCATTTTTTTTGGTTTTTTAGTGATTCTCTCAGCAATCTCAAAAATATTTTTCAGTCATGTCTCTTAATTTTTTAGGCTATAAGCTATCTCAGAGTTTCAACCCAACCAATACGGTTTAGAGCATTGTCAACGGCATATCTAAATTTTGATCTTTCACATCGCCATCTCTAAACCATTATTTATTCCATGTATTTTCTATCCTCTCTAGTAGAGTCTCTATCTTCGAAAAAATAGATTAAAAAAATCTCTAAATTTAGATATCGACAATTCCGACGAAGTGAATATAAAAAAGATCCTCTTTTAGAAACCGCTAGCAATTTTTTTAAAAGATTTTGTAGCTCTCGACTACCTTGTGAAAGAAAGGTAATGCTCTCTTGATTTGACCATCATTTGGTTGATTGAGGTGCCGATAAAATAACTATTCTCACCAACTTATCATTCTATATAACAATGCGCCAGCGTTGCAAGCCTTCGTGCGACGCGTGTTCATTTCTTCTTTGCATGTAAAACAATTTCTTTTGCATAACCCTGGACAAGGCGGGTGTCTTGACTGGTTGGCTAGGTGAGCAAGCTCTCAGCCTGGAGTAGACCACAGCTCGAAACCCCGCATCCGCCGCATTGTTTGCTTATTTTTTCGGTGCCCGCCTATTCAATATATATATGTTATTCAGCCTGCAAAACCACGAGGCAGTGTTCTTGCTCAGTTGGCTACGTCCGCTAGCTATAACACCGGAGAACAGCGATCGAAGGCCCAGCGCCAGTTGTTTAGTTATGCATTTTTAAACCCTTACTATTTCATTTTTTATAGGTTGCAAAAAAAAATTTAAATTTAAAATTTCTCAAAAACTAAACCGTGTCTGCTCGACCTGCTCATGGGTAGGCCGGCTCGACGTACCCGATCCGACCCGACCCGGGCCAACCAATGCATCAGTCGGGTAGGGCCTTGATTTGAGGCCAGACCGTCGGATCGGATCGGGTCGGGTCGGGTGGGGTCGGGTTCGGGGCCAAAAAAATTGCAAAAGCCGTGTGGGCTCGGGTTTTCGGCTTTCAGGTTTCGGGTCGAGTTCGAGCCCGGATTTGTGACCCGATGCGTCGGGTCAGCTCGGGCTCGAGCCGGTTAATTTTTGGTCAGGTTTTAGAAAACCCGACCGAACCCGCCCGAGCCCGACGGATGATCAGGTCTAGTGTTTGCATAGAGAACATTCACAAAAAATTGATATTATTCGAAAAATTTTGCCTATAAATTTTTTAACCCTTACTTATTCATTTTTTATAGGTTGCAAAAAAAGCATTAAAAATATAAAATTTTAAAAAATTAAACCGTGTAGAAAGCATTCATAAAAACTTTGATGTTATTCGAAAATTGTTAAAGTCTAAATTAAAAAAAGATTGATTTTAGCATAAGATTTTTTACAATGTAGAAAAAACAGAAAATAGACAAAGAATTTATGGTCCAACCCCATTTTTGTGGACTTCTCTTCCAGAATTTTTTTATCGTCTTTTTTTTCCAGATTTTTGCCAACGCGACAAAACTGTAAATAACTGAAAATAGACCAAGATTTTAGCATAAGATTTTTTAACAATGTGAAAAAACAGAAAATATACCAAGATTTTATAGTCCAATCGTATTTTGTTTGACTTCTTTTCCATATTTTTTTTACAATGCAAGAAAACAATAGAAAATAGAAAATATACCAAGATTTGACCATAAGATTTTTTGCCATGCGGAAAAAAACTAAAAAATGAAAAAGACCAAGATTTTATAGTAACGCGGTTAATCCATTATTTCTTTCCTTTCGTTTCCATTTTTTTACGGTGCAAAAAAACTAATTATAGGTCATCTATCTTCTGTATATATTACAGCTCTATTGCTAAGAAGCTACCTCGCGGCACGTGTACTCGCTGTCGTGCCACTGTGCGGTGCGTCCGCGTTGATACGTTCAACCATAGTCGATCGATCGTGACGCAAGGTTAAATCCAGTCGTCCATTTAACACGCATATATAAATCATTTTTTACCTACCAAGCCACAATTGCTCGTTGCGTTTGACCCGGTGGTTTTTAGCGTTGGGTTTAAGTTCACAGGTTGCAAGCTTAAGTCTCAACGCGTCCCTTTTTCCAGCTTTTTCTGTTGCTCTCCCGCCTTTTCTCTTCTATCTACCTATTATGTCGCATACCCATGTCACAACAACAAACGATGCTTAGCTCAGTTGGCCTGTTAGCCTTATTGCAGTGCAAGGTTGCTGGTTCGATCCCCAGCTTTGTCACCTTTTTAAACTTTTTATTACACTTTGTAGCCCTCTAAAAACAAATTGGATCATAATTACATGGTAGGCGTTGCTAAAAGGTATATTCATTTTCAAAATTTGAAACACCATAGAAAAAATCAAAGGAAAACCTATTTCTTTCTTTCATTCCAATTTTTACTAGCAAACTAAAAAAAAATCCAAAATTTTAATTTTTTTCAAAATGCAGCCAGAATTTTATGGTAAGTGTACATAAATGAATTTAACATTACAAATGTTAAATTCTACAATATTAATTAGTAAATAATAGAAAATGGTGGAGGAATGGCTCTAGAACACCTAATTGATGAGCTATGAATGTGGTAGGTGAAGTGGAGCAGCAAACCTCAAAATAGCCAGCCACTAGGTAGGTATTTATAGCCCCAAGAGCAAAACTAGCCGTTGCCCCTCGGAAGAGGACAAAATAACTAGCCGTTAGCCTCTACCGGACGCCGTCCGACGTGAACCGGACGCCGTCCGGCAGCGGCTACTGCTCACAAAATTACGCTGACCGGACGCCGTCCGGTAACTATCGGACGCCGTCCGACAGTGTGATTGCAATGGACCGGACGCCCCCCAGACGCCGTCCGACAGCGAGAAAACCCAGTTTTTGAACTTTATCGGACGCCGTCCGGTAACAACCGGACGCCGTCCGACAGAGAGTACTGTTTCGGATTTTTGGGCTGGTCGGACGCCGTCTGGAATTTCCAGACGCCGTCCGACAGAGGGGATTTTTCGGCTAAAAGTGAGGGGAAAAATATGTGGATTTTTCTCTCTCTCTCTAGAAATCTCACAAGAGTATATTTGGGTATTTTTATAAGAGGTGGACTACGGAAACCGAGTTTGAAAGAATTCGCAAAGATCCGGCATAGTCCGAGATATTCGAACCCCTTTTAAAATCCGACGAAAAACAGGAAATAAACCTAACTACTCCTAATCTATACGTGACCTCTTCTCTCGCCCGGTCACGCACTGAAATCTCGGAGCAGCTCACAAATTTGTCGTCCTTCAGGTTAGGGTTTTGCAAAAACGCCGAGTCTTCGCTAGGGTTCCGAGAAGTCCAAAAACCCCCTAGCACCTTATATTAATTATTTTTGTCATCAATGCCACTAATAAAAATTAGGGCTCAAAGATGCTCACACCTTTTTAAAAAAATTTTCAACAACTGGTCCGTCCGACTTCGGTCCGCCGTCCGAGGATGATGACCCTGACTACGATGAGGAGGCGTTCTCCGATGAAGACTATGAAGAGTAGGGTTGTGTGTTCCTACAGCCCTCGTACCTATGAAATAAATAAATTTCTAGATGTTATAATAGGTTTGTATCGTTGTGTACTCTGTATTGCGGCTTGCGAGCCGTTGCTTGTGTTTGTATTGAACTAAGTTCCCCTTTTTGCAATAATCAGAACGATGTCAATGTACCGTTTCTGTATAACTGTGTGTACTAGCCATGATCCTTGGGACTAGCACGTTTTTACGCAGGTGGAATCCGATCTTGTTGTTGGTGATATGCCCTAGAGACGATCATGTGAGATGATTGTATCATACGTCTATGTTCATGTACTTATGAGTTCCCTGAATAAATGTCACTGCTTTGTTCATTAAGTACGACTTAATTGTGAAACACATTGTCAATATGACATTATTCTAAACGATCCCTGATCACATATCATTAGATGGAACAATAGTGATTTGACCAGCACATGTATTGATTGATGGTAACGTTTCACGTATCATTTATATGGAGATGTAAAATCAATAATGTGGGCACATGTTAGAGAACATGGGGTTGGATAGACCCGCTCCGAGACACTGCTGAGATAGTTATCTTAAAAGTGCCATTGGGGTTAGTCTCGAGTGGTATCCCTATACGGTCCTTCGACCTGAGATCCTTATTGATTCCCAGCATGCGTAGTCGTATACTTTGGAGCTATCAAACGCTTCACTGTAACAGAAAAGTTATAAAGGTAGCTTGCGGGTATGCCATGAAACATGACATGAGGTGTAAGAGATCAAGATGGAATTTGCCCCTCCTTGGTAACAGGAGAGATATCTCTGGGCCCCTCGGTGTGGATGGATAAGGAAAGTGCATGGCCATGCCAAAGTGATTAAAGAGTTAATCACAATTATATCCATTACATTGACGAGTGAATGGGTCGAGTTATCACAAGGGTGGCACGCTTCTTGCCTTGAGCTTGACTGATGTCGTGTGGCAAAAGGATCCTATATGAGTGTATCGAGGTTCAGCTGATTCGATCATCGTGTGCATTCGGGGTCACTATGTGCTGCTAGGTATCGCTATTGACTTGTGGTCTGGAGAAAGGTTTCTCCGAGACCGCGGCCGATTTGTACATCAGCCTAATGGGTCACACACTTAACGGGTCGAAACATTACTAATGGATTCGATCCATTAATGGGTTTGTGCGATTTGGATCCACTGCGCACTAATGGGTTTCTATTGTAGAAGATCCATTAGTGCGAGTCTAATGGGCTTCTCTAGTAGAAAGCCCGTTAGTGCACTCTATAAATTGGAGAGGTGGGTGGGCGCGGGGTGGGCGAGTCTCCCCCACCACGAAACCCTGGCCGCCACCACGCCCCACTCCTCTAAACCCTAGCCGCCGCGCGCACGTGTGCTAGCACACCAACGCGCAGCGTTCCAACTCTGGACGTGTGGATACCGTAGAGGCGTCGTCGCTCCTGCGCCGGCGATGATCGAGAGGATCGGCTACATCCACGACAAGGAGGAGTTCTACCGCATCGAGTTCGACTATGTACAGTGCTTTGCAGCACGCGGGGAGGCTTCACCCACTCTACTTCCGCTACTAACGTTCTGCAAGGGTAACGATATGTGATCCCTGACTCGCTTGCTTCCTGGGTGGTCGCGGTAGAAAATTTTGTTTTCCGGCTAGCGTAGCACCGCGTCCTCTTTCGCTTGTAAATCGGGTGCCGACAATATGAGTCTCTAAATGGGGAGAAGATTTCTTTTTATCTGACCATAGCCCTATTTAATTCACCTTAAATTAAAATCAAAAGTTACCTCTATAAATTTGTTATTTTTGTGAAAACAATACTATGTGACACCTGTTACCCATTTTTTGGGGGGTTTTAGTGATTCTTCTCAACAATCTCAAAAATATTTTTTAGTCATGTCAAGAGCTCTTAATTTTTTAGGCTATAAGCTATCTCAGAGTTTCAACCCAACCAATACGGTTTAGAGCATTGTCAACGGCATATCTAAATTTTGATCTTTCACATCGCCATCTCTAAACCATTATTTATTCCATGTATTTTCTATCCTCTCTAGTAGAGTCTCTATCTTCGAAAAAATAGATTAAAAAAATCTCTAAATTTAGATATCGACAATTCCGACGAAGTGAATATAAAAAAGATCCTCTTTTAGAAACCGCTAGCAATTTTTTTAAAAGATTTTGTAGCTCTCGACTACCTTGTGAAAGAAAGGTAATGCTCTTCTGATTTGACCATCATTTGGTTGATTGAGGTGCCCGATAAAATAATTATTCTCACCAACTTATCATTCTACATAACAACGCGCTAGCGTTGCAAGCCTCCGTGCGACGTGTGTCCATTTCTTCTTTACATGTAAAACAGCTTCTTTTGCATACCCTGGACAAGGTGGGTGTCTTGACCGGTTGGCTAGGTGAGCTAGCTCTCAACCTAGAGTAGACCACAGCTCGAAACTCCGCATCCGCCGCTTATTAAATATATATAAGTTATTCGTCCTGCAAAACCACGAGGCAGTGCTCTTGCTCAGTTGGCTACGTCCGCTAGCTATAACACTTACACTGGAGACCAGCAATGGAAGCCCCATCTCCAGTTGTTTGGCTATGCATTTTTAAACCCTTACTTTTTCATGTTTTATAAGTTGCAAAAAAAATCATTAAAAATTAAAATTTCTCAAAAACTAAACCGTGTCTACTAGACATGCTCATGGGTAGCTCGGCCCGATGTATCAGACCCGACCCGACCCGACCTGATAAAACCCGACCCGATCCGAGACGACCAATGCATCGGGTTGGGTCAGGCCTTGATTTGAGGCCAGACTGTCGGATCGGGTCGGGTCGGGTTCGAGCCCGAAAAAATTGCAAAATCAGCCGTGTGGGCTCGGGTTTTCGGGTTTCGGGTCGGGTTTGGGCCCAAATTTGTGACCCGATACGTCGGGTCAGGTCGGGCCAGTTAATTTTTGGTCAGGTTATAGAAAACCCGACCGAACCCACCCAAGCTCGACGGATGATCAGGTCTAGTGTCTGCATAAAAAAATTCATAAAAAATTGATATTATTCAAAAAATTTTAAAGTCCAAATTCATATAAGCTTATTTGCCTATACATTTTTTATCCTTACTTATTCATTTTTTATAGGTTGCAAAAAATCATTAAAAATAGAAATATTTAAAAAATTAAACTGTGTAGAAAGCATTCATAAAAAGTTTGATGTTATTAAAAAATGGTTAAAGTACAAATTCATAAAAGGTTGATTTTAGCATAAGATTGTTTGATAATGTAAAAAATAGAAAATAGACAAAGATTTTATGGTCCAACCCCATTTTTTCGGACTTCTTGTCCAAATTTTTCTATCATTTTATTTTTTCTAGATTTTTTCCCAACGCGGCAAAACAGTGAAAAAAAAGAAAATTGACCAAGATTTTAGCATAAGATTTTTTAACAATGTGAAAAAAAAGAAAATTGACCAAGATTTTATAGTCCAATCCTATTTTGTTTGACTTATTTTCCATATTTTTCTTCAATGCGAGAAAACAACAAAAAATAGAAAATAGACCAAGATTTGACCATAAGATTTTTTGCCATGTGGAAAAACACTAAAAAACAGAAAAAAGACCAAGATTTTATAGTAACGCGGTTAATCCATTATTTCTTTCCTTTCGTTTCCATTTTTTACTGTGCAGAAAAGAAAAAAACTAAAAATAGGTCATCTATCTTCCATATATATATATTAAAGCGCTATCGCTGAGAAGCTACCTCGTGGCACGTGTACTCGCTGCCGTGCCACTGTGCAGTGCATCCGCGTTGATACGTTCAACCACAGCCGATCGATCGTGACGCAAAGTTCCTGGAGGAGCCGAGGAGGTGTGTTCCTGCTGTCTTGGTCGGATGTTTAGCAAAGTGTTGTAAGTTAAACTAGAAGGGAGAGAGTCTTTTAGGAACTGATGTAATGAATCTTAGTATTTAGGCCCCGTTCTTTTCAGCTTAACAGCTTAACGGCTTAACGACTTATCTACGTTTTAAAAATACATATGCTTTGAGTTTTTTTAGTCCATTTTTTTTGCTGTTTTGAAGGTGGGTCCTAACGCTTAAAAAGCAAGTCAAATGAAATGGATCCGAATCTCGAGATTAACTTGAGAAGATCTCGAATTTCAGTCATTTCAGCCATTCAGCTGTTCAAGTCATTTCAGCCATTCAGCTGTTCAGATCAGCTCAAATTAATGGATAGAGGGTGTTTGTCTCAAAAAAAAACCCAAACATATCACCTAACCTTACTAAAATTTTGTACATGGATCTCAATGGGTGTATTGAAGGCTTCTTCTCTTCTGTCCTGCTTATTCTCATCGATCATCCACTTAAAATAGGCCATTGGTGGTGTCTTGCCAAGCTAATATGGAGTTTGGGGTCGTGATCCAGTCTTTCGGGTCATTATAAAAGCCTTTTAGATTGTGAAATAATCTTGTTCGAGTACCCAATTAAGAAGCAAAGCATTGAACCAATGTTGGATGAATCTATTCTCCTTTTTTCTTAAGTGAGTTTTCACGTGAATTTCTCATGTAAGAGCATCCCCAGCAGGGGATGTATACGCTGCAGGCCCGTATTACTGTTCACAGGGGGCGGGAAAAATTCAAACTGGTGGCTGGTGCAGCGGGTGGGCAGGGGAGCTCCAGCTCTGTTAGCACACTGAAGCAGGCCGGCGTGATGCTCCTGCTGTGGATGCTCTAAGGTTTTAAACGTGATAAATTCGTATACACAAGTAACATGTACTGTTTGTATAGAATTTAAACTATTGAGTTTTTATATAGTTTTGAAAACATGTGCACTATGTGCCATGGTTAAGGGGAGTGTAAGGAAACCACGACTGACCCGATATGTGGTGGGCGTGGGGCCACCCCTACTTATGGAACAGCCGAGAACCCTAACATATGCACTATATATATTAGAGAGGTTTTGAACTATTGTATAACCAATCCACATGAAGTAATAAAGATTTTTCTCTCTGTATCTCTGTTCATTATATGTCACCTACTTGTGTATAATTAAATTTATGTGCTACACTCCGTAAGGTTGCATAATACGTATTACCTCTGGTTCCATAATATTTATTGTTTTGGACATTAACATGGTTTTCAAAAATTGATCTACAGAATTTTGCAAAAAATATATGATATTATGGAACTATTTTTAAAAATGAATCTATATTTATAATTTTTATGTACATAATCCAAATAATTTAAAAGAATTTTATAGATAAAGTTTTTAGATTTTGACTTAGAACAAACCTAAAATAAGTATCATGCAGCGAGTACTTCGTAATCCCGTGTTTTACTTAAGTTGAAATTTCTGGAAAAACCTATTTGTGTCCGTTTTCACCGAATTTCCGACTTTCTAGCGGACACAAATTGGCGAGAGCCAACCAATAAACAGCATTGATAGAGGTGGGCCCAGGTATCCATGGGTCCACATGTCAGCGACTGCCGTTCCTCTTCGCTGTAGCCTCTGTGGTTCTGTGCCCAAGCCGGCAAAGCCCGACGAATCGATCTAGCCCCCGACTCCTCCCCCGCCGCGCCGAGCAGATCCTCCCCGACCCGATGGCGCGCCCGCGCCGCCTCGCCTGCGCCGCCGCCACCTTCTTCTGCGCCTGCCTCCTCGCCGCCCCCGTCTCCGCCATCCGGTGAGTGCCGAGACCCGCTTCCCCGCCATCCAGCCTGCTCGCGTCCTGCCCTCCTCGTCGCTGCTACGAGCTAGGAGCTTGATTCTTTCGAACATCCGTACTCGTTGCTTGGTGCCGGCCGGTCGCTGTGCTGCGTAGTTTGCACCTTAGATGCAGTATCTGTTGGCGGCAGGAACCTTTTTGCTCGGCGCTGTGTGCTCGTGCCTGATTGGAATCTTGACTGGCGCAATGTGGATTCTTGTGGCGATTTTGGGTTACTATTCTCCATAGATACGACAGATATTTAGTCGTATGAAATTGTTGGTTTCGGATTCGCTTGATCGTTCTTTTCAGTATTGGATTCATGGCACACCCATTCTTGTCTATAATTATGTTTTTCGGGTTGGGCCTCATGTTGATTCTACTAGTGTATTTCGTAAGAAAAAGGCAAATGCCAACGTACATATGGCTAGTTATATCTGAATAATGTTTTTTATTTTGATGATGCTGTTGTTTGAACTGATCAGAAGTGCTTTCGATATCAATACACATAAACCTAGCGAATATAGTGATATTATATACTATTATATACTATTTGGACCTAACGACTCGATACAACATACTCCCTCCGTTCTTTTTTGTTTGGCGCATTTGACTTTTGGACACGTATTTGACCATTCTTCTATTCAAAAAAAGTTATATAAATATCATTTATTTTGTTGTGATTTGTTTTGTCAATAAAGGTACATCAAGCATTACTTATTTTTTTACATGTTTGCACTAAATTTTTGAATAAGACGAATGGTAAAAAACTTGTCCAAAAGTTAAAGGCGTCAAATATAAAAAAACTGAGGGAGTACTTTGTACTAGCTTGAGTATTAGGATTACTCCTTTTTAGCGTTAGGATATTCAAATTGCTGTCATTTTGAATACAAGCTTGTTTTAATATCAATTTCAATCAAGTTAATGGTACACCTTAATTTTAAGTCTTGCACAGGAAAGACATTGGCTTTGCTGTCCCTATTAATTGCAGGAGCACTGTTCAGGGGCGCAATTTGATATCAGATGATAATGGTGACACACCTGCCGCTTTCTCTTGCTTAGATATGCTGTTTGACATATACTGAAGCCATTTACAACTTTTTTCTTACAATAAATAAGCACTTTGTTTGCAGGTTATGTATGTTCTGCCCTTTCAATCAATCCATGGTCTCGCTGCTGCCCAAGAACAGGGGACCGTTTCTCCTGTCAGTGAGTTCTTATCTTTGTTACACCATGTTAATTATATAACCACATCATAAAAAAATATCCTTCTAAATCTAACACAAGTATTTATAACACTGTTCAGGGGCTGCAAACTTGATTTACAGTGCTGCAACTCTTATGAATATTGTGTTTCTTGCTGCTTGAATCCGTTGAGGGTAAATTCTTACTAATAGTGCTGCATTTGGAATAAAATAAGTGAGGTGCTTTCATAGTTTATATACTCATCCTTTCTACAGATTAAGGAAGGAGATGTGCTGAAGTTGAAGGTAGCTAAGCCAGTTACTGCTGGTAAGAATTAAGATGATACTGAGTTAATGTTTGAAAGAAAGATGTTTGTGAGTTGTAAGTATTGATTGGTGAAAACATTGAATTAAAATACTAGAATGTTTTGGGAGAACTCACAGTTTATTTTTCTTCAGGAACTTACAGCAATGTCTTTGATTTTTGCATGGGAAGATGCCGCCATAGTTCTGCAAGTGTGGTATTGTTTCTTCTTTTAGAGTACTAGTATGATTATTCTTGTATTGTTTTATTTTTCGACATCTAAATACAGGGAACTGCATCGTAGCATGGCTCCATCCTTACACTATTGTTGTGCTATGTCTCAACAAACTCTGATAAGTAGCATTTTCTTTCAATCTAAGTTGTTCTTCGAATTAAACAGGTTCATGAAAATGCCTATGTTAGTGATTTCCATCATTGCTTCTCAGTGCGGCAAAATTCATCAGGTATGCTTGTATTTCTTATCTATATTATAATGTGTTCTATGTATAGCATGTGTTTCACTATCATTTGTACAATAACTGAGTTATTTAAGGTAACACATAATGTACACCTTGATGCATGGTTGTTAAGACGGTAAAGCGACCCGCGGCGTGCTAGGACCTTTTTACCTTTAAAACGCTTAAGGCGTAAAGCGAGGCGTCCTCGTAGACACATAAGTAAGTCGAATAAAAGAAACCAAACTTACAACATAATAAGATAGTTCACACCACATAAAAAGATCCGCTTGCCCTGCACAACAGTAATAGCACTACACATTATAGCAGATAGTAGCAGTAGCAGTGCAACACTACACTACACTACATAGTATTAGCAAATCACTAACAGCTTAACGGCTTATCTACGTTTCAAAAAGACATATGGTTTGAGTTTTTTGGGTCCATTTTTTCGCTGTTTTGAAGGTTGGTCCTAACGCTTTAAAAAGCAAGTCAAACGAAATGGATCCAAATCTCGAGACAACCTCGACAAGCTCTTGAAGTTCAGTCATTTCAGCCGTTCAGCCCTAAACCATCCCTACCTCACCTCCATGTATGGCGCCCGCTTCACCTCGCATGGCGTCTAAGAGGACGCCCTAGACGCCATACCGACGCCTTGGACTCCTTAAGGACGCCATAGACTTAATTTTAAGGCGTCCGATGAGGCGTCCAGGCAAAATCTCTTTACCGATTAAGTGATGATCAAGCGACGCCTTAACAACCATGCCTTGATGAGATACAAATTCAAGTGCCCACCAGGTTTGGGGTGGCATGAGCCAGCTCTACTTGGTTTTCTTGCAAATTTCGGATGTCTTGGCTTTGCTACATGCTACAAGGCAGCCATAGCTAACATGTTAGCTTGGCTCACGGTGGGAAATCCTTGCGGTCTTTATCCCTGAAAAAAACATCTTAGGTTGGCTTGCGTAGGCCAAGTCATCTCACTTCTGCACATGGGGGCATAACCAATTGCTGATTTTATTTGTTAACTATCCTATCACTATTCATCCTTTTTTAATCATTACTCTACTTCTCCCTACATTTTTCTCTTTTATATTTTAATCCCTGACCTACTGCTACAGTGTTGGGACCCCAAATGGGCAAATTTTGCGAACACCATTAGACATGCACTTAGCTGTATACTACTGCTGCCCACACTTAAAACAAAATATGTAAGGCTCACTGCTATGGGCAATCATGACTGAAGCTTCTTGATAACCGTGTGCTCCTCCATCTTTTCTCCAAGTGTTCGTATCTCATTGGCGATGGTGGTTAATTTTATGGTGAAGTCACTAACTTACTCTGTCTCCTTCAGTACAAATCCTCGAAGTCCCTCATCAGGGTCTGAACACGAGCTTCCTTGACGCGGTCATAACCAACACATACCTCCTTTGTTGTCGTCTTCTCCGCCAAGACCATCATTATGTCCTCAGGTATAGTTTACATCATAGCTGCGAGAGCCATCTCATCTTTGCGCTCGTCAACAACCTCCTCACTCTCTACTGCTTCCCACAATCCTTGCGCGCACATGAAGATTTTCATCTTCACTGCCCAAGGCCCATAGTTGCTGTCGGTGAGCGTTGGATACTGAAGACTTACGACGTCTTCTCTTGTTGAAATCATCGAGACAACCTCGCTGCCGCTGCTGCTGCTGCCATCACCATCAAAGTTTGCACTTTCCGGTATCCGCGACATGACCTTCGTCATATGGTGCAAAAGCTAACCTGGCTCGGATACCAATTGTTGGCCTAGGAACTCACACAAACAGTAAGCAAAGCTCTCACAAGATCTCACAGTAATATTCACTTAGGAAGCAATTGAGGCTCACTATATTACACTTGTACTATACATTGAACTAGTCCTCAAGTTTGGGTTACAAGTGCTCCTATATGTTCTATTTATGGGCTAAGCTAAACTAATCTTAGCTCAGCCCATATATTTAGAACATTCTACATCTAGCTATTAATATTTTAGTCCTAGTAATAGCTAGATATTTCTCAAAAAAAAGTAATAGCTAGATGCTTCTAGTACCTAGTATTTAGTTCATCTATGAACTAGTAGTATAACTGAATGTTTAGATGCTTCTAGCATCTTCATATAGCTATCAACTAGCTACTACTTTTACAATCTTCTAGTAGATGTCAAGATTATATCTAACAATAACCCTAGGAGAAGTCCACTGGAGTGATTGTTTATGATCTGGCTCAGATGGGGATATGTTGGCCTGGGTATGTAGCCAGGTGGCACTGTGGTAGTGAAGATGAGGTGGACAAGGGGCAATCAGGGTTGGGAATTCTGGAATATTGGAAGAAAGGATGGGAGCATGATGATTTTGTTGTTTTAAACTTTTGGTCATTTTATGGGGCTTTTCATTTATGCTGAACTTTTAGTTTTTCTTGGAAGGGCACCTTTCAAAGGAGGGAGGGAGGGAGAGCTAGTATCTATCTTGGCCTTGCCCATGAAAATGGGATGAAAATAATGTTCTGTTCAGCTTGTATTCAGTTTCAAGCTTTATCTGAGCTGAGCTTAGCCCAAGCAAACGCACAAGCTGCTAGCTTTTTGTCTACTGATAACGCTCATATCGCCATGTTCTTGAATTATTTGTTAGGAAGTGATTGTGTAAAAAATACACTGCAGGATCAGTTGAATCTAATACTGGATCAAGGTTGGTTGGAATTAACGTCATCGTAGGAAGGTAGGGTCTGTCTAAAGTTCTACAGCACTGTAGAGTGAATGAATTTTTTGGAATTGCTTCATGGAATCACTTGAAATTCAGGCATGGGGAATCCTGTAGCTCAGTCTGCAAAACAAAAGGACAATCATGTGTTCCAAGCAGGCTTTCTGCACTGAACAAATGTGAGATGTAAGTATAGTTACAGTATTTTTTTCTTGATATATGTTAAATAACATGTCATGGTTGAAAAGGTTGCAGTTAATTGATTATCTTTAAATGACTTCTTCTGCTACTTCCTCCATTATGAAATAGTAGTCGTGTTAGTCAAAGTTTTAAAACTTTATCCATAGAAAACTTTTAAACTATTTAGATTGAGAACATAAAAAATGTATAGATAGATTCGATGACTTCTCTTGCTACTCCCACATTATGACTACTCCCACATTATGAAATAGTACTCATTTTAGTCAAAGTTTTAAAACTTTATCCTGTTATGGACCGGGTTTACTATCGCAAGAAGAAGAGGTTCTAGCCTGGCTTGGATCCAATTCGTGCCTTAGGAGAAGGCACTGACCCTAAATAGAAGTTTCCTATTTTAGTTATCTATTATTAGTAGGAGTCTGTTTACTAGTCGGTCTTAGTTATTTCCTGTTTTTATCTATTTCCATCTTTGTACGTGTGGGACACTTTTATTATATAAAGAAGAAAACGGAGCCGCAACAGGCACGTTATGTTACCTCCAACCAGAGTTTAGGCGCCACCAGTCGAAAACTGGCAACTATCCGGCGGAGCCGAGCGGCACCGCCACAACCCTCTCGATCAGGGCAGCGTCCAGGGACGCGAGCCTTCGAAAGAGAGAATCCACAACATATCCATAGGGAACTTTTAAACTATTTAGATTGAGAACATAAAAATTGTATAGATAGATTCGTCTTGAAAAGAAGTTTCATAATATTATAATTTTTAATGCATTATAAATAAATTTTTTAAAAGTTTTTTATGGTCTTCGAGACTGTGTCAATGTCCAAAACGACTACTATTTCATAATGGAGGGAGTATAATAATTGTAGTTGAACTGAAAATCAGTAGGCTCCATTATTATTATCTTGAAATTAAAGTAAATAACAATTGTTTGCATAATTATGTTTTATCCTGAACTTGCTTGATTGAATGTCTCTATGAGACTTCTTTGGATGAATCAGTCAGTATTAGATTGCTAAGCATGAAAAATCCTACATTCGTACTAACAACATGCTAATATCATGGTTTTTGAAGTTTCAACTGCTAGTGCTATCAAACCATCAGCAGCAACACAGTTTGCTCTGGTGTCCTGAATTCAAGGTCCTCTCAGCCTCATGTACTAATTCTACTGCAGATGCTTACATCTTGTCTTGATTTTGTATGCTTTGATTGTCCAAATTGTTAGCCAATAACCATTGTCGGTAACTATATGAGCTGTTTAGGGCATGTGTAATGGTAGCCACATCTAATACTGTAGCTGGCCACATTACCGTAGCTGGCCACATTACTGTAGCAGCAGGGTTGGGAATAAAACATGTGTAGGGGGAAATGGGGTGAGGGTTGAATTGTTAATGAATAGTGATGGGATAGGGCCATGATGTGGCTTGCGTTGTAGATGCCCTTATGATATCATAGAGATGCAGCCATTACGATATAGCTTCCATTACCATGATTTTAATGAAATCCCCATGTACTCTTATAGCTTGCTCTGCAAATTGCGTTCAGTAGCTTGTCTGATAGCCTTGGCCTGCTCGGCAGCCCCGCAACTAAAGGCCGGACGACGTCGGGCCGGTGCCACCTTCGCGATCCGGACATCTTCCTCGCGCTCTGCCTCACGCGCCAAGTATATGGCGTCAATAAGGTCACGCGGCCGAGCACGACGAACATCTCTTGCCGATGTCGCCGGTAGACCCGCGATGAAGGCATCGATCTCGTCTTCTCTCCTCATCCGCGGTGCGCGGCTAAGCAGCCGCTGGAACTCGCGAGCATAGTCGTTGACGCGGCCTTCACCCTTTTTCAGATCCACGAGGTCACCGATGGATTGCTCTTTGTTGAGCCACTCGTAGTAGAGGTCTGAACCGGGTGGGTCGCAAGCACGCCGCTCGAAGTTCCAAGAGCGGAGCGCCATCCCGAGGGATCGTCCGGCTCTGATACCAAATTGTTACGTGCTTGATAAGCACGCAACGGGTACGGCCCTTGACGTGGGCTAGACGGCCGTTTATCGTCGGCGACGCCTTGGCTGTTATCGGAGCCACCGCCTATGAGACGAATCTCGATTTAATTCATTTGATTGGATCCAATTTACATTTGAAACGCTTAAGGTGTAAAGCGAGGCGCCCTCGGAGACACATAAGTAAGTCGAATAAAAGCAACCAAACTTACAACATAATAAGATAGTTTACACCACATAAAAAGATTTAGTCCACCGCTTGCCCTGCACAACAGTAATAGCACTACACATTATAGCAGATAGTAGCAGCAGCAGTGCAACACTACACTACATAGTATTAGCAAATAACAGTAGGCCAACAGCACTACGGCAGCACTACAAGCCCAACACACCACTACAGTAGCAGTTAGCACTACAAGCCCAACACACCACTACAAGGCCAACACCACATTGCAGCAGTGCAGCACACACTTTAGCACTGAGCACTAGCAGCTAACTGCTAGTGCTCGGTGCTAAAGTGTGTGCATGACTTTGAAGAGCAGAATTAGAAGAAAAACTGGACTTTGAAGGAAAAGGTGACATGCATGGCAATGAAAAGGAAGAGTTGCTGATGGAGTGCACCAAACTACGTCGAGAGGCTAGTCGTAACTTGAAATATCTGAAGCCTTGACAAGAAGCAAGCAGGAGCTCACTGATGCTAAAAGAGACTTCAATACGAGGAAGATTGAGATGACAGAAGAATATGAGCTGATCACCAAAAGGTTGTGCACCTGTAGGACACGCGACGATATTGCTGGCAATGAGGAGGAAGACCCTGAGGAGCGTGTTCAATAACAAGACTATGAAAATTCCATGTCGGCAGGCCCTACCCAAATTTAGATGCTAGTAATTGATTAGGCAGTTTGTTAGTTTCCATCGCAGTTCGTATTTTAATAAAAGTTTCCGTCACTGTTCAATAAACAACCTAATCGATTACTAGCATCCAAATTTGGGTAGGGCTTGCCGAAATGGAATTTTCAGAGTCTTGTTCTTGAACACGCTCCTCAGGGTCTTCCTCCTCATTGCCAGCAGTAGCGTTGCGTGTCCTACAGGCGCACAACCTTTTGGTGATCAGCTCATATTCTTCTGTCATCTCAATCTTCCTCGTATCGAGGTCTCTTTTAGCATCAGTGAGCTCCTGCTTGCTTCTTGTCAAGGCTTCAGATATTTCAAGGTTGCGCCTAGCCTCTCGACGTAGTTTGGTCCACTCCATCAGCAACTCTTCCTTTTCATTGTCATGCATGTCACCTTTTCCTTAAAAATCCTTTTCTTCTAATTCTGCTCTTTCTTTGGCCAAAGCTTCACGTTCTTCATCAAGATCCTCTGTCTCAGCAGTAATTTCTTCTTGGGCTTCTTCATTTTCTTGGTATTCGGTCAATTTCTCCTGAAGTTCCTTCATCTCAGCCTTACACTCGTCCACTTCCATTGCTAGTTCTGCACACTGTCCCTCCAGAGCTTTGAATTGTATACAAAGTGTATCGTACAGGCAACACTCAAACTCGGCATACTCCGCTGTATGGACGGCAGTAGGATCATTCTCCTCTTCGGTTGGTGCAAATTGACAGTAAGGAGCATGGTTCACCGGGCGAAGTGGAATGAAGCGACACAAAGTATTTTCTAGCTCATACCGATGATCTCCAGCTAGACATTATAGCGCCCTTCGTGCAACATCTTGTATGGCGTCGTCCCTCAGTGTCCGAACAGCATGGAATAGTTGAGTTGTATCTTCTGGTTTTATTCCTCGAGATGGAATGGTAAGGTTCACCATGAACTGATCTATACCATTCCGGATAGTAGTATCCACCACGTACTCGGGTCTCTTGGTGTAGCCTAAATGTTGCAACATATCTCACAACAGTTGAGTGAAACGTCCTTTGACCAGGCCATAGGTAGTCTCAAACGATGTCATCTAAAATTTATAAACAAAAATTTAATTAGAGAGAATTTAAAGAAAACATAAGAGAGTAACCTGAGCAGGATTAGTCAAATAATATTTTCATTGCAAAATAAAACCCTTACGTGGTTCCTTAGGCTAATTAAGGTGTCCTACCGTCAGCTCGGCTCTGATACCAACTCTGTGGGAACCCGGTTTTGCAAAACCGACCCCTATGTGCTTAAGTATACTAGTCCCAACGGATCATAGCTAGTATGCACATAAAAGCAGAATAGAATCACACCTTTTTGCTGAATTTAACGAATGTATGAAGTAGAGTACTTTGGCAAAGCCAATTATTACAAATATTAAATGTCACTGATTATAAAAACAAGCATAAGATAAATTGTGACGGTGTAGCCAGTAACCCCTTCATATGCCACAGGCAACTGACGGGGATTTTACGCCTAGTAGCCAAGACCACCTTCGTCGTACTCCTCGTAATCTAGATATTCAGCGGTGTTTCCACCTGGTGGTAATTCTGAAAGAACAAATTTTAGCAAGCATGTCGTCCTTAAATATGAATGCAAGGCACAAAAGTCGGGTCATGGTTCATTTGCATTTAAGATTCTTTTAACAACCTATTAGTAGAAAGCATCGGTTCAAAGAATAAACAAATCTCTTTTAGTACTCCAGTTTTCTCAACAATAATAAATAAATCCTGCCAAACTACACGACACCTTTGCAATATAATCCCTATATTGCAATGCTTGGCATTCGTTGCCTGACATTCGCTGTCCAGCAATTCCTGCCCCTATCTTCTACAACAAGTTAAATATTAAAATGATGAGGTAACATCGTAGAGCTGCTTAAGCTTGCTCTTGACCGTGAGCACAGCTATCATGATAGTTTTAACTCTGCAGAATGGGTACACTTTACCCATGAGACTCACCCGAGAGTGAGACGAAGCCATTATCCTCGGTACATCTAGATTCGAGAATTCCTCACTAAGGATTCACCACGACAGATTCTTCACCAAGCCAGGGGTCCCCTCGTGTGCCAGATGGGTCTACGGTGGTAGCAAGCCACACCCACACCACCCTGACAAACCAAACCTAAATTTCTTGAGGTAATGATCAAGGTATTACCATTATTAACACCCATGGTTGTACGGTTATGCTTGGCTAGATCATCCACTATGTTCGGTCCTTACGTCGACCGAGGTGGCATTCCATGAACCACACAACCACTTCAACAAGCCACCACCTCGAGTCTACTCACGCCACGTTGATTTTAGTTGAGTTAATTAAGCTAACCAAAATCACAGATAAAGAGTAGATTCTCTCTACCAATAATTTGAATGATTTCCCATCAATAAACATATGAATTTCCCCTCAAAGCAACTAAGCCTCTAGCGTGAGCACAAACAAGGAGGGCTATAAATCAACAATAATTTATACTAGGCGGCAAAGAATGCCAAGACATGCTAACAAATGATTAACAAGTCATGGGAATTAACTAAAATTAAAACATGTAAATTAATAATAAATCTAGCATGCAATTTTTAAAATCTAGCAATTGTAACCAACGGAATATAATAATGAAAATTGGGATCAATATGTAACTAGCTTGCACCTTGATCTTACGGGTACACCGCGACAACCTCTCCTCCGGTATCCTCGGTGGCGTCTACACGTAATCGAATCATAAATAAATAAATCACAGCAAATAAAAGTCAATAAAATAAGAAATAAACATAGAGATTAGATACTTATAAAATTGGTTTCGGGCGATTGGATGGATGGTTTGGAAGCTATTAATAGGAGAAGATACGCTGTTCATTGAACAGTGAAGCTTTGCTAAATTGGCCCAAGGATACGGAGCAAATGAATTAGCCCCAATCCTCAGCCACACATGGGCGGACAGAGGAGTGAGAAAGAGAAGAAAACAATGGCCAGCTCTCGGTTTCTCCGTCGGCTTGGCGTCCCTGGCGGCGGCGGCGCATCGAGCCGGCAGCGCGCAGCGACTAGCAGCTGAGCAGCGACCGAAGCGAGCAGCGGCTGCGCGGCAACGCACAAGCAGCAGCTGTGCAGCAGGCTGCAAAACAGCAGCAACGCACGTAGCGAGCAGCGTCCAAGGTAGCGCAGTTGGCTGCGGCGGAAGACGGCAGACGGCGACGACTCGCAGGCGGCGGCGTCTTACCACGGAGTGGCATACCTCGGGCTAGAACCTTACCGAGGCGGCCTCCGGCGATGGTGTCCTCGGCAGCGACGAACTCGGGTAACAACTCAGCACTCTAACAGATGGATTTTGGGGATGTTTCGGCGTGGCTTTGACTGAAGGGTCGGTGGGTATTTATAGGGGGATTAGGGATCAAACGAACTCGAGATTAGCTAGAGATTAGAGATAAGATTGTTCAGGGATTTGGGGATAAGATAAGGGAACGGCAAAACCACGGCTGTCGTACACCACAACAATATTCTGAAACAAAGGAAAGGATTAGGATTACTAGCTCACGGTTAGCATATCCTTCACTAGAAAAAGATTAAGGTTAAGCCAATTGATTAATTTTTTACTAATTAATTATTTTTCTGGGTTAAAAATAAACAGGATGTCACAGGATTATTAAGGCCCAGTTCTTTTCAGCTTAACAGCTTAACGACTTATCTACGTTTCAAAAAGACATATGGTTTGAGTTTTTTGGGTCCATTTTTTCGCTGTTTTGAAGGTGGGTCCTAACGCTTTAAAAGGCAAGTCAAACGAAATTTGATCCGAATCTCGAGACAACCTCGAGAAGCTCTCGAAGTTCAGTCATTTTAGCCGTTTAGCCCTAAACCATACCTACCTCACCTCCATGTATGGCGCCCGCCTCACCTCGCATGGTGTCTAAGAGGACGCCCTAGACGCCATACCGACGCCTTGGACGCCTTAAGGACGCCATAGACTTAATTTGTAAGGCGTCCGATGAGGCGTCCAGGCAAAATCTCTTTACCGATTAAGTGACGATCAAGCGATGCCTTAACAACCATGCCTTGATGAGATACAAATTCAAGTGCCCACCAGGTTTGGGGTGGCATGAGCCAGCTCTACTTGGTTTTCTTGCAAATTTTGGATGTCCTGGCTTTGCTACATGCTACAAGGTAGCCATAGCTAACATGTTAGCTTGGCTCACAGTGGGAAATCCTTGCGGTCTTTATCCCTAAAAAAACATCTTAGGTTGGCTCGCTTAGGCCAAGTCATCTCACTTCTGCACATGGGGGCATAACCAATTGCTGATTTTATTTGTGGACTATCCTATCACTATTTATCCATTTTTTAATCATTACCCCACTTCTCCCTACATTTTCCTCTTTTATATTTTAATCCCTGACCTACTACTACAGTGTTGGGACCCCAAATGGGCAAATTTTGCGAACACCATTAGACATGCACTTAGCTGTATCCCATACTTAAAACAAAATATGTAAGGCGCATTGCTATGGGAAATCATGACTGAAGCTTCTTGATAACCGTGTGCTCCTCCATCTTTTCACCAAATGCTCGTATCTCATTGGCGATGGTGGTTAATTTCATGGTGAAGTCACTAACCAACTCTGTCTCCTTCATGTACAAATCCTCGAAGTCCCTCATCAGGGTCTGAACACTAGCTTCCTTGATGCGGTCGAAACTAACATGTAACTCTTGCAATGTGTCCCATACCTTCTTTGTTGTTGTCTTCTCCGCCAAGACCATCATTATGTCCTCAGGTATAGCTTGCATCATAGCTGCGAGAGCCATCTGATCTTTGCGCTTGTCAACAATCTCCTCACTCTCTACTACTTCCCACAATCCTTGCGCGCGCATAAAGATTTTCATCTTCACTGCCCAAGGCCCATAGTTGCTGTCGGTGAGCATCGGATACTGAAGACTTACGACGCCTTCTCTGGGGGTGGAACCCAGCTTTTTCCCGAGCCTCTTCTAAAATTGATGCAGATTGATTCTATATGATTTTAGTTGTTTTTTTAGGGTAAATTTACAACCGAGCCTACGAGCCGAGCCGGAGCCGAGCCAAAGTGCATTTCAAGGTTGTCTAAAATCGACTAATTTTAATGTTGGAACAATCCAAAATTGAATCAGATGAAATTTTAGACCGAGCCAAAAAATCAGAAAACGAGCTTTTGTTCCAGCCCTAGCCTTCTCTTGTCGAACTCGAGACAACCTCGCTGCCACTGCTGCCATCACCACCGTATTTTGCACTTTTCGGTATCCGCGGCATGACCTTCGTCATATGGTGCAAAAGCTAACCTGGCTCTGATACATTGTTGGCCCAAGAACTCACACAAACAGCAAGCAAAGCTCTCACAAGTGTTCACTTAGGAAACAATTGAAGCTCACTATATTACACTTGTACTATACATTGAACTAGTCCTCAAGCTTGGGTTACAAGTGCTCCTATATGTTCTATTTATAGGCTAAGCTAAACTAATTTTAACTCAGCCCATATATCTGGAACATTCTACATCTAGCTATTAATATTTTAGTCCTAGTAATAGCTAGATGCTTCTAGTATCTAGTATTTAGTTCATTTATGAACTAGTAGTAGAACTGAATGTTTAGATGCTTCTAGCATCTCCATATAGCTATCAACTAGCTACTCCTTCTACAATCTTCTAGTAGATGTCAAGATTATATCTAACAATAACCCTAGGAGAAGTCCACTGGAGTGATTGGTTATGATCTGGCTCAGATGGGGATATGTTGGCCTGGGTATGTAGCCAGGTGGCACTGTGGTAGTGAAGATGAGGTGGACAAGGGGCAATCAGGGTTGGGAATTCTGGAATATTGGAAGAAAGGATGGGAGCATGATGATTTTGTTGTTTTAAACTTTTGGTCATTTTATGGGGCTTTTCATTTATGCTGAACTTTTAGTTTTTCTTGGAAGGGCACCTTTCAAAGGAGGGAGGGAGGGAGAGCTAGTATCTATCTTGGCTTTGCCCATGAAAATGGGATGAAAATAATGTTCTGTTCAGCTTGTATTCAGTTTCAAGCTTTATCTGAGCTGAGCTTAGCCCAAGCAAACGCACAAGCTGCTAGCTTTTTGTCTACTGATAACGCTCATATCGCCATGTTCTTGAATTATTTGTTAGGAAGTGATTGTGTAAAAAATACACTGCAGGATCAGTTGAATCTAATACTGGATCAAGGTTGGTTGGAATTAACGTCATCGTAGGAAGGTAGGGTCTGTCTAAAGTTCTACAGCACTGTAGAGTGAATGAATTTTTTGGAATTGCTTCATGGAATCACATGAAATTCAGGCATGGGGAATCCTGTAGCTCAGTCTGCAAAACAAAAGGACAATCATGTGTTCCAAGCAGGCTTTCTGCACTGAACAAATGTGAGATGTAAGTATAGTTACAGTATTTTTTTCTTGATATATGTTAAATAACATGTCATGGTTGAAAAGGTTGCAGTTAATTGATTATCTTTAAATGACTTCTCCTGCTACTCCCTCCATTATGAAATAGTAGTAGTGTTAGTCAAAGTTTTAAAACTTTATCCATAGAGAACTTTTAAACTATTTAGATTGAGAACATAAAAAATGTATAGATAGATTCGATGACTTCTCTTGCTACTCCCACATTATGACTACTCCCACATTATGAAATAGTAGTCATTTTAGTCGAAGTTTTAAAACTTTATCCATAGAGAACTTTTAAACCATTTAGATTGAGAACATAAAAATTGTATTGATAGATTCGTCTTGAAAAGAACTTTCATAATATTATAATTTTTAATGCATTATAAATAAATTTTTTAAAAGTTTTTTATGGTCAAAGTTCTATTTTCAAGACCGTGTCAATGTCCAAAACGACTTCTATTTCATAACGGAGGGAGTATAATAATTGTAGTTGAACTGAAAATCAGTAGGCTCCATTATTATTATCTTGAAATTAAAGTAAATAACAATTGTTTGCATAATTATGTTTTATCCTGAACTTGCTTGATTGAATGTCTCTATGAGACTTCTTTGGATGAATCAGTCAGTATTAGATTGCTAAGCATGAAAAATCCTACATTCGTACTAACAACATGCTAATATCATGGTTTTTGAAGTTTCAACTGCTAGTGCTATCAAACCATCAGCAGCAACACAGTTTGCTCTGGTGTCCTGAATTCAAGGTCCTCTCAGCCTCATGTACTAATTCTACTGCAGATGCTTACATCTTGTCTTGATTTTGTATGCTTTGATTGTCCAAATTGTTAGCCAATAACCATTGTCGGTAACTATATGAGCTGTTTAGGGCATGTGTAATGGTAGCCACATCTAATACTGTAGCTGGCCACATTACCGTAGCTGGCCACATTACTGTAGCAGCAGGGTTGGGAATAAAACATGTGTAGGGGGAAATGGGGTGAGGGTTGAATTGTTAATGAATAGTGATGGGATAGGGCCATGATGTGGCTTGCGTTGTAGATGCCCTTATGATATCATAGAGATGCAGCCATTACGATATAGCTTCCATTACCATGATTTTAATGAAATCCCCATGTACTCTTATAGCTTGCTCTGCAAATTGCGTTCAGTAGCTTGTCTGATCTTTTTTTAACAGTTTGATTTTGATTGTTATGCTGTAACTTATTTGTGAATTAGAGTTAGGTCTTGTTACCATTCTTCATGTTGTCCGAGCCAGTAGCCAAATAGTACATTTTTATTGAAACAAATTGTCACATTAACGCAATAACAATTTTTTGTGTGGAGTGTAAAAAAATATGAACTAGAGTGATGCTTATGATTTTGAATGATTATTTATCTATTCATAAATTTATGCAGCACTACATGTGCTTACCTTGTATTGTTGAAAACAGTTTGCAGAAATATATGAGATGCAAAAGTGGTTGCTTTCACAGTCTTGGACCAGATCAGCCTGCTGAAGTTGTAGATGAAGCTCCAAGCAATTTGGTATGTTGAATTTGCTATTTCTTAAGTAATGGTTATCCCCTGCTCATATTTTTGCTTTTCTAACCATATGCAACTGCTAACAAGGTCTACCATGAAAAAGAGAAATTTTCACCCCTCAGCTGCTCAGTTAGTACAAGGTTTTCATTGAATTTCACAGTCCTATCATATTTCTTTGCGCCAATAAATAGGCATTGCACGATGAAAACCATGATTGCATAGGAAACTCATTCTACTTGTATAGTTGTATGTGGGCAACACAAACAGGTGCACACAGATCATCTTTAGCGTTTTGATTTCCAGAAGAAACCAATGCGCCTAGTGCCATCACCTGGCTAGTGAAACTAACAGACTAGTATCTATCTTGCATTCTACATCAGGAGATCATTGATGAAAGGAACAAAATAAGCATCAACAATGTTCCCCTAGGGACTACGTGCTAGTATAGTGGCTAACTTTTGCCTAGTGGTGCCTAATCCCACCTAGGAGGGGAAAATCCCCTAAGGATCAAAGGCGGGATGCCGGGCCTTGCCTAGGCAGCCACATAGAGCAACTGTAACGATCAAGAACAATACAAAATCCAGGATTTCAGCTACTGCCATCTTGATCTTCTGGTTGCTGGAGTTCCCATTGAGTTTTCAGCTGCTGATTTCTTGAAAGAAAAAGAAAACATTCAAGTTACACCCTGGCACTTGCATACTGTAAAAGTAAAACATAAATACACAATACCTACAGGCTGCACGCACACCCAAAAAGAATTCAGCCACATGAAATTTTCTTTAAAATCCTCTTTTGATCAAGGTAGCACATAGCAAACTCTTCCTGGCCGTCTTCATGATCTTGTCGACCTGTTAAGACTTTACACTGCTCTTTGGATTCTCAAGGGTTGGTAAAGCTGACACAGTTAATTAGAATACGCTCTATATGGGCAAACTCCTTTTGCTTTCTGATGCCATTTCGCCACTTCCACACCTGATAAAATAAGGCAGCACCACAAAACACAAGTTTGCCATAGGAACGATTTAGACAAATTTCCAGATCAGAAGGAATATTTTTTAATATTTGTAGAAGCAACATGGTGCCTTAAAAACCACCAAAATCATATATTTGTACTCCGTACTGAACTCAAACCCAGTTCCATACATAATCCTCGTGGTTGTGTACATTAAACAATGTTTCTATCAGCAGAAACCAATAAGCATCTCATTCTAGGACTTGGAAATTTTGAAACCCTTGTTAACATCTTATGTGACACAACTACACATAATGTCCCTACCCCACAGAACAAAGTGACACTTTATCAGCAATATATCGATTGTTCACCCCCTTTGTTAATCATTCATTCAGATACTTCCCAAAATGATAATCCCAGCATGCTTCCTTTGTGGACTTTGCAATTACATGTATATTGGAACACTAATAATGTATATATCTCTGTAATAGTGGAGCATTTTGAAAGCAGCAATTGTTTCTTGTGCTAGTTGTTTGTCCAGTACACTGGTCAAATCTCCATTATCTTCACTCTTATGCATTATTTCATATTTCATTGCCTTCCTAGATATGCTGCCGAATAGTGTTTTGTGCAACTAGCTAAATTTGGATATTTAAATCTACTCTGGAGTTCCTACATGTCAAACTTTGTGGTGTTTAAAGCCCTTGCTCACAATTTGCTTACCTTTGCCCTAGTACGATGCCCATTTTAGTGATGCTACCTGGCGTCATACAGACGTGATACTTTTACATTATTGGTATAATAATTGCATATTCACAGTTTGTGTGGAACTAACTTTCTTTTCTTTGCCTTTTCAGAATCCAGGAGCATGCTTGTACATGCAGATGGATGACCGACTCACATGTGATGGCTCACATCAACATACCCGGAGGCTCTGTCCTTGCGCATGAAATGATCAAGAAAATTGAGTCATAAGAGCGGTAATTGCCTGAAAAGTTCCACCAGGTTTTAGTGACTCGTTTAATTGCTAAGATATCTCCAAAATTGGTCCCACTCATAACAGTCACAGTCCCTTGCCAGGAAACATGTAGAGATGACCTGCTGAGAAATTGATGTTTCTCCATGATGGACAATTTCTTTTGAAAAGAGACCACCATTCCACATCGAGCTTTTAAAGGTGTCGTGGATGCAAAAATGAATAACTGAATTTTGTATGCTAATTACTAGGATGTTACATATCCAATGAAAATACATCATCAGGAGCGCTATTGCTGTGTACATGCCAAAAATATCAAAGATGCCTTGCATCCATGCTTTCCTCAAAATTTTATATTTGTGACATGCCTGCTTCTCTGCGTTCATCATTTATGTGGAGAGCAAACAACTCCTCAAACAATTATCATATTCATAATATATTGTTCAATTCCCATGCATGTTTAGGACCAAAAGAGAAGCCAAACAGAACTGCAAATACATTATTTTTAAAGTCAATTCCACCATGACAGCATCTCTGCATCACAAACTCCCATGTGTTCTGCCCTTCTCAAAAGGAGTAGTCAGGCTTGAAATCCATCAACTTTGACATGTCCCTTCCTTTATTATTGTCTTTACTCTGAGCTGTCGCAGTACCTGTGTCATTCTCCTCTGTTGCCTCCTCTTCCTGGCTCTCCCCAAAGGCAGGGTGTGTGAGTATGTTTCCCAAGAGCTGTGTACCTCTGAGGGCATTGGTGAGAGGTAGGTGACCCTCTGGCGTGTCATCATTCAGTTCCCACATGAACTCATCAGGGAAGGCCCTGTAGTTGAACTGCTCCACTTCAGTGTCCAGCTTCTTCATCCAGCCAACCTTGATGAAGAAGCGAGTGAAGTCGCGCCGCGACTTCTCCCACAGCCGGCGCTGCACGCTGTACCCGAACTTGCCATTGCTGTGCTCCCTCCAGAGCGTGTCAATGGCGCCGAGGTCCTCCGCTGAGATGAACTGGACCTCCGAGAAGAAGACATACCCTCGGCGGCGCGCCGACTCGCCGGCGAGGTCGATGAGGAGCGCCCGGGTGGTCTCGTCGGCCTGGCGGTAGTCTCCCTCTGCAAGCTGGCGGCCCAGCAGGTCCAGGGAGGGTGGAGGGGGTGACGTCGCCTCCACAGGCTTCACCGGAGTTGGAGCTGATGAACTGGAGGTTGAGGCAGCGGCCACTGAGTTGTTGGCGAAGAGCTTGAAGGAAATGCTGCCACCGCCGCTGCCACCGCCGCCGCCACCGCTGGCGGTCAGCTTGAGAATGATAGAAGGGGAGCTGTCATGGGTGCTGGTGTTGAGGGAAGAATGGTGGTGGTGAAGAACAAAGGACTGGAGAGAAGCATTTGCCATGGCAGGAGAGCTGGAGCTGAGGCTGGAGCTTGGAGGACAGAAGCGAGGGAAATGATGATAAAGGAGTGGATGGGGTTCAGTGAGGAGGATTGTGTGCCCCTGTGTTGCACTTGGTGGTGGTCTGGACTCTGGAGGCTTGGGAGTGTTGTCTATGTGGCCTTTTGGTTGTGAAGGGGTTGTGAAAAATTCTGGTGGTGGTTTTGTAGGGGATGCGCCTTGGAGAGAATGCAAAGGAGTGCTGTGATTGGTGGGCTGTGGGTGAGATGAGGATACTGGCTATCAAAAGCCAACAGAGATGTTTACAGAGTAGGGATGGTGAGACTAGTAGACCGAGTCCATGGAAATTTCTTAGGCCTTGTTCTTTTCGGCTTAAATTAAATTAAATTAAATTAAAATATGTTATTTTTTACGAGCTAAGCGATGTAATATTTTGTATTCATTTTTGTGGGGTTTTAAATATTTTCTTGTAGTTACTAAAATAATTTTTTAATATTTTTTTGAACTCTTGATGACATGACTTTTTCATATTACACTTTTAGCTTCTTTAAGCTAAAAAAACAAGGCCTTAACATGCCCTGCTTTCTTTTGTTCTTTAGTTAAGATAAAAGCTTCAGAATTAAACCATTGCTAGCCTCACATTCAGTTTTCAGATACATGGATTCTGCATGTAGAAATAAGTTGCCCTATTGGTGTAGGTGGTCTGGTCTCAGCATGTCAGTTGCTATATCGTAATGACCAAATTATATGTTGTGATCGGGAGATTCTGCTGCTAATACAGGCTTAGGTTTACCTAAAGAATAAACCTGACATGTCAGTACTTTTAAAACTTGGACCGGTAGAAGTCAGAAGCTTAACTTTGTTCTCTCTGTTGCTGCATGAACTAAAAAAAATTATATAGTAAAATTATCAAGTGGATACCACTCTTTTCATCGTAAGTCTGCAAAAACAATAGTGGTTTTTAAAACTTTTAAAAGAACACCATATGTAGTTGAGGCAATGTTACGTAAAGTTTTGAGAACTTCATGATCAGGAGCAAAATCACATTTGAAATATATGGAATCGACAAGCAGTGAAATGAATGGTTAAAAGTCCATGGCAAATTTGTCAATTTTTTTAATCTTGCGAATGCAATTGAATTTGATCTTAATTATTTTACAAAACTATAGAATATCATACCAATATACCTTTTTTTTTCGATTTTTAAAAAGTTATGGAGTTTCTAAATAAGAAAGGTAATTTCCATGTGATATTCCCCTAAAAAGAGCGGATCTTTAAATGAGCGGCCTTGCTTTGCAATTCATATTTTAATCCCATGTTACAAGGATCCATTTGGAGCACGAGATTTTCATAGAATCCTAAGTTTTAAATATTATATCATAGAATCTCATGGTCTGAAGTCTAAACACTCCTGTTTTTCTCTAAAAATCACGAACTACAGTCTTGAAAACAGTATCCAAACTTTTGGTCATCAGAGTTTCTTTTAAGAAAGAATTAATACTTCTGTTAACTTGCATTCACATGCAAGTCGTATATACTTCGTGTAAATGAGAATTATACATATATAGGCACGAGCGAGAACCCAAAAATTGGCCGCTTTTTTTTTTTTGCCTTGGGATTCTTGGTCTATGGACATGGTGCAGGCAGATGTGTATGTATCTAGAGAAATGGCCGAGTTTGACGGTTCGGATGACAGGGCCTGCTTGTCTGTTGTTATATCGAGGCCATGCATCCTGTCTTGTTTCATGAGTTGGAGCCCCACTGATCCTTAGAATAATGGCTAGAATAGAATAGAATAAATCTGCATGCCCAATGTTTTCGATATAGTTACGCTGCTGATTTACAGACTGTAGCTGGATAATGACAGATTTGTTTTTGATCCATCGATTTCTGGTTTAAGTGCTCGGGGTTATGTATCTGAAATTTATCGTGCCATTTTTTTTCCAACCACCAGTACAAATCATCCAAAATTTACGTCTAGTTTCCGCATTCTAAACAATGCCATATTCGACTAATCTAGTGTTGTACTTCAGGCAATCAGGATTGCTAATGCATTAGCTTCCACGCTCCGTTGTCGGTGGCCGGCTGGCCGCGTTCCGGTTCGTATTCAACCTGAAGAGGTTCTACCACGTGGAAACGCTCTTCAATGAAACTTTCGTTTTAGCTGGTCGATATTGAATACCGATACTGATGGTCCGGTATCTATGTGCAGTTCTTTAGTAGTGTTCGGCCGACGTTGCCCTCTCTACGTCCACGGCTTCGGAACCGATCGATCCGCCGGATTCGTCGATCACACGTCTTCATGAACAGCACAGCCTGCCATCTGCTCAGCTGGAACGTCCGATAATGGGCTGTAGTTCAGCACCTATCCTCCAGTGCTCACCTTCAAGAAACGAAGCTCTCATCTGTTTCTCCCCCAAGACGTTCATCACCGGATGCTTGGACGCCAATTTCTCTTCGAGCTTTGCCTTCGTCCCTGCTACGTACGGGTACAGGGTACTTGGGGAAGTGTTCTTCTAGCTACGGACAGCAATAGATTCACCCTCGACATGACCGGGCACTCGGCCTCCTGCAATGCTTTTCTCTCTCGGCAACCGTCTTGCGTTGACTGCTCGTCTTCTCCCCACAGTCTCTCTTTCCTTCCCAAAAATCGATTCCCAATCCACCGTTCTTTTTCTGTAGGCCATTGATTTTGCGTTAAATGGTGTTTCCGTGGGTGATTTGGGGAGGAATTTTGGGATGAATAACACATCCTACAGGCTACAACCATAAATCCCCATGGTGTCGCTGCTGTTTATCCTTGCAGATGGCCATCTCTGGGCCGCCTGCCGCCTTGCCAGAGTGCTGTTTTTTTGCGGTTTCGTCGACCGCCGTCCATCGGACTCCCTCGGCACAGTCCCGCCTGAGCCACAGCGCTGCCCCGCCGGCTGGCCGCATCTCTCCAAGACTCCAACTGCCGAAGTGCCACGGCCGTCCGCCGACGTTGAGCAAGGCCAGCTAATCCCTGTGCACGGGTGTTTCCATTTTCTTTTTTGATATGGTCAAATGGTCATGTCTACAAGTGTGGTCTTCTATACAGTAAAAAAATCTCTATCCATAGTACCATATTTTTATTTTGATGTATCAAACATATCATGTGCTATTTATAATTTTTAAAAATGATGTAAACTTTAGGAATAGGCTAGGATATAGTGTCCCAATTTGTATTTCACCCCGGGCCCCCCAAAACATTAGGAACGCCCTTGGCGGGTGATGGATAAAGTTGGTAACAGTAGTGATTTAAGGTTTAAATCAGAGTGTTTCTTTTGTCAGCGGCAATCTCAATTAAGCGATGGTGTTGGATTTCTTCAGCGGGCTATGACAGCGGTGTCTCCGGTGAAGTGGTCACGCAAGGTTGAATCATTGGTGTTGGATCTTGTAGTGGCGTCGTTGTCACAACATAAATCGGATCTATTCAACAGAGGATCACCATCACCTCATGCAGCAGTCATATCCCTACAAGGAGGGCAAACCAAACAGTATGTTTTCTAAGAGTCCTATGAGTTGGATGCATCAAGAACTGGATGCACGAATCGCGAATTTCATATTGCGTTCATTAGCAGACTAGTGGAGAAGCACCCGTCGAGTGGTCATATTTTCTAGACTGCTGAGAAGATTACCTTCAATATTAGTGTTAAAACTTCTCGTAACGCTCTTTTACAAGAGGAGAAGATAAGGTGTTGTGTATGTACGCTATATAAGCTTTTTCAGGGTTAGCAGATTGCAAGATAATACTCTTTGTATTGTTTCTTGCAGGGGTTGGTGGTTCTTGTCACTGAGACTCAATGGTTTAATATGTTTTAGTTTGGTTTGTAACTTTTCTTATTGAGTAATGAAAGTTATTTGGTTTGTTTTAAAAGAACTTCTAAATTCATTAAAAAGAATGTTCATGCTAGTCAACTTCACCATTGCCAAAAGTCAAATTTTCCATAAATAAAATTTGGCCGAATATTGTCTAATTACCCATTGCCAAAAAAACGTTCACAGCTATATTTTTGTTATCACGGTAGTAAAATGAGATACTAAAATAAAGAAATACAAAATGCTATTATCATATGAATATTAGGAATCATAATACTATCGTGCTTGTCCGAAAGTGTATTTGGAATAATGTCCATTTATAATCCATTCTTCTCGTGTCTTGTGCAGGGCCGCCCCCACGCGCCGCCTCCTCCGCCGCAGCCATAGCCGTGCGCCCTGAGCGCCGCCTCCACCGCCGTCCCCGCGCGCCGCCTCTCCTGCCACCCACCGGCAGCCTCCCGGCCGCCTTCCCTCCCTCGCGCCGCCTTTGCCGCCGCCCCTTGGCCGCCCCGCGGCCGGTCGCAACCGCGGCTCCCGTCCCTTGCCACCGTCTCCGTCACCTCTCCCGTGCACACGCCACTGCCTATCCTGCACCACGCAATCGCCGGCATCCTTCGGCCGTTTTCGTCGTGAGTTCTTCACACATCATGCAAGTCTAGGCGACACACAGACGAGGGGTTTGACAAAGTTGACGCATTCGTGGAAGATGCTTTCCAAAAATTCCTCAACCCTAACGCAGCGCTCGTGCGTCGTCCTTGCGCTATTTGCTCGAATACCGAAAAGAGATTCAAGAGGGATATTGGCGAACACCTCTATAGTTATGGCTTTAAACCAAACTACTTTGAATGGGTATATTTGTGCGGCGACGGTGTGTAGTCCTGTGGATTTTAGAGAGGATTACGGCGAAGTTGAGTTGGATAGATTGGTCGAGCCCACGGATGATGCGGGTAGAGTTTACGATCTCTCCTCCAAGGAAAAGTCCAAGTCACTTGCCCAACAATTCGAGAAGCTTCTTGATTCTGCCAAGAAGCCGCTGCATGAGCATACCAATATGACCGTGCTCTCGTCGGTGTCGCGTTTAATGGCGGTGAAGAACATAATATTTGTAACCGGAGACACTAAGAACGGGAGATGTCCACAGGTCGCAATGGATTAAATCAAAATTGTGAGCAGCTCGAGAGGTGGAAGAGACAAAAGGAAGACGGACATGACGACCAAGCTGACAGGCATGACAGAGGTGGTCAGGAGGATCCTTAGGGCAGGGGATAGCAGACGAGCTAGCTAGACGGGAGAGAGTCGCATGGCCTGGGTGACCGAGACGACGATGCCAGAGAGATGTGGTGGAGGTGCTGGTAATAAATGCCTGGAAAAGAGGGGTGGAAGGAGTAAAGGTCCCCGGAACTATTGCACCTAACAATGATATGTCCGGTACGAAGATCCTTGACAGACAGGCCTACCGGGTCGAACTCAACAGAGCACTGGTTATCTATGGTGAACTGACGAACAGAAATGAGGTTTTTTATTATGTGAGGGGTGACAAGTATATTACGAAGAGTAAGATCCCTATCATCTAGGGAAAAAGAAAGATGACCAGTGGAGGTGACCGGTAGGCGAGACCCGTTGTCAACAATGATGTTGGTCGGTGAAGGAGGGTAGAGTGGTTGGGAAGAAGCGAGGTTACCAACATCGGCGGTCATGTGCGAGGTCGCCCCGGAGTCCATGTACCACTCCGCACGGACAGGGGCCTGCGAAGGTGCAGGAGCGGTGGACACGAGTAGAGCGAAGGCTGACGACGCTGTGGCGCCGATGTGTCCGTCGAGGTGGGACGCCGCGGCCAGAGGTGACGGCACGGGGCATGCGACCGTTGGAGGACGGCGGCATCGTAGGCAGGCAAGCACGGCGCCTGTGACGAGCATGCCCGCAAGGCACTCGTGGCAGAGGCCGTGGCCGCACTGGAGAAGTGTGTGCCCCTGGTCGTCATAGCGGAGGAGACACCGGGAGCAGCACGGCACTCCCCCAACAGTGGGGAAACAAGGGCGCCGGGCACGAGGAGCCGAGCGAGGCCACGCTCGGGAGGACAACAGGGCTGGTATGGCCTTGTTGGACTGCCATCGGACCCGGTCCGATCAAGTTCAAATTTCGGGGATTTGGTCTTGTTGGACAGCCGTCGGACCCGGTCCGACGGGCGTCGGACCCAGTCCGACAGAGGCTATGTTTTCCGGGACAGCGGTTGAGGCGGCGCCGGCGAAGCTCCTACGCGCGGGCTCGAGGCGGCGTCGGCGGAGCTCCTGCGCGGCCTCCAGGTAGGCGGTGGCCTCTAGGCGGTGCTGGTGGAGCTCCTGCGCGTGGTCTGCAGGTAGGCGGCAGCCTCCCGGCGGCGGGCTCCCGACGGCTGGTCGACGCGGTGGAGAAGAGCGCGGCGGCGGAGCCGATCGGTGCGGTGGAGAAGGAGAGGGGGGTCGCCGGGGCGGGCCAAATGGCGGAGGAGGAGGTGGACGCCATGGCGGGGCCGCCGGCGGCGGCGCAGCGGAGAAGAGAGGGAGGGAGGAACCCTAGAACCTCCCCTGCTCTGATACCATGAAGGTTTAGGGAATTGATTTTGCTTGTATTGCAGTGGAGTATTAGTAGTACACAAGATGGGCCCCACGATGGGCCAGCCTCCCAAAGGCCAATATACTCTAACAATTAGATTAGCCATCTAATTGTGGATATTTAGCGCCAACGATTCTTCAATGATTCACATAAAACTCTAATCAACCCATTTTTATATCCTCTATATTTATTAGATATTTATATTTCATCTAAGATCTTTTTCATTTTATAATTCATTTTGTTGGTTATTTAATGGTTTTTCTATTGTAATATGTTTAAATGTTAATTTTGAGAGAGAAATTGTAAAGTGGAACTACTTTATTGTCTTTTGTGTTGTACAATGAATAGTGCCTATGTAAAGTGAACAGGGCAGTGCCCTTTTTATACAAGTACAGGACAAAGACCAGTTGCTCCTTGTAAAGGGGTGTGAGTCGATGTGAGTCGGTTCCTTCCCTTGTGTTGATCCATCCGTTGATCTAGTGATTAACTGTGAAGTTAATCATGAGTTTATATGCCTTGTTGAATTATTTGTCCATATTATATTTATTTCAGAACACTCCTCAGACAAATAACTTGTACAAAGATTTCTTTAAAAACTCCTTCCGAAAACCCTATGGGAAAAACGGACGAAGAAAATCTTCTTATACGGTCATGTATTTATATCCCCTTAGTATACTATATGCCTCACTAAAAACTCTTTCCAAAAACCCAGTGAAAAAATGGATGGAGAAAAGAGTGTGTTATACATCAGCTTGTACTTTATATTGCTTCATTAAAACCTTTATCTTGTACTTTATATTGCTTCATTAAAACCTTTATATGAGAAATCTTTTAGGAAAACTCATATAGAAAAAAGAGTGCAATATAATCTTGAAAGTTCAAACAGGTTTTATTCAGTGAAATTCTCCCCCCAAACCTTACATTCACAAAGTCTTCTCATACCAATGCCATGAACACATTTCCAAAATGTGGACTTTGGTAGGGATTTAGTGAATAAATCTGCTAAGTTATCACAAGACTTTGTTTATAAAATTTTTATCTCTATATGCCACTGGAAAAGTTTACAATTCCCTATCTGCCACTCGAAATTCTCTCTTCCCTTATATGCCACTGGTTCAAGTTTTCTTTTCCCTCAGTGTCACCGCTGTTAAGTCCGTTAGTTTTAGCCGTTTAAAAAATTCATTAATGTCTAAAATGCCCTTGATTTAAAACTTTTAAAAAATCATATCTCCTTCATTTTAACTCCAAATTGAGTAATTCAATTTTTTAATTTATGTAAAATCATTTTCTTGCTATTCAAATATCTGTAACATTTGGTAGTTCCAGCTTTTTCATGAGGCATGTTAGGTTTGATTAATTTTTAAATAAAATTTACACCCAAAAGGTTTTAGCTTCTACTTTCAAATCTGGCTATACATAATTTTATGAATATGTAGAAATTTTTCTTATTTTTTATATTTTGTAACGTATTAAAAAGACAAGGGCATAATGATCATTTTGTAACTCCGTTATTTTTTACGCTTGAGTGGCACCGAGGAAAGAAAAAACTTAAACCGGTGGCATGTAAGGGAATAGCGAATTTCGAGTGGCAGATAGGGAATTTTAAACTTTTCAAATGGAATAAAGGGAATTCTCTCTAGAATAATTTAGGAGCAATATGCTTCGTTATATTGTTCTTAATATAACCTGTTTGCATTTGTATAACACAAGCAACAGTATCTTCATAGATAATGGTAGGAGATCCAACTAAATTGATGCCACATGACCTTTCAAAGTGATTAATCATTTTGCGAAGCCAAGCACATTCACGTGATGCTTCATATAATGCAATTATTTCAGAATTATTAGTGGACATGGCTACTAAAGTTTGTTTACTAGACTTCAATTAAAAAGTTGTACCATCTTAAAGAAACACAAATCTGGTCTGTGATCTATCATTGTGGGGATTAGACAAATATCCAGCATCAGTATATCTCACCATGTTCATATCTTTCTTTTTCTTATAGAATAATTCAAGATCTTGTGTACCTCTAAGGTCTAAATATGGCCAACGCAGATTCAATATCAGGCCTGGTGCAATTCGTCAAATACATTAATGCAACAATAGCACTAAGGTATGGGACTCCGGTCCCAAAATATCTTTATTTTCACCCTTTGGTCTAAATAGGTCATTATCCCTATCAGGGATCTCACAATCATAGGGGTTTTAGATGGGTATGCTTTATCCATATTGAAATTTTTCAATATCTTCTGGAAATAAGAAGATCGTTGTATCAATATTCCATTATTGATATGCTCAAGTTATAAATATTGGGATATGCCCAATGAAAATTTTGAGTCGCATATAATGTGGGCTCATGTATAGCGCGGACTACATATGATGTGGACCTGGACCTAATTGGGCCTCTAGCGTAGAAGGCCCAATAGTGGACGCTATATAAAGGCAGGTGGTGCAGAGGCCGGCCGATGCCTACGCACAAGTTCTTGCTCTCCACCAAACCCTATCCGTCATCTCTCCCAGACGTCTATGCGTCGGTGCTAGCATATCGTGCATGGACAGATTTCAATCCCTATATGTGTGGATAGCGTAGAGGCGCTACTCCCTGTGGTGCTAGTCAATGCGAACCTGAGAAGGAGATGAAATTTGCTCACGGACGGATTCTGTACACGATGTTATTTCGTCCATTCCCGTTGATCTAGAATGAATTTCGGGTGAGACTAAATGCGTTGGAAAGATAATTTCATTAGCTTTCCAACGAGTGGTAGAACGTAAAAAACGGAGCCCGGATGTGGCTGAGGCGTCCGCTTGAAATCAAACTGCTCGGGAAGGTCACGAATCCCGGTGAGCTCGTAAAGCTCGTCAATGGCGGCCATGGCGTAGGGATCGGCCTTGGCGCACCTTGTGGGATGTTAAGAACCAGCGAGGAGGAGGCGATCGGATTGCCGTGAACGACTACTTCCGTACGACTACGATCAGATCGGTGAACTGGCTTCATCGACTCGTGTTCCGCTGCACTGCGCATCGTAAGTTAATCTTGATCTTTGGTCAATTACTTGCAGGGTGTTCCTGTATTTCCTCGGTAGAATTTTGATTCGTTGCTAGCGTAGCAATCCCACATTTCCCTTCAGTGGTATCTGAGCCATCCTGTTTAGTTCTTGATTTAGAACGGTTTTGGTCGTATATGTGATATACGGGGGTATTAGATACGATCTACTACCGTTCTTCGTGTCGCCGATTGGATCGGTTAAGAAGAATCGACTCGATTAATGCAGATAAATCTGAAATTTGGGTTGATGATCATCCCTATCGTGTATCATGAGATCAATTAGATAAGATTGGTATTAGATTGGGTCTAGTACCGTCATGTTCGAGTCGATTGGATCGATTGGATCAACCGGCGTTGGGTTGATAAAATCAACCGATTGCGCATGGTATTTGTGATTGTTGGGATTGACCTTATAGTTCTGTTGGGCGATGAGATCACCTTACTTAAACTGGTTGATTAGATTAATCACATATTCTTGGCATTAAATTGATCGGATCAATTTTTAACCGGACATTAACATCTCAATCGGCTGTCATGAGTTTGGCTATGACGTGAGATTTTTTAGGCTGCTCGTGGCATCGTAGCTTGCTGATTATTAGACCATGCATGATCTACCGCGTATGCTTGCATGTTTGATGTGATCAAAACGTGGTTGATTAGATGAGCAAATCGGTGAGAGCCGCGGCGGCTGCGCCGACCGCTGTCTCTGCTGAGATGGACAGATGGTGCATGGGCAGGGTAAGGCCTTGGGCTGCGTGCTGCTGCCCTGCCGCTGAGGTTGCCGAGGCAAACTCCTCCGTCATGTGCTCGCTGTTGGACACCGCCCTCGCAGGCTTCCGGGGCGTTTCATGTGACGTGTAGTACAAGTGCATGCATGCATGTTGTGTCCATGCTACGTGTGCACTTGAGCATGTTGCTACCTCGCTGGAACCGTGCAAGCTGATAGTGTATCGGTGTGTGCATGCTCCTTGCATGTCTCGATCGGAGAGGCTCGCCGAGTGGTCGGAGAGGCTCACCAAAGTGGTCGGAAAGCCTCGCCGAGTGGTTGGAGATCCAACCAAACAGAGCGCGACGGTGCACGATGTGTGGTTAATGTTATTAACCCGATGGGTCTCATGGATATTTGTATTCGGTTTGGGAAAAATTTCTTTGACCGCGCCACATGCTAGATGAGGCGAGACCAAGTGAATATGATTCATGACCTGAAAATTTCCTGGACCACCGAGCTTCATGGGTAAGCCGGTGAATAGGATTCACGCTTCATACCCCATCTGCTAATCGGTTAGTGGGTTGTTATGCTTAATGAAATATTCATTGGGCCAATATGATTGGTCCGGAAGGTGTTCCGTACTGTCTTATCGAAGTTTGAATGTGTGGCATGTCATTTGATAAGCTCACACCTGACTGAGATAAATGTTTCTTTGTAAGGTGCAAAGTGTTTAATTACACATATGGAAGGGTAAGAGCCGCAAACTATTTGTTGCTCAGAATGGTTGACCTTGGAGAAATTGTTTCTTCCAAAATAGTTAGTGGGAGCACAGTGTGACTCGAAGTTATTCGGGGATCATTGGAAAGTGTTTTCTGTTCCTACTAAACTTTCACATCATGTACAATTTGTTGTATGTTTTATGAAGAACCAACATTACATTGGTCGTCCTAAAGCCATATTAGTCACCTATGTGACAGGGTAGACAATTGTTGTTGAACTATGATGATCTTAAGACTTATGATGAAACGTGATGAGCCTATTCTCAGGGCTCTATCTCCATTGATGCAATTAACTGCCAGCTAGTTGACTAGGATGCTATGGTGATCCAAGTAAAGCGTCATCTCCTCGGTGCACAGAACCAGATGAAGCAATACTATGACACCCACCATCGGGAGGTCACCTTCACTGTGGGCTCATGGGATTGGCTCAAGCTACAACGCCATCGACAAGTCTCGCTACGTCCTAGTACCCAGCACAAGCTCTCTCCAAGGTTCTTTGGTCCCTACCAGGTGGCGCACGTATTGGGCAGGTTGCATACCGTTTGGCGCTGCCTGGCGGATCCTGGGTTCACGATGTCTTCCATGTATCCTTGCTGAAGGCTTTCTAGGGCACGCCGCCTATTGCTGCTCCTCCATTGCCAGTGGATGCTTCGCCGACATTGGTTCCAGCCCAATCAACCCCGTACCGCTTACAGCAGCAACGCTTCGTGAAGGGACACCACCAATTCTTGGTGCATTGGGCAGACGAGCTGGAGGAAGATGCAACCTTTCTGTTAGCTTAGCTTCTTATTAGGTTGTTAGTCGTTTCCTCTATTAGTTTAGGTTGTTAGCGGTTCCTTCCTTGTAGCACAGCGCAAGGCGCATAAATAAAAGGGAAAGAGCAGGACCAGAAAAGGCACGCTTTTGTTGCCACAAACCTCAGTCTCAGGGGCGCCGTCGATAATCGACCGGTGACGCCATACAGCCAACTATTCCAACTCCGGCGACCTATCGGTTGTTCTGAACCCCGGTCGTCTTCCGGTCTTCGGCCCGGGACACAAGCATTTCTTCGAGAACACCCAGATCATCCGTATCAATCTTATGATTCTTTCATGCTACAGAGTTATCTTCGTGAATTGACTAGGGAGAAGTATTGCGATGTGATGTGATGCTGCAGGTTCACTTTGCCATTCCCTTCTCCCATGCAGCGACCTGCCTCCCTTCTCCCAAGTAGCAACCTGCCCTCATATTGCAAAGTTCTCGGGTAGTTACTTGGCTCCTTGTTGCTTATGGTATTTCTTGGCTCCTTGTTGCTTATGGTTATTTCACTCTTTTTAGTCACTGTTATTGTTATATTCGTATAGAATTGTGCTGCTGGTAGAAGTTACCTCCAATAAAATTGCATGAGAATGATAGCAGTATTTCTGTGTTTTGGGTATGGCATGCTAATATTTGATTATCTACTGGACTAGCCTGGAAAAGCCAAATTTGAAAATATTTATCTCGTGATTTTGAGATTTTTGAGAAATGGCGTTAAAAGCCAAAGTGTGTACTTTCTCTTGGAGAATACTCTAGGCAAATGGACCACTTTTATGTTGATGGGAACTAGTAAGTGTGCACGTGCAAAACACTTCATCACAATACAATAATACATGTTACAAAATAGTCCAATATATATAATCATGTACCAAGATACAATGGTAATTCTAGAAGAAACTATGATAATTCAATAATTCATCGAATATTATTTTCATAAAACAAAGTAATTATAAACATAACATCTATCAACGAAATCGATGTCCTTATCTAAATTGACCATGTACCGGGCTCGGCCAGACCGATTTTTTGGCTAGCCTTTAAAAGGCCCCTAACACTCTATACACAAGTAACGCTACTAATATTTAACTTATTTGAGCTCAAGCTCAGCACAAGCAAAAAGCACAAAGCTCAAACGATGTACCCTATGAATTGATAAACAAAACATCAAGTTCTAGAAATTTCCACATTAATCGAAAAGAAAAGAAATAGCTATACAGTCGATTATAGTGGGGCTAAATTATAACAGCTTAGATTAAAAGAAGAGTCTGTATCAAATAAAATAAAGAAACATAAATTCAGAATAAAAAATATATATCTGCATAAATACAGGACACCATGCTTGTTTCTTATATTAGCTAGTGATTAACTACAACATTGAAGATGCTCTAATACAAATACAGCACAACCTCCTGGGCAGTAAGTACATACTCAGGTTGGCTATCTCCACCGAAACAATCACGGACCACCAAATGCACCTTGTAAACTGGCAACCACAGCTCCATAGCACAAATCGATGGAGATTCTATTACCAAACTGACAACCACAGCTTCATAGCACAAATCGATGGAGATTATGTTACCTTGGGCTACATAATCGTGGCGGCCCTTATCACAAGCGCTCGGAACCCGCGTCCCCGCGACACGGCGAGCGAAGGCCGCGGCAGGCGGGACGACGACTTCGCCACCGCTGCTGACGCCACCTGCAGCCCACACAGATGCACGGACGCAATGGCACCTGCAGAAAACCACTAAAAAATCAAGCAAATCACGCCACGCGTCCACGCATAGGCTCAATTCAAAACGATAAAAAATCACATTCGCACACAACTATAGATGGCCAGATGGGCCGGGCCTGATAGGCCGGCACGAAAGCATGACGTTTTGGCTCGGCACGAGCACGGCCCTGCACGACGAGGCGTGTCGTGCCTAGGCCAAGGCTAGGCCCATGGGCCGACCCGAGCACGGCACGATTATTTTTTTAGTTTCCATTTATTACAAGTATACACAAATATATGCACTAGGTTATAGCAAACACAAAGAGAGTCAAGTTTTAGTGGTTAGTGGGGTAGTGAGGCTGTCTCCAACAGTGATCCCTAAACTCCATTCCCTATAGCCTCATATACAGGATTCCTTAAACAAAATCCATTCCCTATATTTTTCTCATCTCCAACAGTGTCCTCTATATGAAGAATTGTATAGGGGAAGGAGAGAGAACCTCTATATATAAGTGAATGGAGAGAAAAACTCTATTTTAGAGAATGGTATAGGCAGAGCTGTTGGAGCACATAGGGAAATAATCCATCCTCTATTTTATGGTAGAGGATGTTTTAGGGTGTGCTGTTGGAGACAGCCTGATAAGGTCCCCAGACCTAGGAGGTCGCGGGATCAAACCCCCACGAACGCAATTTTTGCTCCATTTTCAGAAATTCCTTGTGGGCTTGATGGGCCAATCGTGATAAACGGGCCGGCCCGACACGATTAAGCGTGCCGCGTGCCATGCCTGGGCTTTGGCCTCGGCCCATGGGCCGGCACGGCACGGCACGACTAGTTAAACGGGTTGTGCCGGGCCCAGCTTAAATAGGTTGTGCCTAAACGGGCCCATGCCGGGCCTTCCGTTTGGTCATCTATACACACAACACTACCACATAAAAAAAAAGCACCCCATGCAGAGCGAGGAGAGGCTGCAGGGCGAGGAGAGGTGCATACCTACGGCGAGATTTCGCCGAGCGCACGAGGGTGAGGAGAGGGTTTGGAGTTTGGAGGCGGAAGAGCTCGAGCACGGGGAAGCTGAGCTTGGGCTGATTGTGAGTCAGTATGGTGCTGGATTGTTACAGAAGGTGAGGGTAGATGAATTTTTAATTTTTTTATATTTTTTTATTCGTTTATGCAAAATTATATGTCGGATTGAAAATTAGACACAAATAGACGCCGGTCGCGCGTTCAATTCGCTACAACCCCACCTGTCGCACTTTGGGCGCACGACAGGTCGGTGAGAAGACGGCGCAGGAGAACAGGTGTTCAATTCGCGACGGGTACTGTTGCTACAGTACCCGACACTATTCATCAAACTTCTTTTATCTATTACCACTTCATACCATATCCAACTTACACGAAACAAATTTCAAAATTCATGTAAAATCCTAAAGAACTCATTTTACAAACTTTCAAATTTTTTAAATTTTTTTGAATTTTAAATTTACACTTGAATTTGTATTTGAATTTTTGAATTTTTAAATTTTGAATTTTGAATTTTAAGCGCCCCCTGTTTAAGCCACGGGCGTGGCGCCGCCTCCTCCAAGCTGGCACTGGTGTGGGGTCGGGGCGTCGCCGACGGGGACTCGGGGCATCGCCGGCGGGGGAGACGGCAGCGGCTGAAAGGGAGGTGACGCCGGCGGGTGGGGAAGAGGACGTCGGCGACGGGGGAGACGGTTGCGCCGGCAAGGGAGGCGGCGCCAGCGTCGCCAGCGGGGACGCAACGCCGGCGAGCTCAGATTTGGGAGGGGTGTGGGAGAGAGAAATGAGAAAGGCGCTAGAGAGAAAGAATATGGTATTAAAAGTAATAAAGATAAAGAAAAATGAAAAAGCCAACTCAGCTTTGACTTTGACTGCCATGTAACCATACCACCCTGAAAACCACCCAAACCCATGGATTGGATCTGACTGCAACGGTTTCGCAAGTTCAGGTATGAAAATAAGCGGTTTCGGAAGTTATGGATTTATGTGCATAGGTGGAAAAAGTATGAGGACTAAAAGTGTAATTTTCTCTTAAAAGAAATAGTCCATATTCACTGTAATAATAAATTAAAAATAGTTTTAAAAAATTCATATCAAATAAAAGTTGATATAAATTACGAGATCTATCTGCAGTTCTGCACATGCGCATGAAACAACGTACTCCTTATCTGAACATACGAGTTTGTACCTTTATAATATCATTAACTGAATCTAACGGATTTTGATGCCCAAGACCGGGAGGTCATTTTGGCATCACGCGCGCAACTAGAAAGCCGTGTCTTTTTCCTACTGGTTTATCGATGGTGGTCAAAAACTTAAAAGTCTCGTCTGGTTCTTCCCCTTGACCGCGGCATGCTAGCCGGTATTTATGCCGTCGTATGCTCGCACGGACTTCTCAGGTGCAAGTTACATTCATGCAGGGTGCCTGCTGAAAATAATCTTCCTTCACTTCCCCATGGCTGTAACACCTCAATTTGGGGTAAAATTCAAAATTCGTTTAAATTTTAGATGCCGAGCGTGCTCTCTCTCTCTCTCTCTCTCTCTCTCTCTCTCTCTCTCTCTCTCTCTCTCTTCCTGCGCAAACGTGCCATGGGCGCTGTCCCTACGCCGTGCGGGCCGTTGCCGCCGTGCCGTGTGCACATCGCCGCCGCGTCGTGTCCTGGGTCGTCGCCCCACGCCTAGTACACCTCCGTGTTGAGTCCTGGTTGGCCATGGGGCCACCTCGCAGGCGGCCGGTCCGAAGCTTTGGACCGCCGGGCCATAGCCGCCGACCGTTGAGCATTGCCCCCAAATCCTGCCCACGATCTGTCTCTGCTATGCCTCATCATCATCAGCAGGTTGCCTAAGTCAAAAGCCTACTGCTAGCCTGCTCCACCGCGCTCCATTTTTCGCCGTGTCGTGCAAGCTCGCCGTCCGCGTGCTCTGCCCACGTCTCTTCGGCATTAACCACCCCGCAGCAGGCATGTGTACTCCAGTACCACCTCCCCCACCCCCGCACGCCTTAAGCTGAGCCCAAGAGCCCCCTCTGGCTCCGCCTCCCCAGTTTCCCCCAAATTCCTTCACGCCGGTGCTGAAGGCATCCTCGTCATTGAGTGAGCTTAGGATAAATTCCTCACGCTCGAAGAACCTAGGGAGCACCCCTAAGCTTTCCCCTCACTCTATTTCAGGGGAGCTGCATGGGTTTAACCTATTTCCACAGATTTAACAAATTATTTAATACAAAAATAAGTTATAGATTTATTAAAAATACCTAGAGGCTCCCAAAAATTCTAGAAAAATTTAGATAAATGGATGAAACCGTTTTGGATTTTATAAGTTTATGTAATCCACCTTTGCAATGAAATATAGACACTGTTTAACAAAAATGAGTGGTTTCCTCTCTATATAAAATGCCTAAATAGAATTAGGGAAAACTTTTATTATTATAAGTATATAATCTGACCCCATAAAATCATGAGAAAATAAAATAAGTAGATAAATGATCTCATAGATAGAGAAAATTATAAAAATACAATTCTTGTTCAACAAAGTTATTAAAGAATTAATTTGCCAAACACCAACAAATAATTAATAAATTGTTTATTAAGTAAAATAAATGTTGGCTTTAGAAAATGCACTAATATACCTTATAACTTGGAGTTACACCTTAAATTTAGGAAAACTTAGAAAATGCCAAACACCGAAGAACTTAACTCCATATGTAGGCTGTATTACTATGTGCCGTCATCGTATGTCGCCCTTTAAACCCTAACTACTCGATTACTATCCTAGCATATGATATCATATATTAAGGATTGCCAATACATTAGGGCATGCATTAGATGTGAGTATTTGTGCTCTATGTCGGTTCTACCCATTAACCGTGTGAGCATTGTTGAGCCCTAATTTTTATTAGTGGCATTGATGTCAAGATTATTCAACACTAAGAGATGAGGTTTTTTGGATTTCTCGGAACCCTAGCGAAGACTCGGCTTCTCGTAAAACTCTATTTGAAGCCTCGACAAATTTGTGAGCTGCTCCAAGGTTCTAAGTGCGTGATCGGGCGAGAGATGAGGTCACATATAGATTAGGAGTAGTTAGGCTTTTTATTTTTTTGTTTTTGTCGGATTTGAAAAGGGGTTTGAATTTCTCGGACTATGCCGGATCTTTGCGACTTCTCAAAAAATCAGTTTCCTTAGTCCACCTCTTCCAAAAATACCTAAAAATATTCGTGTGAGATTTCTAGAGAGAGAAACCCACCTAAATTCTTCCACACCATCCTAGCTCATTTTACTGAAAATATTTTTTGGACGGCGTCTGGAAACCACCGGACAGCGTCCGACCAGAAATCCCGTGCACATTGTACTCTGTCGGACGGCGTCCGGTTGTCACCGGACGGCGTCCGATAAAGTTAAAATCTGAGTTTTTTTTCCTGTCGGACGGCGTCTGGGAGCAGCCGGCTAGCGTCCGGTAAGCCGAATTTCAGTGAACATTTCACTGTCGGACGGCGTCCGGTCATTACCAGACGGCGTCCGATAAGCTGGAATTGAGTGAGCAGTAGCCGCTGTCGGACGGCGTTCGGTAAAGGCCAACGGCTAGTTCTTTTGTCCCCTTCCGGGGGGCAACGGCTAGTTTGCTCTAGGGGCTATAAATACTTGTCTAGTGGCTGGCTTCTTTGCAGTTTGTTGCTCCACTTCACCTACCACACTTATTGCTCATTAATTAGGTGTTCTAGAGCCATTCCTCCACCCACCAACCAATCAAAGTCACAAATTATTCATCCCCAACACCGAGCTTCATTGAAGTTCTTCGATCCGGCATGATCGGGGCGTTTCGGGCCTATTACTTTTGAAGACGGCATCCTTCGTGGAGGCGTGGGCTTGGGAGTAGGTCTTGTCGTTTGGCTACTCACGAGTCGGTGTACGGGTGACGGAGTCCACCTCGCCGGAGTGGCGGAACGACTACCGGAGAGTAAGTGAGGCGTTAGGCTCGAGAGCGATCCGGTCCTTGTGCGCAATGGGTCGCCTCAATGGGGAGTAGGAGTTGCGGCTCCGAATTTCGGTGAAACAAATATCGTGTCACTCTCTCATTTAATTTCCGCACTTACTTCCTTTGCATAGAGTAGGAGTTGCGGCTCCGAACTTCGGTGAAACAAATACCGTGTCGCTCTCTCATTTATTTTCGGCACTTACTTCCATTGCATTGCTTGTGATAAATTGAATGACATGTCTTAGTTTCTTTGTAACTCGTTTATCGCTTCCGCTTATACTTGATAATTGAAACTAGGATTGGGTCATTCTTAACATGATGCTTAATTGAGAATAATCGAAAAAGTTTCAAATTGTCTATTCACCCCCCTCTAGGCCTTAGGATCCTCTTTTACAAGGCACGTGTCAAGAAGATGAACACGACGACGAAGTTGGCCAACTTTGGCGTGGAGGAGGACTTGATCCTCATATCATCTTGGCTTAATGTGAGCACGGACTTGATCATCAGTACGGGGCAGAAGAGGGAGTCATTATGGAAGAGCATAGCAGAAAACTACAACAAAAATCGAGGTGAGTACCCAGAAAGGACCCAGAGGAGCATAAATGGCCGTTGGGATTTCATTAAAGAGCACGTCATCAAGTTTGTGGGGGTACTATCAGCAAGTGTTGAATGAGAATCAGAGCGGCCTCACCGATATGGATAGGGTACCTATTGTCCATCACTCTTATGTTTGTACTCATAAAATTCCTATTTTTTTTATATATACATAATTGTTGTTTGTTTGAAACTGTAAACATCGCGTGCCCACACTCTATACATGTCCATGGAGGGGAAGCCTTTCACACTGTCCCATTGCTGGGAAGTACTAAAGAACGAAGAGAAGTGGATAGATTTGTATGACAAGACAAATAAAAGAAACGACAACATTGCTGATGACCCTATTACAGACGCCTACAAGAATGTCCCATTGATGTGAAGGCTACTAGTGACGAGCCGCCTCGTAAGAGGTCGATGGGCCGAGATGCTGCCAAGGATTCAAAGAAGAGAGCTACATCGGCCTCATCTTCTGTTGAGTACGTCTCCAGTATGCAGGACATGCACGTTGAGAGAATGGTTGTCATGCAAAGGTCAGCTGAAGCGAAGGAGACTAGACTAAACAAGATGCTATATATTGAGGAGAAGAAGGCAGATGAAATTAATGCACACAATGCTAAGATAGCTGCGATCGAGATGGAAAGATTGGAAATGAAGAAGCAAAGGGAGGACGAGCGCATACTTGCTATCAACCTTGATCAATGCAACCCGGCGCAGAAAGTTTACTACAAGGTGATGCAGGACAAAATTCTTGCCCGCATTACAGACAATGATAGTTGAGCCTTTAGCATTAGTGTTACTGAGCTGGGCACTAGCTTGCACTTATCCTGCTTCTTTTATTTTCCCTTTTTGGTGACCTTTCATGTTATCTTTATATTCGGTTGTTATTTCATCTGTTGAACGAGTATAAGAATTTGCACCTACACATGGCTATAATTTATACAACATTTTTTTTCTCGTTTATATATGTCACAATGTCAACAACTCAACAAAAAGAGCAAGCATGATAACAAAAGATCCAGTTGTTTATTCATGATTCACAATACAATTAATTCTGCATTATGCACCGTGCAACATCCAGTTGTGCTCAATAAGGTCTACCTTCAGTTGATGATGCATTTCAGGGTCGCGAAGGCGGTGGTGGGCGGCGATGAACTCATTCCTATCGTTTGTTCCTCCCTTGAACCTTTGCACTGGATGCTCCATGTTGTCAAATATATCTGGCAGATCTTGTCCCCTCTCATCCTCGACGATCATTATGTCCTTGTGCATTATTATGCAAGCCATCATTATGTCCTTCACCTGCGCACGATCCCATCCATATGCGGGACTGCGTGTGACTGCCCATTGGGCTTGCAGGACGCCAAACGCCTGCTCAATGTCCTTACGAACCGACTCTTGCCTTTGTGCAAAGTGTCGCGTCTTCCTCTCTAGCGGCAAATGTACAGTCTTGACGAATCCCCGCCATGCGGGATAAATCCCATCGGCGAGGTAGTAGCCCATATTGTAAGTGTGGTCGTTGATGGTGAACTCCACTTGTGACGCCTCCCCTCTGACATAACTGGCAAAAATAGGTGAGCGATGCAAAACATTGATATCGTTTTTGCTGCCAGGCATACTAAAATATGCATGCCAAATCCAGAGGTCATGCGACTCGGCCGCTTCTAAAATCATGGTAGGAGACTTCCCTCGACCTTGGAACATGCCCCTCCAGGTTGTAGGGCAATTCCTCCACGTCCAATGCATACAGTCAATGTTACCGAGCATCCCAGGGAAGCCGCAGGTAGCATTGACATCCAAAAGTCGAGAAACATTGGCAGCAGTGGGGGCGCGAAGGTAAACATCCCCAAAAACATCAATCACAGCACGACAAAACTTTGAAAGAGCAAGGTTAGCGGTAGATTCACCAATCCTTACGTACTCGTCAACGGCATCAGCAGGGACACCGTACGCAAGGATTCTCATGGCAGCCATCACTTTTTGTAATGATGACAAACCAAGCTTGCTGGTAGCATTGGCCCGCTGCTTGAACCATCCTTTCGGACCACCCCACTCTTTAACAGCATGGAGGATACGCAGGAAGAGGGGCCTTCTCATGCGAAACCTGCAAGGATAATTCGGTCATCGATAATCTGAAAATATTATTGGCCTATAAAACAAATATTTCGTGTACCTGCGACGAAATTGGTAGTTAGTGTACACACAATCTTTAGCAAAGTAATCTAAAAAGATTTTTGGCGTGTCCTGTAGCATGATCGCGGTCGATTACTCGATGACCTGAAATAGAGCCACGCCTACGTCTGGAGCTCCCCTCCACAAACTGCATGTTCATTGCGAAATGCATCTCGTCCATGTAATCATCGTCGTCGTCTGAAGACGAATCTTCCGCGAGCAGGTACTGCATCGCAAAGTTGTCTCCCACCATATGCTAAACAAAGATCAACACACTGGTAAATCTATATAGCCTTACATGTTATATACAGTGCTCAGGGAAAAATAGTTTTAAGATATTTGCAAAATATATATATCGCCGCCGCGTGCTCCCGCTCTGGCTTTCTTGGCCGCCGCCACCAAGAAAGATACTAAACAACCCACCAAGAATTAACGCACGCAGTACTCTCGGCTAGTAGCAGAGACAAGCACAACGTAGAGACCTCACGCCTGCGACGTGGCGCTGTTGCTCCCCCCCCCCCGCCGCGCACGCGGCCGCGCCGCGTCCTCTACCCCGCCGCCGCAGCAGGATCCTATGCCCCACCGCCGTCGTCCTCTACCACGCCGCCGCCACCGCGTCCTCTACCCCGCCGCCGCCGCAGCCGCAGCCAGCTCCTCTGCCCCACTGCCGTCGTTCTCTACCCGCCGCCGCCGCCGCCTGCCTCCTGATCTCCCTTGCGCCAGCGCCGTTGCCTTCCTCCGCGCCGCTACCGAGAGAGGCTGCTGCTGCTGCAAAAGCAGAGCGTGCGCTAGAGGGAGGGATGGGAGGCGGCAGGAAGCGCGGGCGCACGCAGCGCCGCCATTTCAAGCAAGGGCGCGAGAACGTCTGGAAGCACAACCCCCAGCGCCCTCCGGCGGCCGGCAGAGGCGGAGAAGAAGGAGGCGAAGGCAGCGAGGGGAACCCCTCCTGGCAGCCGTTCGCCACCAAGAATCCGGCCTTCGAGGACTACTACAAGGTTCAGGCGCTTGGTCCAGATGATGAGTAGCTTACTGTGTTTATATTTTTTTGCTTAATTTAGTGCAGATGATAGTAACATGGATATGAGCTAGCCCTGGGCAATGTCTTTGGTCGAATGGACTCGCTATTCATTTAAATTTTGTTTTAAAATGTGATAATCTGTCGATGTGATTGGTGAGAGATGTCTTCATATAAGTTTTTTTTGGGTAACTCACTAACTCGTAGATATTTCAATCAGTTACCTTATGCTAGTAGCAGCCTTCTGGGTTGCACTATCTGCGTTTATGTTGTAGTTGTGCGTAGCTTAGTTCTTAAGCTCGACGGCAGGTGTAGTTTTAGGTGGGTAGAGATCCATTTTAAGGGATTACTGTTGGAGGCATGCTTATTTATAGGATATAGATTTTTTAGAGGGAACCTCTATATCAAACTATAGGGGATCAAATTTAAGGGGCCTTGTTAGAGCCAGCCTTAGGAGTACTCTATCTAAAGTACTCCCACGTTCAGAAATCACCGTTGGAGCCAGCCTCATCGTGACGTCATCGGCCCCAGCACTGTGTAAACGAGGGTCACTGACCGTTGGGACCCACTTGCCAACCTCTCTCCCTCTCTGATCTGTTTCTCTCCTTTTGATACTAAGTCGCTGTTCAGTGGGCCCTTGACCCCACACGTTGGGTTAAGTGTAGGCGCACTTTTCTCGGGCGTCATCGACGTGGTCACCTAGAGTGCTCGCGCCGCGGCTGGGCCGCTTGGCCAAATGGGCCGTTTCGGCTTGCTACGCTACGCCAGTTTGGGCTGCTCGGTCTTCCCACGCCTCGCATAGTGATGGACTTGGCTCGTTATTGTTCCAGCTATTTCCCAGAAAATCCTAGATATATTCCACGCACTGGGAACATTGTGAGTTTAATCTTGGAATAGAAAAGAGGCTCTTAATATATTAAAGAAGGTGTAAATATAGGCTTTGTCATATTTTTCGAATAGAAATTCCCTAAGGGTATTTTGGTAAATTCACCCTTAGCCATCCCAGATCCCAAGCTTAGCATTTTTGCCTACGATCGATACTCAGTCTTACATTTACATCCGTATGCTGTTTAGAACATCTATTTATTTGGGATCCCTGTTCTTATAGAAGATCTGGTTCCACAAGAGGAAAATCCTGAAGCTAGCCAAGTGCACTCATCTAATCCTCAAGACGAGTTAACACTATAGCTCATACTTTTATCCAGTTTTTTAAAGATATCTTGTTTTAAATATATATAAAGTGCATGCTAGCTATGCTTTGATAATGCCTATTTGTTAATCATGATAATATCATGTCCTGTCCTTGATGAATATGCTTTTGTCGGGGATTGAATTACGGCCCATTGTCATGGCCCACTCCCTGACGGCCCAATCGAACAGCCTACTAGGGCCTAGCTCCCTAGAAGGTTCTATCAGGCCCATGAGCATCCTGCCGAACAGCCTCCGGGTTGGCACGGTGCGTAATGGCCTAGGATTCTTGTTTGAGTCCGGCTCGAACAGAGTTCTGCGCGGCTACGTGAAGACCCGGACGTGGTTTCCCGGATTGGATTAGGAGTCGTGATCCCCAAGATTAGGAGATTACCTTATCTACCGTAGGTAGTATTTGGCATGTACGAGTTCGTTACGATCTCGTAGTTAGCCCGGCCCGATACTCCTTGGTAGGTCGGTTTGCTCCGCACTATATAAACAGGGCCCCTAAGGCGTTTAGGAGGACCGGGCTGGAGTTTGCATCTCTGACTTAGAGCTTTAGCACTCTGCATACACCATAATCTCGCCGAGACTTGTTCGTCTCGTCGAGCCACCTCTTGTATTCATCTTTGATATATAAGAAAGGCTGGACGTAGGGCTATTATCTCTCCCCGAGAGGCCTGAGGGCAAATAATCAAAGGCACATCAACTTCAGGGCAAATAATCAATTATACATCTGTTTATACGTTATTCATATTACTACACAATGACCTGTTTCTTCCATGTGGATATTTTTTGAAGTTATGCCCATTTGTTCTACTGGGTTGAACATTTCCTGCTAGTTTTTGAAGTCCCAGTGATATGAAGATTGCTGAATTAGCTGAACATTTTGTGTCAATTTGAATTGATATGTTTAAGAATTAGATAATCCAAAGGTGTTTCATTATGTCGTGTTGTAGTTTTCTTGTTTCTTTCCTGTGCTAAGCTGACAAACTATTATATTCATGTCAAGAAATTAGCCTATGAAAGCTACTATATATTATACCGCAATTTGCTATTTTAATTCGATGAAGGTTAAGCTTAATCTCTGTTTAATCCTACAGCTACCCATTTACTTTCTTTGTGTCTGCATTACTCCTATCCAGCTCCAAGCACATTTCATATTTGTGTTACACAATTACATGAAACTTTGGTGTACAATGAGATTTACCACTTCCTTTCTCCTTTCACCCAAATTTTTTAGTGTCCAGACCCTATGTATATAGCCTTGCCTAACGCAGTGGTTTTGGTTAGCAAATTTAATAGTTGCATGAATGATTTATCAGGAGCAAGTCACCTTGCTCAAAACACCTGGGATATAGTAACCTGGGATTGTGATGGCCAAACTGATTTTGGACTATCACGATCTTAATTGAGTGATCGCATTGGTATGATATATTAACCTTTAATCGAGTGATTGCATTGGTATGGTATATGTAATCGTGAAGTGCTGCTTGGTGATTTCGTTCACAGGTTCTGTTCAAGTGTACTAACAATGAACTGTACTGCATTGATCAGCTTGATTATTTTTAGGAGCTGAGCTTAAACTTGATATGCTCTGAGCATGTTTGAGTTCAGATGCTCAGGTGTATCAGTTAGATAGTTACCACCTGCATGATGTGGCCTATGCATGTTTGAGTTCAGATGCTCATGCATAAATGTTGGTTTCAAAATGTTAAAATGTTACAATCTTGTTACCCTGTGGTCATTTTTAGCTAGTGTAATTGGTAGATGAAAAGATGCGTTTCAAACTGTAACTAACATTCAAATTCCATCTAGTTGGTTATACATTTGTATGTGAAAAACCTTTTGTATTCTCTTACTAAATCTGACTTCAAGTACATGATTAACATTTTCTCAATCTCTCTTTATTATGCAAACAATCCTCTTTTTTAGAGTAAATCGACATTTATATGAGATGTGTGCCCCTATCAGTGCTTTTTTAATTTGTTTGCTTTTGACTTTTACACAGGTTGATGGATTCATTCTTGAGCAGTCTGCATGAGGGGTCGGAGGCTTTGGGCAGGTCGGAATCCCATGGTTTGCCCAATTTCAGCTATGCGGGTGAGTCAGGCACAGGGGATACCCCTGTTGGTACAACCTCTACTTATTCAGGGCCCACTGTCACCATGACCCAGGAGTCAAGCAAGGCACGTGTCAAGAAGATGAACACGAAGACGAAGTTGGCCAACTTTGGCGTGGAGGACTTGATCCTAATATCATCTTGGGTTAATGTGAGCACGGACCCGATCATCAGTACGGGGCAGAAGGAGTCATTATGGAAAAGCATAGCAGAAAACTACAATAAAAAAGAGGTGAGTACCTGGAAAGGACCCAGACGAGCATAAATGCACGTTGAGATTTCATTAAAGAGCACGTCAGCAAGTTTGCGGGGTACTATCAGCAAGTGTTGTACGAGAATCAGAGCGGCCTCACCGATATGGATAGGGTACCTATTGTCCATCACTCTTATGTTTGTACTCTTAAAATTTCTATTTTTTAACATATACATGATTGTTGTTTGTTTAAAACTGTAGACATCGCGTACCCACACTCTATACATGTCCATGGAGGGGAAGCCTTTCACACTGTCCCATTGCTGGGAAGTACTAAAGAACGAAGAGAAGTGGATAGATTTGTATGACAAGACAAATAAGAAAAACGACAACATTGCTGATGACCCTATTATAGACGCCTCCAAAAATGTCCCCAATGATGTGGAGGCTACTAGTGACGAGCCGCCTCTTAAGAGGCCGATGGGCCAAGATGCTTCCCAGGATTCAAGGAAGAGAGCTACATCGTCCTCATCGTCTTCTGCTGAGTACGTTTCCAGTATGAAGGACATGCACGTTGAGAGAATGATTGTCATGCAGAGGTCAGCTGAAGCGAAGGAGACTAGACTAAACAAGATGCTATATATTGAGGAGAAGAAGGCAGATGAAATTAATGCACACAATGCTAAGATAACTACGATCGAGATGGAGAGATTGGAGATGAAGAAGCAAAGGGAGGACGAGCGCATACTTGCTATCAACCCTGATCAATGCAACCCGGCGCAGAAGGTTTACTACAAGGCGATGCTGGACAAAATTCTCGCCCGCATTACAAACAATGATAGTTGAGTCTTTAGCATTAGTGTTACTGAGCTGGGCACTAGCTTGCACTTATCGTGCTCCTTTTATTTTTCCTTTTTGGTGACCTTTCATGTTATCTTTATATTCGGTTGTTATTTCATCTGCTTGATTACTCGATGACCTGGAATAGATTTCATCTGCAAAGTTGTCTCCCACCATATGCTAATCAAAGATCAACACTTTGGTACAAAGCCAGGCCGAGCAGGTGAATCGATTGCATGTATAATTTTTAACAAAGAAGAGACAATAAATTTATCGATCGGCTAAATAATCCATCACAAACTAGTTAATAACCGATGAAATCAATCAATCAGATTTGGTTTCGGAGTTAGTTGCTGTAGTTTATGAATTGCTTGCGCATCTTTCAAACTGTATGGGTGTGTTCAGAGCAAACTTTGACAGCTACGTACAGGTACACTTCAATTAATTATCAAGTGACTAGAACCGGTTATTTCTCGCAGAGCAAACTTTGACTCCGATTCGCCAACAAATCCCAGTGGCTTCAGAACGTAAATCTGTCAAGCGTGGCTTCACACGGGGAAGCCAGATCAAGCGTGGCTCGAATAGGATTAAGAACTAAATCGAGATCGTATCGTATTCATCAATATCACCAACGAAGAAACGACAAGACGCGAGGTTCTACGCGACCTCGGGAGAGATCGATCGGGTGGGAGAGAATTGAAGAGATGAGGTGAAATTTGTTACCAGGCAATGGATATAATCGCTGTTGGATAGACGATCGAGTTTTTCAGTGCAGCGGCGGCAGCTGCATAGCAGTTGAATAGTGATCCACTTTAGGGATTACTGTTGGAGGCATGCATGTTTATAGGGGATGGATTTTTTTAGGGGATCCCCTATATCAAGCTATAGGGGATCAAATTTAATGAACCCGTATCCAATTAGGCGATTTGAACCCCTGATCGGGTCCGTATTAAATACAGTCTCCTACTAAAATTCTTTTGGCCTTCGTAGATACACCCGGAGTTGCTGGGTAATTATCCGCTTTGCCACCGAGCTAGTAAGAATGAAATACAAATCGAAACGGACCCGTATCCGATCAAGTCGTCTCGTCGTCTTCCTCATCCCAACATAAAATCCCCAAGGCAGAGAGGCAACCCAAACTTCTCTCGAGGTCGCCGTACCGTATCCCCCTAATACAGTAGTACATCCCTGTATAATCCATCCCCGCCGGTGCCGGTGGGTGACATGGGAATTCACAAGAAGGCGGCGGCGGCGTCCGACTCTGACGGCGGCAGTGTTATCCCCTCCCCGCCGCCATGCCGCGCCGAGATCGAGATCCGGAGCCGGATGGGAGGGGGAGCCCAGTGGAAGGGGAAAAATCAAATTTTTAGCGCTTGCTCCTCCTCCTCCTCCGCTCATACCTCTTCTTCGTCTTGGTCTCGAGGGGCGAAGCGGAACAAGAGTGAGAGTGAGAGTGAGAGTGAGAGTGGCGCAAGAAGGGACTGGGCGAACCTCGGGGACGGGCCGGCCGGCGTGATCGCCGACCTCGCCCTCGCCCACGATGTCGCCGACTACATCCGCTTCCGCGCCGTCTGCCGCCCCTGGCGCCGCTGCTCGCCAGATCCCACGGGTGGCGATGGCGATGGCCTGGACGCCCGCTTCCTCCCCCGGCAGTGGATGATGCTCGACAAGGCTCTCGCCACCACCCGACGCCGCCGCTTCCTCAACGTCTCCACCGGCGAGTGCATCCGAATGGACCTCCCGGAGCTCGCGGATTACTGGCTGCTGTCGCTCACCCCGGAGGGCCTCCTGCTGCTCTTCCACTACCCTTCCCTCTCGCTCCACCTGCTCAACCCGCTCACGCGCCGCCTCACCCACCTCCCACCCTTCCAGAAAATAGGGATCTTGTTACCTCAGGTGGAGAGCGCCGGTCTTATTCACCACCACGACCAAGTAACAGTGGCAGTCAACTTCCACGGTCCCTTCCTGCTCGCCGTCGCTAAGCCCAGCGACGACAGTTGGACCGTCGTCGACGCGTACGAACCAAGATTGTCCATCGACTCAACTCTGCCATTTGCTGGCCGCTTCTACTGCACCACCGCAAAGGGAGTAATGGAGCTGCATATCAGCAGCAGCAGCTCAGATCAGAAGCCACGGCTTGTGATGGTGGCCGAGCCGCCAATGAATACTTCCACCCCTTGGTACCCCCAATATCACCTGGTAGACAAAGACAATGGTCAGGAGCTGATGCTAGTGCACCGATTGGTACGCTTGCCCTTCTATCATTTCCAGGTGTACAGAGTGGATTTGGATGCCGGAACCCTCATCCCAGTCAAGGGCTACAACATTAGCGGCCGTGCCTTGTTCGTTGGCAGGGGGGCGTGCAATCCAAGTATCAACTCAGGTCTTCCCCTCTCTCAATGCTGACATTCTCTACTTGGGATTCGATTGTTTTGAGAAAGCAACGATAGATGCGTACGACTTTGCAAATGGAAGCATCATCAAACCTCCTCGCCAGTACCAGCACGACCCATCGAAATGTCTCTCCAGCTGCATCAAGGACAATGGCCCGCCTACTATTGCCGACTGTCTCTCCGATTGCATTCAGGGCAATGGCTTTCGACTTTCCTGAGGCCCTCTTCTGTTTTGGCAGCTTATGTTTCAGCAGAGCACCTCTCTCATCAAAAGAAGAGCAAAAGTTGAGGGCAAACGATCGAGAGGATCTTGCAGCAGCTTAGCATTATATTATATATAAGCAGAATTCATTCGAGAGCGAACTAATAACAAGCAGAATTTGTTTTCACCCACTTCTGCACCAAGCGGGATTCGATCTGCATAATCTTGAGTTATCCCAGATCGGACCCGAGTCTGCGATCGTTGCTATTTGGTGCCAATTCAATTCAGATCCACCCTGTATTCCTTCCTTGGTCTGTCCAATTCTAAAGTTGTATTTTTTTGGTTGTGTACAAGTTGTATTGTTCTGTCATGTTATTGAAGGGTCGCACTCAGTTGGCATGTACCCCCTTTTTAAACAAATATTACTCCAGGTTCAATGTGCACACAAATTGAAAATTTACTAGTATGCGTCTTACCTTCATATACTCTGCTTCTTCTTGAGTAGCTACTGGACAGAGTTCTGGGTGTTCGCTGGCTCCAACTTGGCGCTGCTGCTCTTCGCTAATCCAAGCTTTTGTAGCCTTGGTATTTAGCAGATTTTGGCTCTAACCCTAACCCTAAGCAATAGCTCTTCTGCTAAATACCAATGCTTCTAACACTAGGTAGGAATTAGGATCGATGTTTAATTTTCATTAAACCGGATTGGATATCCTACCATGTTTCGAAAAATATGCATATCTTCCCAACACAAAGGTAGGCCTGTTCTGAGTATACTTTTGTTCACTTTGTAGGTAATGCATCTCCTTTACTATCCGAACATTTATTTTAGTTAGCTGTCTATTTTCAGTCCTAGGTGACTTCAGAAAAAATCTTTGTTAATTTTGGGTAGGATTGAGAAAGGGGTTTACCCTAAATTGCTGCATGTGAGAATCTCTACTAATATCTGGGGCACCATACCAGATATCTGCTTTGAGAGCTTGCACGGACCTGGGTGATATTGCAAAGGGTATTTTTATTGATTTCATAGATCTACTTGGTGTCATCTTTAGGAACTCTGAAATCAGCACCAAATTGTTACATTACTGTTGTGTGCCGTTGTGATATGTGTGCCATCATGTGAAACAAGTTTGTAATTAGCACTGTATTCTGGTAGATCACCAAGAGGTTTGGAAAGTGCAAGATGTCCAAAAATCTATTATTGGGCAAAGCTCACCCCTTGATGAAGTCGATGCAGGTATGTGGGTATGATTTGGGAAAACTGTAACCATTTTTTTTGCATAATTTCTAACAATCTAGAACATTAGAAGTTACCAAATGGATCTTTTTTTAAAAAAATTCCAGAACCTTTTTGCAAATCGTAACATTTTTTTTTTTTGCATAATTTCGCTCACAAGCCTTTGCAGCAGTCAGTGCCAGCTGCAGCAGTGTCACTCAGGGAGAGGGAACATGTTCCCGTTGTTGCTCAACGGATGATCGCACATGCACTAGGTAAAAAAGTTGGGGATTCAACAAAGAGAATTGCCTTGGTGAAGTATAAAAGAAACGAATCAGTAAATGGACCTAATATTCCAACAAGTAGCAGGAACGACCTGTATGCAGTTACACTGCTACAGGAAGTGGTAAAGATGAGAGACAAGGGCGACTCAAGATTGATCACTGTGGATTCATCTGAAAACGCATGTGCTGAATCTAAGAGGTACAGTGCCACTGTGAACACAACGCAACACAGCCGCTGCCACTTGCCCTCGACTCCGACCCCGCCACCGGCTGAAGCTGGGTCTCGCCGCTGCGCCCACATGGAAGAAGGTCGCGCAGTCCGGGATGCCGTAACTGAGAGGACCACCCTGTGCTCGTTGCTTCCCAAGTTCCTGCTTGCTCCCCATTCTTCCAGCAACACTCCCAGCTCCCCATTTTTTATGTTTGAATCTGCTGCAGAGGTGTACCTTCATGGTTGTTTATATAAGGGGAGAAGCAAATCAGTGTGCATATTATTGCTTTCTTGTAAATCAGACTATTCAGTGTTTTTTGGTTCATTTATACAATCTGAATTTTGTATGAATCCAAATGACCATGTAATTTTCAGAGATGAGCAATTTGTTCACTAGTGAATTGAAGCTGTAACTTCTTTCAAACGTAGCAAGTATCTCAACATGTTTGTATGTCATGGCTTGGAGCATTTGGTGACAACTAAATTTATGTCAAAAAATGATGCCCAGATGGCATTAGAATTTGTGTACAAAATATTCAAGCTAGAACAAAGAGTGTCCAGATCACCATGTAATTTTTAGCCATGAGATGACGATGTATTTTTTTTGAGGATGCCTCGACTCCGGCAGCGCCCTCCAGCCTTGACTCCGGCAGCGCCAGAAATCCCCTCGGCCTCCTTGAGCAGTAGCTTCAACATGGATACATAGGGATGCTGCTGTTGCATTTCAGATAATATCCAGGTCATACAATTGAACATGTAAATCTACTAATTCCCATGGATGACCTGTGATGTTCTGAAATCTGGACAAGGATGCTCCAGCATGTGCATTCATACATCTGAAAAGAAATGGTCTTGAATGAATGTCAAATCAACAACCTTGAATTTTTAGTATGTTTGAAGCAGGTCAATTCCATCTCTAGATGGAAATTTTCAGAGAATGTTGCTGTCCAGATGCACTTGAAGCAGATTTGAATGAATGTTGAATCAAGATTTGAGTTTATGTTAGATTGCTGTCCAAGATGCTCTTGAATTTTCAGAGAAGATTTCAGTATATGGTGCTGTCCAAGATGTTCTTGAATTTTCAGAGAAGATTTCAGTATATGGTGCTGTCTGCTATGCTAACCACATTTCTTGTACCATGTTTTGCCTCCAATCTGAATTTTGTAGTAGACCTGAACTTCTTGCAGAGTGCCAGGAGTGAAATTCAAATTAGACCTGAACTTCTTACCTGCATTGCAATGGCAGACAATAGGACTTCATCCCTTTTATCTAGCAAGAATTTAGAAGGTGCTGGTGATATCCATAATTGCTTAGGTGTCCCAAATTGTATTTCTAACCAAGCTGCCCGTGTTGCATGTGTAGAATACCTAAGGCTTGCATTTGTACATTTTTTTCTCGAAGAGATGTTAAGATCATTTGCTCCATGATGGTCAATGCTATTCCCGATTCATCTATTATAAAAGTTGCTGCTCCTGATTCATGTACTCCCTCCGGTCATAAAAAGAAGTCGCTATTAACTTTTGGACGCGTCTTTGACCATTCGTCTTATTCACAAAATTTTGTAATTTATCATTTATTTTGTTGTCATATGTTTTGTCATCAAAGGTACTTTAAGCTTGACCTATATTTATTCATGTTTGCAAATTTTTTTTGAATAAGATAAATAGTCAAAGATGTGTCAAAAAGTCAATAGCGACTTCTTTTTGTGACCGGAGGTAGTATATTGAAAATGCAACCTGAAATGCATGTGTTCTGAACTTCATTCAAATGCAAGCAAGGGCTGAGGGCGTGGCGGATATATATAGTTGGAGTTGATGCACATTAGATATTTTTCAATTTTTTTCACGAATTTTGCACAGTTAAATAAGAAATATTTGATGTAGTTCTAATTCTGGCCGTTGGATGAAGATCCAACGGCCAGGCCTAGGCGTTGGACAGGAGAATCGTCGTGCGGCCTCTTCCTCCGTAAGGAAGCCGACTAGCCGTTAGGCAGGCTCCCCTCCCACGGCGGCGCGGCGCCTCCATATAAACTCTCGTGGTTTAGTCCTACCGCCGGCGAGACGCGAGAGAGAGAGAGAGAGAGAGAGGCGTCCACGTCCTGGTACGTATCCCTGTACCTCTGATCTGACGGCGGCCTGCGGTGCCCTCTGCGGCCGCCGGCCGCCCGAGGCCGCCGGGAAGCAGCAGCGCCGCGTTTCCATCAAGCATCTCCGGCGTCTTCGTCACGGCATCGGCGGCTCCGATACTGCCCCGCGGCTCTACCACCACCACGACACCGCGCACGCCGAAAAGCCGCCGCCGAAGGGAGCAGCAGCGCCGAGCGCATCGCGGCTGCAGCTGCGGCGCGCTTCGTCCGGCGGTGGCGCGGCAATTCCTCTCGCCGACAAGATCAATTCTTGAGGTACTCTTACCTCTCTAGTAATGTGAACTCCGTGCTCCGTGCTCAATTGAGTTCCCGTGCTGACAAGAAGGATTTTTGGGGGGATTCAATTGCAGGCGCGTTCGCGGCGGCCAGAAGGGCGCGGGGGCGATGCGGTTGCCGCTGCCGTGGTCCGTGGTCCGTGGGCGCGGCGGGTGGCGGCGGCGGTGGGAAGGAAGGGCGCGGGGGCGAAGCCATGGCGCGGCGGCGGCCACCACCCGTGGGCGCGGCGGGTGGGGCACGGCGACGACTGCCAGTGAACGTCGCCACACTTCCTGCCCGGAGGCGCCGCCGTGGGAGGGGGGGCGGGGCGGTGTTCAACGGCGGCCAGAACCAGCTCGCCTCCCGCGGATCCTCTGCCTCTAGATTCCTTCTACTTATTTTTTTTTCTTTTGCCAGTTACTGTATGAATTACATAGTACTAACCAAGCTTGCTTGTTCTTTTGCCAGGTACTACATAAATTACAGATTACTAATCAAGAAAGATTGTTCTTTTGCCAGGTACTGTATAAAATTTCGCCCCTTCCCTTGGCCTTGGCCTTGTCCTTAATATAAAAGATTTCAAATTTGGCATGCCTCAATCAGTACTCATTTCAATTTCTATCTCAATTTCAATGTCATGGGCAATTGCTGCAGGTACACTCGCTCCAAGATGGCTGCTGCTGCTGCTGCAGAGGACTCTGCAGCCTTTGATCGGGACTGCCAGATTTTCTATAGGAAGCGATTTCTTCAAGTTCACCAGAGATTGGTCTCACTGAGATGGTTTTGTCAACAGAGACAGCCAATTGACCGGTACATTCCCGCAGGAAGCGAAGAGGTCAATGGAGCTTACCGTGACAAGGGTTCCGTCCTGGCCGAATGGGCACAAGCTATTAGCAGGAACACCCTTCTGCTGTCCGACGACATGTTTGCGGCGAATCTCGGACTATCAGAGGTCAAGGAAGAGGACATCGCTGTGGACATCCAGACGGGGCTTCCTCTGTTCGTCTGCTCAGTAAGGAAGCTTGTGAGACTGACCTCGGCCGCGCAGGTCAATGCCAATGTTGGCGGGCTGGCCGACGTGCTGCAAGACTGCGTGTTTACACAGAATAGGTGTCATATTCAGTAGGTCGCGGAGGCGAAGTCGCTGTTCGATGTGATGAGGAGCAGAGCGAACAACGCATGGCTCGCCATAGTGAACAGCGCAGCTTTGGCGCCCATGGCGAGCAAGCTGCCCATGTATGTGAGGCTCTATCACTTCTCAGTCAGTTCCTTGGATCAGATGGCACAGCCGCACGGAGGTTATAGTCGAGTTGCCGGCGCCCTGCAATTCCCGACGAATTGGCACTCACTTGTGCATCACAATAGGTACGTACGAGTAAGTAGAATAGATAGATAGATATACGCTCTTGTCTGAAATTAATTTCATAATCCTATCTTACTGTATTGCCGTGCCGTGACGTGCAGGTATCTATTTGACTTCTCCTCTGGCTGTTTGTATCCCTGCTCAAGCACAAGCAAGCCAGGGTGATCTTTTCGCTACCTACGCCACTCCGCAGTGCATGGTCCAGAACGGACCAGAGGTGTGCTCAAAGTCGAGCATCTCGCGGGCATACTTCACTGGCTCGCACCAACAGCTATCTTCTCGCTCCAATTGGCTCTCCAAGACAAAGGATGCCTACGTGCTTGCGACATCTCAAGTTTGTTTGAGAACGGGCACAGATACAGGGAAGTGGAGCTGTCCTTGGAGGTCCCGCAACAGCAGCAATTCCTGCCCCTGTGCCAAACTGCCGTTCAAAACCAGCTGCAGCAGGTGGAGTTCCTACATGTGGATCAGCGTGTGATGCTATTGCAGCAGCAGGTTGAGTTGCCACTCCACAGTGCATGTTCCAGAACGGACCAGAGGTGTGTTCAGAGTCGAGGATCTCGCGGGCATACTTCACTGGCTCGCACCAACAGCTATCTTCTCGCTGCAATTGGCTCTCCAAGACGAAGGATGCCTACGTGCTTGCGACATCTCAAGTTTGTTTGGGTACAGGCACAGATACAGGGAAGTGGAGCTGCCCTTGTAGGTCCTGCAACAGCAGCAATTCCTGCCCCTGTACCAAACTGCCGTTCAAAACCAGCTGCAGCAGACGGAGTTCCTACATGTGGATCAGCGTGTGATGCTATTGTAGCAGCAAGTGAGTTGCCACTCCGCAGTGCATGGTCCAGAACGGACCAGAGGTGTGCTCAGAGTCGAGGATCTCGCGGGCATACTTCACTGGCTCGCACCAACAGCTATATTCTCGATGCAATTGGCTCTCCAAGACGAAGGATGCCTACGTGCTTGCGACATCATAAGTTTGTTTGGGTACAGGCACAGATACAGGAAAGTGGAGCTGCCCTTTGAGGTCTTGCAACAGCAGCAATTCCTGCCCCTGTACCAAACTGCCGTTCAAAACCAGCTGCAGCAGGTGGAGTTCCTACATGTGGATCAACGTGTGATGCTATTGCAGCAGCAGGTTGAGTTGCCACTCAGCAGTGTATGGTCCAGAACGGACTAGAGGTGTGCTCAGAGTCGAGGATCTCGCGGGCATAGTTCACTGGCTCGCACTAACAGCTATCTTCTCGCTGCAATTGACTCTCCAAGACGAAGGATGCCTACGTGCTTGCGACATCTCAAGTTTGTTTGGTACAGGCACAGATACAGGGAAGTGGAGCTGCCCTTGTAGGTTCTGCAACAGCAGCAATTCCTGCCCCTGTACCAAACTGCCGTTCAAAACCAGCTGCAGCAGACGGAGTTCCTACATGTGGATCAGCGTGTGATGCTATTGTAGCAGCAAGTTAGTTGCCACTCCGCAGTGCATGGTCCAGAACGGACCAGAGGTGTGCTCAGAGTCGAGGATCTCGCGGGCATACTTCACTGGCTCGCACCAACAGCTATCTTTTCGCTGCAATTTGCTCTCCAAGCGTGCTTGCGACATCTCAAGTTTATTTGGGTACAGGCACAGATACTGGGAGGTGGAGCTACCTTGGAGGTCCTACAGCAGCAGCAATTCCTGCCCCTGTACCAAACTGCCGTTCAAAACCAGATGCAGCAGGTGGAGTTCCTACATGTGTATCAGCGTGTGATGCTATTGCAGTAACTGGTTGAGTTGCCAATCCGCAGTGCATGGTACAGAACGGACCAGAGGTGTGCTCAGAGTCGAGGATCTCGCAGGCATACTTCACTGGCTCGCACCAACAGCTATCTTCTCGCTACAATTGGCTCTTCAAGGCAAAGGATGCCTACGTGCTTGCCACATCTCAAATTTGTTTGGTACAGGCACAGATACAGGGAAGTGGAGTTGCCCTTGGAGGTCCTGCAACAGCAGCAATTCCTGCCCCTGTATACCAAACTGCCGTTCAAAATAAGCTGCAGCAGGTGAAGTTCCTACATGTGGATCAGCGTGTGATGCTATTGCGGCAGGTTGAGTTGCCACTCCGCAGTGCATGGTCCAGAACGGACCAGAGGTGTGCTCAGAGTTGAGGATCTCGCGGGCATACTTCACTGGTTCGTACCAACAGCTATATTCTCGCTGCAATTGGTTCGCCAAGACGAAGGATGCCTACGTGCTTGCGACATCTCAAGTTTGTTTGGGTACAGGCACAGATACAGGGAAGTGGAGCTGCCCTTTGAGGTCTTGCAACAGCAGCAATTCCTGCCCCTGTACCAAACTGCCGTTCAAAACCAGCTGCAGCAGGTGGAGTTCCTACATGTGGATCAGCGTGTGATGCTATTGCAGCAGCAGGTTGAGTTGCCACTCAGTAGTGTATGGTCCAGAACGGACTAGAGGTGTGCTCAGAGTCGAGAATCTCTCGGGCATACTTCACTGGCTCGCACCAACAGCTATCTTCTCACTGCAATCGGCTCTCGAAGACGAAGGATGCCTACGTGATTGCGACATCTCAAGTTTGTTTTGGTACAGGCACGGATACAGGCTGCAGCAGGTGGAGTTCCTACATGTGGATAAGCGTGTGATGGTATTGTAGCAGCAGGTTGAGTTCCCACTACGCAGTGCATGGTCCAGAACGGATCAGAGGTGTGCTCAGAGTCGAGGATCTCGCGGGCATACTTCACTGGCTCGCACCAACAGCTATCTTCTCGCTGCAATTGGCTCCCCAAGATGAAGGATGCCTACGTGCTTGCGACATTTCAAGTTTGTTTGGGTACAGGCACACATACAGAAAAGTGGAGCAGCCCTTGTAGGTCCTGCAACAGCAGCAATTCCTGCCCCTGTACCAAACTACCATTCAAAACCAGCAGCAGCAGCTGGAGTTCCTACATATGGATGAGCGTGTGATACTATTGCAGCAGCAGGTTGAGTTGACACTCCGCAGTGCATGGTCCAGAACGGACCAGAGGTGTGCTCAGAATCGAGAATCTCGCGGGTATACTTCACTGGCTCGCTCCAACAGCTATCTTCTCGCTGCAATTGGCACTCCAAGCGTGCTTGCGACTTCTCAAGTTTGTATGGTACAGGCACAGATGCAGGGAAGTGGAGCTGCCTTTGAAGGTCCTGCAACAGCAGCAATTCCTGCCCCTGTATATCAAACTGCCGTTCAAAACCAGCTGCAGCAGGTGGAGTTCCTACATATGGATCAGCGTGTGATGCTATTGCAGCAGCAGGTTGAGTTGCCACTCAGCAGTGTATGGTCCAGAACGGACTAGAGGTGTGCTCAGAATCGAGGATCTCGCGGGCATACTTCACTGGCTCGCACCAACAGCTATCTTCTCACTGCAATTGGCTCTCGAAGACGAAGGATGCCTACGTGCTTGCGACATCTCAAGGTTGTTTTGGTACAGGCACAAATACAGGCTGCAGCAGGTGGAGTTCCTACATGTGGATAAGCGTGTGATGGTATTGTAGCAGCAGGTTGAGTTGCCACTCCGCAGTGCATGGTACAGAACGGACCAGATGTGTGCTCAGAGTCGAGGATCTCGCGGGCATACTTCACTGGCACGCACCAACAGCTATCTTGTCGCTGCAATTGGCTCCCCAAGACGAAGGATGCCTACGTGCTTGCGACATTTCAAGTTTGTTTGGGTATAGGCACAGATACAGGAAAGTGGAGCAGCCCTTGGAGGTCCTGCAACAGTAGCAATTCCTGCCCCTGTACAAAACTGCCGTTCAAAACCAGCAGCAGCCGCTGAAGTTCCTACGTATGGATGAGCGTGTGATACTATTGCAGCAGCAGGTTGAGTTGACACTCCGCAGTGCATGGTCCAGAACGGACCAGTGGTGTGTTCAGAGTCGAGGATCTCGCGGGCATACTTCACTGGCTCGCACCAACAGCTATCTTCTCGCTGCAATTGACTCTCCAAGTGTGCTTGTGACATCTCAAATTTGTTTGGGTACAGGCACAGATACAGGGAAGTGGAGCTGCCCTTGGAGGTCCTGCAAGAGCAGCAATTCCTGCCCCTGAACCAAACTGCCATTCAAAACCAGCTGTAGTAGGTGGAGTCCTACATGTGGATCAGCGTGTGATTCTATTGCAGCAGCAGGTTGAGTTGCCAATCCGCGGTGTATGGTCCAGAACGGATCCGAGGTGTGCTCAGAGTCGAGGATCTCGCGGGCATACTTCACTGGCTCGCACCAACAGCTATCTTCTCGCAGCACTTGTCTCGCCAAGATGAAGGATGCCTACGTGGTTGCGACAACTCAAGTTTGTTTGGGTACAGGCACAGATACAGGGAAGTGGAGCTGCCCTTGGAAGTCCTGCCACAGCAGCAATTCCTGCCCCTGTACCAAACTGCCGTTCAAAACCAGCTGCAGCAGGTGGAGTTCGTACATGTGGATCAGCGTGTGATGTTATTGCAGCAGCAGGTTGAGTTGCCACTACGCAGTGCATTGTCCAGAACGGACCATAGGTGTGCTCAGAGTCGAGGATATCGCGGGCATACTTCATTGGCTCGCACCAACAGCTATCTTCTTGCTGCAATTGGCTCACGTGCTTACGACATCTCAAGTTTGTTTCGGTACAGGCACAGATACAGGCTGCAGCAGGTGGAGTTCCTACATGTGGATCAGCGTGTGATGCTATTGCAGCAGCAGGTTGAGTTGCCACTCCGCAGTGCATGGTCCAGAACGGATCAGAGGTGTGCTCAGAATCGAGGATCTCGCGGGCATACTTCACTGGCTCGCACCAACGGCTATCTTCTCGCTGCAATTGGCTCTCCAAGACGAAGGATGTCTACGTGCTTGCGACATCTTAAGTTTGTTTGGGTACAGGCACAGATACAGGGAAGTGGAGCTGCCTTTCAAGGTCCTGCAACAGCAGCAATTTCTGCCCCTGTATACCAAGCTACCGTTCAAAACCAGCTGCAGCAGGTGGAGTTCCTACATATGGATCAGCGTGTGATGCTATTGCAGTAGCAGATTGAGTTGTCACTCCGCAGTGCATGGTCCAGAACGGACCAGAGGTGTGCTCAGAGTCGAGGATCTCGCGGGCATACTTCACTGGCTCGCGAGAACAACTATCTTCTCGCTGCAATTGGCTATCCAAGACGAATCTTGCCTACGTGCTTGCGACATCTCAAGTTTGTTTGCGTACAGGCACAGATACAGGGAAGTGGAGCTGCCCTTGGAGGTCTTTCAACAGCAGCAATTCCTGCCCCTGTACCAAACTGCCGTTCAAAACCAGCTGCAGCAGGTGGAGTTCCAACATGTGGATCAGCGTGTGATGTTATTGCAGCAGCAGGTTGAGTTGCCACTCTGCAGTGCATGGTCCAGAACGGACCAGAGGTGTGCTCAGAGTCGAGGATCTCGCGGGCATATTTCACTGGCTCGCACCACCAGCTATCTTCGCGCTGCAGTTGGCTCTCCAAGACGAAGGATGCCTACGTGCTTGCGACATTTTAAGTTTGTATGGGTACAGGCACAGATACAGGGAAGTGGAGCTGCCTTTGAAGGTCCTGCAACAGCAGCAATTCCTGCCCCTGTATACCAAACTGGCGTTCAAAACCCGCTGCAGCAGGTGGAGTTCGTACATGTGGATCAGCGTGTGATGCTATTGCAGCAGCAGGTTGAGTTGCCACTCAGCAGTGTATGGTCCAGAACGGACTAGAGGTGTGCTCAGAGTCGAGGATCTCACGGGCATACTTCACTGGCTTGCACTAACAGCTATCTTCTCGCTGCAATTGGCTCTCCAAGACGAAGGATGCCTACGTGCTTGCGACATCTTAAGTTTGTTTGGGTACAGCACAGATACAGGAAAGTGAAGCTGCCCTTGGAGGTCCTGCAACAGCAGCAAGTCCTGCCCCTGTACGAAACTGCCGTTGAAAAGCAGCTGTAGCAGGTGGAGTTCCTACATGTGGATTAGCGTGTGATGCTATTGCAGTAGCAAGTTGAGTTGCCACTACGCAGTGCGTGGTCCAGAACGTACCAAAGGTGTGCTCAGAGTCGAGGATCTCGCGGGCATACTTAACTGGCTCGCACCAACAGCTATCTTCTCGCTGCAATTGACTCTCTAAGACGAAGGATGCCTACGTGCTTGCTGCAACTCAAATTTGTTTGGATACAGGCACATACAGGGAAGTGGAGCTGCCCTTGGAGGTCCTACAACAGCAGCAATTCCTGCCCCTGTACCAAACTGCCGTTCAAAACCAGCTGCAGCAGGTGGAGTTTCTACATGTGGATCAGCGTGTGATGCTATTGCCGCAGCAGGTTGAGTTGCCACTACGCAGTGCATGGTGCAGAACGGAACAGAGGTGTGTTCAGAGTCGAGAATCTCGCGGGCATACTTCACTGGCTCGCACCAACAGCTATCTTCTCGCTGCAATTGGCTCACGTGCTTGCGACATCTAAAGTTTGTTTCGGTACAGGCACAGATACAGGTTGCAGCAGGTGGAGTTCCTACATGTGGATTCAGCGTGTGATGCTATTGCAGCAGCAGGTTGAGTTGCCACTCCGCAGTACATGGTCCAGAACGGACCAAAGGTATGCTTAGAGTCGAGGATCTCACGGGCATAGTTCACTGGCTCGCACCAACAGCTATCTTCTTGCTGCAATTGGCTCTCCAAGACGAAGGATACCTACGTGCTTGCGACATTTTAAGTTTGTTTGGGTACAGGCACAGATACATGGAAGAGGAGCTGCCCTTGAAGGTCCTGCAACAGCAGCAATTCCTGCCCCTGTATACCAAACTGCCGTTCAAAACCAGCTGCAGCAGGTGGAGTTCCTACATGTGGATCAGCGTGTGATGCTATTGCAGCAGCAGGTTGAGTTGCCACTCCGCAGTGCATCGTCCAGAACGGACCAGAGGTGTGCTCTGAGTGGAGGATCTCGCGGGCATACTTCACTGGCTCGCACCAACAGCTATCTTCTCGCCGCAATTGGCTCTCCAAGCGTGCTTGCGACATCTCAAGTTTGTTTGGGTACAGGCACAGATACAGGGAAGAGGAGCTAATACAGGGAAGTGGAGCTGCCCTTTGAGATCCTGCAACAGCAGCAATTCCTGCCCCTATACCATACTGCCGTTCAAAACCAGCTGCAGCAGGTGGAGTTTCTACATGTGGATCAGCGTGTGATGCTATTGCAGCAGCAGGTTGAGTTGCCACTCCGCAGTGCATGGTCCAGAACGGACCAGAGGTGTGCTCAGAGTCGAGGATCTCGCGGGCATACTTCACTGGCTCGCACCAACAGCTATCTTCTCGCTGCAATTGGCTCTCCAGGACGAAGGATGCCTACGTGCTTGCGACATCTCAAATTTGTTTGGGTACAGGCACAGATA
>SPJY01001884.1:1281013-1295115 GCA_005191435.1 Raddia distichophylla | reverse complement strand
CCAACCAAAGGCGTCCAGAAGAGAATTTAACGGGAGGGTTATCTACACGTTGTGGAACATATGGAAGGAGAGGAATTGTCGTCTCTTCCAGCAGCGCAGTCTGAGCCACGCTCAACTAGTGGCCAGAATTAAGGAGGATGTTCTCGTTTGGGGGCGTGTTGCCCAGAGACATAGCGAGTAGTCGTTTTACTTAGCCTGGGCTTTTCTCCCTTCCCCTCCCTTTCTGTTCTTTTCCCTCCCCTATCTCTCCTGTTTATGTACAGTGCTCTTCTTCTTTAATGAATCGGCAGTGCTCCTGCCTTCGGTTCAAAAAAAAAAAAAGGTTGGTCATATCCTACGTGTTATTGTTCCAAAAAAATGAAACAATCTGGATGCAGCTAAGTTCCTTTCAGGAAGCTAATATTTTGTAATTTGATTGGTAAGGTGTTCTTGAGAAAGTTGGAATTGAACCAGAAATTCAACGAATTGGTCGCTACAAAAGTGCCGGGGACCAGCTTGCGCGGAAGAGCATGTCAAATGAAGTTAGGGAGATGTTGGCCACGCTGCTTGACAATATTTATGAAAACTGGCTGGATACGATATCATCCATACATGGTAATGTACTAATGTCAATATATCTGTTTCGAATATTTATGAGAAGTTATTACAGACTTCCTTCTGCAGGAAAGAAAAACGAAGAAATCGAGGAATTTATCAATTCGGGAGTTTATCAGGTTGCCAGACTTAAGGAAGAAGGATGGATAACGGATTTATTGTATGATGATGAGGTTCAATTTCCTTCACTAGCTGTTTACTAAGGTGGCAAATAGATTGTATAAAAAACTTAACTGAGATAAGTATAATTACTAGTACTATAGTGCATCTTTCCACATCCATGGTTAATACTAATTCATATTAGGAATAAAGTGATGTTTCAGGTTTCAGCAATCCGTGGGTTTGTTCTCTGTACAATCAAATCTAAGCTAGCAACAATTGTGTTGAAGTCTCTCTGTTCCAGAGCTCCAAAAATAGTTACATGCACCTGAAGTGATGACACAAAGCATTTTTGTTCAAAACTTCCATCATAAAGGGATGTTTGTGTGATGGAAATTTCTTTGGGGTTTATTTAAAATTCGAGCTAAATTCAAGGGTTTATTCATAAAGGGCGGGCCTGGCGCAGTGGTGCAGTCTCTGTGTCCTGAACTCATGGGTTCGAACCAGCCTATTTGCAAATTTTGCAAGGGCAAGGCTGTCTAGAAATTCCCTTCCCCAGACCCCACCTTGTGTGGGAGCTTTCAGCACTGGGTGCGCCCTTTTTTAGTTGAAATTTGAGCTAAATTCTAGGAAAGAAAAGTTCTTCTGTGCAAACAAACCGCCATGCCATAATAAATGTGAACACCAAATTTTAAAGCTTAAGGAGCTGTTGTGTCACAATTCCTTTCTTTCTACCACTAAAGTTTTATTGAACGAACCTTTCTACCACTAAAGTTACCATAAACATTTTGTTTTAAAGTTTTAGACCCAAATGTGTTTATGAAGAGTAAAAATACAATATATGATATGCCTCTTTTATAATCTACTTTATTTCTCTTCTGCTAAATTGGTAGCTCAAGCTTATTTGAGCTTTCTTTATGTATCTATGGACATGTCCAAGATATGTGACTTGACGAATTCAGAAAGTGGTCATGAAATTTTCATTCTAAATTGACGAATTGAGAAAGTGGTCATGAAATTTTCATTCTAAATTGTTTCTGAATTTGTATTCTGGAATTTTCTTTCTCTTCTTATTGTTCTATTAAATAGGTAATGACAATGTTGAAGGAGAGAATAGGACAGAAAGACAAGAAAAGCTTGCGTATGGTTGACTACAGGTAACTTAGGCATTTATAGTTCAGAAAACCAGTGGAAGCTAATCAGTTTTCAGGATATCCTAGCTTCTTTTTCTAGGTTTTCTTCTCAGATATTCCAAGTATTGACAATAAACAACATTGTGGGTAAAACACTAAAATTGCTATAAATAGAGTTCCTCTTTGGATCAAACTAGCCAAACTGTACGTAGACAGGTTACAAAAAAAAAACCAGAAATAACTGTTGAGATCATTCCCTCAAAAAAAAATTAATTTGTTGAGATGTCCTGTTGTATATAAAATGTTGCAGTTTTCCTTTGTTCAGTTTCTTGTTCTACAAAGTCCTTATTTAATGCTTGCTTCTTTAGTTATTGGAGTATTTGACGTTGCTTGATTAATCTAGAAAGTCAACATGAATGTATTTATTGTTTCATGTAATTATCTGTTGATCTGACATTTGTTCTCTTTACCAGTAAATATTCTCGCGTAAGTAAATGGACGCTTGGATTACAAGGAGAAGGAGAACAAATTGCAGTTATCAGAGCTTCTGGAAGCATAACACGTACTCGTAGCCCATTGAGTATTCCTAGTTCAGGCATTATTGCTGAACAGTTAATCGAGAAGATACGTACTGTTAGAGGTATTTTTTTTCCGCTATTTCGGCAACAGAAAGGTGCTCTATCAGATGTAAATTTTATTCAAAGTTTGAGTACGGTTAGTGCCTTTGATTTTAAATTCATAGTTTCACTGTCCTATCACAAAATTTCTTGCAATTGCAACCAGCATTCAGGTATTCTGCTGCTTTAAACAGATCAGATGTGGATTCCAAATTTCCACATAGAACACAATGTGTGCTTATTTTTCTGTGGCTCTTGTGAACACCTATTCAACCAAAATATATTTAGGCCCAGTTCTTTTCAGCTTAACGTCTTAACAGCTTAACGACTTATCCACGTTGAGAAAACACATATGATTTTAGTTTTTTGAGTCCGTTTTTTCGCTGTTTTGAAGGTGGAACCTAACGCTTTAAAAAGCAAGTCAAACGAAATGTACCCGAACCTCGAGACTACCTCGAGAAGCTCTCGAAATTCAGTCATTTCAGCCGTTCAGCCAATCAGCCGTTCAGATCAGCTTAAGAGAACAGGGCCTTAATTAAACAAATATGCTACATTGACGAACCGAACCGGGCTAAACCCAAACCAGGCCGACCCGACACTATACGAACCGAACTAGGCCAACTCGACGGGTCGAGGCCTCGGCCTATGTTTGCTTCGGTTCACCGAACCAGGCCGGCCCGGTTCGGCCTTGTTGGCCCGGCCCGTTTGGCCACCTCTAAGCATGGTTACAAAAAATTTGCATATGTTCTACTTAGTTTATTCTTATTTTCTTATGGCTTATCTCCATATCAGAAAGTCATACGCTTAAAGAGTTTTTAAGCTTTTTTTTTCTTCTGAAAACTGCTTCCCAAAGCTCTTAAAAACAATTCAATCGAAGCAGGTAGGATTCTCCACGCCAGTTCAGCAAGCTCTCGAATTTTAGCTTATAACAAATAAGGACATCAGATCAGCTGTAGGATATAGGACTTCACCTCAAGTATCGAACTGAACTTCTCTTGTAATATGGGAATTTTCAAGCGTGTTACTAGTGTTAATGCTCCCTTCATTGACTTCTCCATTGCGAGTAATTTTGCAAGCTCAGTAGCTCGAACAAACTTATCACCTTCGGATAAAAAAACAAGAACATGAGAACATGAAATTGAGAGAGAACTATTACAGATGATTCAAGAATTTTAGTTAGGTCAATCCTTTACCATTGCAGCAGCTAGAGATAAGCCTCAAGATGCATCTATCAAGTGCAGCTTCCATGTTGAACGCTTCATCATCCAATAGAGTTGTGTCCAGACCCAAAGTAGCCATTTCTTCTATTTTCTTATGGATCTGACATGACCAGCAACGAATAAGCACAATATCACAGACACTGCCAGAGAAAAAGACAAGGGTACCTGTGCTAGATGTAGCTTCCTCATCATGAATTCATTTTCCAAACTATTGGCCCCAAGGTCAGATGACGCAAGCGGAAACGACAGCTCAAGTATAATCAAAACAGGCTTTGGAATCACCTAAGATCAACAGTAGACAAGTCAAAGAGCAGACTGATGTAGTGACCAAACTGGTATTGGTGTCTTTGCGTAAGTTGACAAAAAATCACATCCTATTTCATTGCATTGCTTAGCCTTTAAGTGTCAGAGAAGGAGATGTGAAATTTTATCCTTTTCATCCTACAAAATTAGCACGAGAATATATACAAACATGCATTCTATTTTTTACCAAGCAAGATGAAAGACAATCAAGTAAAATTTTGCAATTTCTTCACTAAACTTAAAATATAGATATGATTTCCACCTTTCAGAATAAATGGTAAAAAAAGCTTCTTTGTTGGAACAGACCAAACTATTGAAGAGAAGCAAAGCACACCTGTGGAAAATAGTCAGGGGATTTGCATAGAATGCAGAACAAATTATCAGCATCCAAACCCACCACCCAGTGGTTTTCATCTTCAGATTTTCTTGCCTTCATTGAACTGAAAAGAGATACAGTGGCTTCAGTGGTAACATGGTTTTTTTGGTGATGAGTAACATGGATGTTTAAACTGTAAGGAATATTCTATACCTGAACACAGGAAGCCAACTTCCACCAAATTGACTGGAAAAGACCCTAAGTATTCCCTGAAAATTGTTTCTGTTCAGTTTAAAACATCTTTATGTATGTTCAACTGTTGATGACATTTTAGTAGGAATGCATACCTTGGAGTCATATGAACTAAGGGTGCCATTCTCACTGAAACCAAACCAAGATAGCTGAGAGCATGGAGTCAAGACAAGGCGACCATGAAATGATTGTGCTGCCTCGGATATGTTGAATACTTGAACTTCTAGGACCTGTCAGTGCCAGTCATGAATAAATCTGTCACCTTTTTATATAAAAAACTAAAAAAAATGAAAATGTCGGTATGCTGCGGATGAATACTTGATCTCCTGAGGGGAGACAATCTGAAGCATGGGACACAATTGCTAGCTGATCTCCGTAACCTGCTGCAGTAACTACTGGACCACTAACTGAAAGGATATGCATCTGCAGAATGAGAATTTGGTCAATCAGATTGTAAAATGCTGCTGGTTTCCATGTAAAAGTGCGATCACAAATAATTAAATAACTAATAACTGTATCCACTTCAAATCGAAAAACAGAAAAGGGAAACTAATCAGATCTTATTGATATTGTCTGAACTGCAGATAAGTCCATTTATGTTGTATACTTCTATCATCTAGAAAATCAATAATCTTTAATAACCAAATGAGAATAACTTCAACGTCTTTCATTGAAAGCATTCTGGCTTGGCTTTGAATGGCAGTGACAAAAAAAAAACCAGTTTGGTGCATACGAAATTACTTCTAGCATTTAGGTATTTTCAAGGTGGAATATCCCCTTGAATAATGAGTTTTTACTGGTTAATGAAATGGAGTGCCAAAGTATTTAACAACATATTTTCTATTGCCAGTTTTTTTATCTGCATTTACAGCATTTACATACTATCAAGGTAATTAGCTGCAAATCATCAAAGTCACAAGAACGATGCACCACAACTGTTTCTAACATATCATTTGGCTATCTCTATACTTCCCAGCTGGTACATATAACAGCACCAAAAATGATAGGATGTCAGAAAATGCAAAACATATGTACAAATTTGATCACTAGAAAACAAATAGTGATTGCATGCCCTCTGAAATATAGCATGATTTTTTTGCTAGTATGCCTTCTGGAATAGTGATTGCTAGTATGATCCGGGGACCAAGATTCATGATCTCATCTCTTCAAGACCTACATATTTCCTTCCAAAACATTCAACTTTTTATAGAGAAGAATTGAACTGAAACTGATTTATTGGTGTTTGAAAATTAACATGAAGGGATGTTCCTTGTAGAAAAAAGGAACCTGGGTAAATCAATATTCATAATACTAGTAAAATATCAAATATTTTAAAACATAAATAAAGAAGCTTATAAAACCTGTAAGCCTCCTTCTGTGAAGATGCGCAGAAAATTTAAACTTGTAACTGCAGCAACCCATCCAGCACCAAGAGCCACAGCCTTCAGCTCTTCTCCCTCAAACCTCATTGACCACTAAATTTTGAACAAATAAAACCAAATTTTATATCAGTAAACAAATAAGTGGTTGCAAACATCAATCTTTTCATTTCTTCCAGAGACCGGTATGTTACAAGCAAAAGATCTGACCTCACTGTTACTGGCCCAGCTACTGAATGGGCGGTACATAAGAGTGCTCATATTCTTGTCACCCTTGCATGGATTTGCAAACACACTACCTGATTCATTCAATGCCGCCATTGTGAAACCAAAATAGTCAGTCATGGAAGGAACTCTAGGGCCTCTTCCTGTGTCATGGAAGTCAACCTGGAAAATATAAATAGAAATAGCTAATGTAACTCGTAACTACAGATGGTTTACTCACAGCAAACTACAATGAATTAGTTCAGTTCGGTGACTTTATGAGACAATAGGTGAACAGATCTAACCTCAACATGTGAATGCCCCTCATTTTGAATAGCAGTAATACTCCCAAGCATATTATAGGCAAGGAAATTTCGTTTGCCAGGCTGAGGTGGTGTTGATCCAGGCTGGAAAGAAGATTGCATTTTTGGTGTAATCAACCTTCCAGAAGTTGCTGAATCCTCCCTTGTTTTCCCAGCACCCTCCTTGTTATGTTTATGTGTATGTTTATCTTTGATTCTCTTTCCTTGTTCCATCTGATGCATTAAATCCTCGTCTTCACTGTCTTCATTGGAGTGGCCATCAAAGGCGGACTTCCTTTTCAATCTCCTGTGGTTGATAGGAGCTGACTCACCAAAACTTTGATCAACATCATCCTCCAAACCACCAGAGATGCTTGGCTTCTCTTCATCATCGTCATCAACAAACAAAGGAACCTTGGTCACGTTTAGGTCAGGTGCACCCTCGGTAGGTGACTTCATAGTCGAAGGAATGACAGATTCCCATATGCCAAATTTGCCCATTACATCAATCAAAACCATAGCATTTTCCTCTGGTTTCCAAGACATGCTGCATATCCTCTCATCAAATTTCTGCCTATCAATGTCCTGCCTTGACTTCACATCCCAGATCAGAACCTGCCTATCCAGACCAGCAGTGGCCAGGTACCACCCGTTGGGGGACCAGCAAAGGCTACACAATGGCTGCTCATGTTCCCCCTTCAGTGTGAACACTTCCTCACCGGTGTCCCTGTCATACATGACCACATTGTTCCTCAACCCAGGAACAGCAAGGGTCTGCCCATCAGGGCTCCAGCAAAGAACATTCCTCACCGACTGATCCGAACCGAATGTTGGCGCCACATGCTTCAAGGAGCGGGCCTCACTCCCTAAGCAGAGATCCCAATAGATGACCGTGCCAAAGCTATCAACTGACGCCAAATAATCATTCCTAGGGTCGAAAGCCAGCCCGGTCACCGAGCCCTTGTGGCCCTTGAGCACCTTGGAGATGGTGTTATCAATCGTGGCAATCAGTTTAATGCCGTCATCATCTCCAGCCGCTGCCAGCAGAGTCCCCTTCTTGTTGAAGGCGAGCGACCGGATTGGCAGGGTGAACCGAGCAACATTGCTCTGGAATTCCCCATCTAGACATAAACAAAAAAAGAAAATCTTGCAATTAAGGAAGAACTCTAGTGCTATGTCGTATACAAGAGATCGGAGCGAGAAAAGGAAAGATTGTATAGTACTGGAGGCACGTCAGATCCAAGAACCTGGGAAGGAGCAGAACTTGACGGAGTGGTCGATGGAGCCGGACGCCAACGAGGTGCCGGCGCCTGGCGCGACGGCGACCGCTGTGACGCCGTCCTTGTGAAACCGGATGGCTTTGACCGCCGCTGCGGCCGACGAACCCGAGCCTCGGCTGCCGACGGCGGCAGTCTCATGGATCAGGACGGCGGCGTCGGCGGCAGACGCGGTGATGACGTGCCTCCCTCTGGGGCCCCACGCGACGGAGCAGAAGGCCGGGGAGCTGGCCTTGTGCGCCTCCCGGAGCTTCACCGCGCGCCCTTTCATGGCGGCACCGCGAGATCTTTCCTTGGGTGTGGAGTGTTGAAGAATCGGGTGGGGCTCCGTGGAAATGAACGAGATGCGGGATGGGATTTTTAGATGTTTTGGGCGCCGCGAAATTTTGGGCGCGGGAAAGAGAAAGAGCTGCTGCGGCGGGAAGGTCGGACAGTGACAAAACGCGCGCGTAGAGCCGGGCTGGGCCTAATCCCAATTCTACAGTTGCCAGGCCAGCCCGGTTACAGACGGGCGACCTGTTCTTTTAGCAAAAAGATATCGGAAACGCTTGAGGCCGGACGGCCGGCGCGTCTGGCCTCGCCGCGCGTTTCACGCGCAGGAGATACACTGTGCCGGCATATAGGTGGGTTTCACATAATTTTTTTCTTTTGATGACCATAATTTTTGACTGGGTGCTCTAATCCACAAACCGTTTGCACCAACGTGTTGCTCGTATTTTTACGAATAAAACAAGACATATGTTGACATATAACTCTTCAAACTTATCTGATGAAACTTGGGTTTCGCCTACTGAAACTTGGATTTCATATTCGTTAAACTTGCCGAACTGTCAAGTTTCATCAGGTTTAATGCAAGTTTCAACAGGTCTCATATAAGTTTCTTCAAGTTTTATCAGGTCAATACAAGTTTCAACAGGTTTCACCTAAGTTTCATCAGGTTACATCGAAGTTTCATTCAAGCTTCATCAGATTTCATCAGCACACGGTCAAGTTTTATCAGCACACAGCCAAGTTTATCTAGTATAGATGTAAGTTTCATAAGTGCCTTCTCCTAGTTTCACATCAAAAAATAAAAAAAATCAAAAAATTTAAAAAGTATTTAAAATGGGTTGCTCTCGATTTTAGAAAAATTATGAAATTTATTCCACGCATTTTGAACATTGTTTGAATTTTATACAAAAATCAGAAGTTTAATTGGAAATTTAATCAACTGCACAGCTAACAACTCGCCAGGCACTGGGCGCATGGCAGCGCTCAGATCCGCGCGGTGCCGGTGATCCAATGGCCCAGGCAAGTCCGACCCGTGCGCCAGGCGTCGGACGTCCGACGCCTGGAGCTCGCCAAAAGATATAGGAGCGACCAAGTATAATTTGACTTGAAACAAAACAAGTATCCGTCCATTGTACGATGGAAAAAAAAAACTGCTACCTCCTAGAGGACTTCTCTGCATTATTGCCACAAAAAATAAATTAGTAGAAGCAACAAAAAAAAAAGAGTTGCACTCTACTTAACTAAAAATTGCATGCACAGCGGGAGCCAAATGCCACTTATTATAATTGAAGGTGTGACTTGGATCTAAAAAATAAAGGAAAGAACATTTTCTATATTTTTTAATGCTGGAAATTACCTTGAGAATAAGTAAACTAAATCAAGATGGTTCTCACAACATAAAATTGCATCAAACAGAATTCAAGCTGAACATCACGCAAGATTGCACATTCAAATTAAGTCAAATGCAACTTGCTAGATGCATAATAATATTTACCGTAAAGAAATTACTAAAAAACTAACGAATTTCGTAATGTAAAAACTCCAACATAAAAATCAAACAAACAAGTAGACTGAGAAAAGTGGCTAGAGGACCAGGTCGGTGGCTAGAGGTGTGAATAAGAGGAAAGTTGATTTTGACATCTCTTTCTCAATCCCAGCACACCTCCTTTTACTCTTCTCCAACTCTTCCCTCAACTAACAAGATAGTTAGCAAGAGCAAGAATCGTGCTCTAACATGCCAACGGAAAATTTTGACCAAAACCAATGGTTCTCATGATTTGTATGATTGACCAAAACCAATGGTTCTCATGATTTGTATGTTCTCCTCCTACTCCATAAAGATCGAAACCTGCCAAAGTTTCCAACTTCTCTCAATTTACCACAGTTTGGTCATAAAACCGAGCAAACACAAAAATTCAAATCCAAGTCATAAATCACAAACTGCACTAGAGGGTGGTTCTAGATGTAATGCTACACGCCTTGTGACTTTAATCCTTGAGAATAATGTGGACAGCATGGGCCTCGGGTATCTTCACAGAAGGCCCATGCATTAGTAAACAAGGGCGGCCCAAGTCGGCTGGAAAAGGACGATACCACTCAGACTACGTGTAACTTGGATGCCAAGAATAATTCTAAGGATAGAGTTTAATCCCGTTTGATTGTGAGATGTGTATTTGTATGTACCGGTGCGTATACGTGCTGGACACTCCGGAGATAGGATTTGGTACAACAAACTGGATACGATCATGTAACCTTATCCTCCTGCACTATATAAAAGGGAGGGGTAGGGGCCGTAGTATCATCATCTCTCATCTAAGCTTACCATAGCATATGATCTCGAGACTCCCATTGTAATCTAGATCCTCATTATCCCAAGCACACAGGACTAGGGAGTTACCTCATCCCCTAGGGCCTGAAGCTATCTAAAAAAGTCTCCCTATCTTGTGTTACCATCTGGCTTAAGATCTTAAGCAACCCGGATAAATTCTATTGCCGACAAGTACCCCCAAGGTTATACAATGGGTGTTGCAAGAATGGACGCATCGTTAGGAGTGATGTCCTCATCATCACATTGTTTCGCCCCCAACGTCGACTCCAATATCGACGACTCTGCCGCATCTATATAATCAAGAAGAACGATTAAATGACATGAATCCTTGTGCCAAGCTTTTCAAGCCTTCACCATGGGAGGACCAGCCTGTCACCACCAAGTTTTTTGAAGGCTCAACATGCCAGGCACACACTATAAAGGGAAGCCCAACTAGTCGCCAAGTCTCGTTCGACCATCCAACACCAGTCTGCTTTCAAACAAACGCTCAGACCACATCTGAACTCCGATTTTTGCTTACGACCACTTGTTTTGAAGCTATCGAGATAAGATTTCCAATTTATCTAGCATTGCCCCAAAATTCCTTACGGATCAACTCAAATCATCGAAATAAGATGGCGGACAGAATTTGTCAGGTGCTGTGTCACCCCAAATTTGGGTCCAAGGCCTATGTACTCCTAGGGTTGCGTGGGGGTGCGAGCCCCACTTGCCAGCGTGCCCCTCTAGCCATCATACACCATTTATTTATGGATGCCACCTCTCTTCTTGTTCCCTTGGTTTTGTTTAGTTGATTTCGTCACGGTTGTGTGAGATATAGCCTTGTTCTTCTTGTGTCAGCGGGACCAATAAGAAAAATTTTCTGAACCCTTGTTATTCTTAAATCTATATTTGCATTTATGATTGCTTATCTTTTGTTCTTACTCGTTCTTCAATTTCTTGCAGGAACCGTCTGTTGGTTTTATTCCCACGTCGGTTATTGATAATAGGGGAGCACAACTTAAAAGGTGCAGCACCCCTCTCCCCACTGTAAGGAGAATAAAACAAATCTCTTTTAAAAAACATTTTGAAAATCAAAACGAACATTACCAAAGAGGCAGCTCCCCGTCGTCCGCCCTTGACCATGGGCATGGCTATCATGATAGTTGTACACTCTGCAGAGGTTGCGCGCTTCACCCACGGGACAGGATTTCCCGGGCCAAAGGGTCTTCCTGACAAGGCATTTGGCAGTCTTCCTCCTAATTCGGTAACCCCGCTCCCAATAGCACAACAGTGTGTGATGCGCACTTAGGTCGGCCCGATCTTCTGGAGAGAACGATACGTCGATTTGCGAGACGAAGATGTTGTGATTTTCAGCTACCAACCAGCGAGGGCAAGAAACCAGCAATCGCAATACCACCAACTCGAGTGTTATCAACCGTGTCCAACACGATCGATCTTAATCCCTGCGAGCAATCGAGAAACATGCAAGAAACAAGTAGATATCAATTGAAACAAATCAATCTCTCAAACCAAAGGTGAGGTGCTGTTTCCCGTATCGGGCGGTCTAGTCGACACGCGCAATCTCGGGGAGGGACACACAAGGGGGTCTACCAAACACAACAAAACCTAAAAGACGATGTTCGACGATGGAGACCATATATAGAGTGGCGACCAGCATAGGGGCGCCGTCCACCACCCTAGGGTCGGCCACCACCAAAACCCTAAGATACATGAGCCATAGGCCAAAAAATAAGGTGATGCAACACCCTGAAATTGTGGCCCGTGACCTTCTTCGGTGTTTTGCTGACGCTGCTGGACGAATTCAGATGTGGGGCTAGATCCATTGGAAAGCTTATCTCCAAAGCTTTCCAACGAGTGGTCGCATGCTGAGATCGGAGTTCGGGAGCCCGAGTTACGCCCGTTTGGAGTCGACGGGCTGCTGGATGGCCGAACCGGATTTTCTAGTATCTTGAGCTTCCATATGGGCGTTCCTTGGTGCGTGGAAAACTTCAAAAGAGCAAAACAAGATGATTCCCACAGGCAAGCTATAGTTAGCGCTCCTAGGTGTCGCATAATCTTCATCTTCAAATCACGTTGGTAAAGCCTTCATCCTTGTACACTTTGTCTTTAGGGAACATCTTCTAGTGGCAACCTGTTCGTTGGAATGAACAGCCCGCATGAAAGGCGGGGTGAGTACACGAATACTCAACAAGCGAGGCTGACTATATGCAACTAAGGCTTACAAAGGAAGGGTAAGGTTATTTTGCATAAAGCCAGCTTTTCGAGGGTTTTTCCTATATTTTGAAATATGAGGAAAAACATGATTTAAACAAATATTTTGTTTTCAATTTCTTTTATTTCCTTCGGCCGCAGCAAGAAATTTTCCAAGTGGCTAGATCATGGTTCCCCGCCATGAACCTATACCCCCATCACTCACAGTTCCCCACTGTGAGGAGAATAAAACAAATCTCTTTTGAAAAACATTTTGAAAATCAAAACGAACATTACCAAAGAGGCAGCTCCCCGTTGTCCGCCCTTGACCTCGGGCAAGGCGATCATGATAGTTGTACACTCTGCAAAGGTCGCACGCTTTACCCACGAGACAGGATTTCACGGGCCAAAGGGTCTTCCTGACAAGGCATTTGGCAGTTTTCCTCCTAATTCGGTAACCCCGCTCCCAACAGCATAACAGTGGGTACCATTGGCCTCGGCTTAGTACCACACTCGACTGGCTACGGGTTGCACCATTGGCCTCAGCATAGTACAACCCAGACCATTGCCCTTAGGATAGTCCCACCGGATGGGCACCAAACTAGGATTCCAAAAGCTACTAAGCCAGGGCCTGCCCACACAGGCACTCAATGGTCGCACTGTAGTACTTAGCTCGACTACCTCAAGGAATCGGTCCTTAGGGATCGGGGTGGGTCCTACACTTCCAGATCTCGTGCAACATTGGCCTCAGCATAATGCATACCACCTTGCATCCAGCCACCCCAAATCAGGTTTTGCTAAAACTCTTTTATCCCAATAGCTCCCCGCTATTATCTATACCCATTTACAAATAGGACAACATCGGTTGTCGTTTTTCCTAAATACACGCATTTCATCGGTATTTTAATTTTAAATAGGTACTAGTCGGGACAAGCGAGTCTAAGCATTTCTAATATCGCAAAACCTAATTTTCGAGGAGGCTATAATAACAACATATCTAATCATGCAATTTCTAGGGCGACAAGGTTTGGGCTATAATACAATTAAATTTATCGGGGTAGCTACTCTAACTAAATACTGGTTTTCTAAGGTCAAATATACATGCATAATTTGTAAATCGCTAATAAATATTTGCAAAATAGTAGGAGGTGAAGTTTCAGCACTTGCCTTGTTCAGTACAGTGGACACACCCCCTCGGTGCGTCGGCGAAACGTTCCTCGTCGCCCGATCCTAACGTACGACAATAACGGAAATAAATTCAACAATGCATGAAATCCAAAATAGATGAATGCAATGCATATGACAATTTTACAGCAGGTTTATTTCTGGTCAAAAGAATTTCTAAAATTAGTTTCACAATTTTTAGACCATTAATGTATTTATTAAAAATGCTACAAGTTTAGTTAAACAATAAATCATACAAAAATTAATATGTATAGTTACAGAACCAAACTTGGTAGTAAAATACTAGATTTTGGCAAGAACCTGGAAAAATTGGTTTCACATTTTTATCAGCTACAGAGAAACTATAATAAATATTTCAAGTGCTAGCTTTTTCTGTAAAATTGGAAATCGGAATTTTTGAGTGGGCCGCCCCTTTTAGGGGTTGTCTTCAAC
>SPJY01001884.1:1151437-1280648 GCA_005191435.1 Raddia distichophylla | reverse complement strand
GGCTTACAAGCGGGCCCGAGAATTTCTAGGTACTTTTCCTATTTTTCCTCTAAGCAAAAATGCTAAAACAGGGGTTAAAATATTAAATAAATATTTTATGAAATTATTTTTGCACATAAAATAGTTTATTATTTAATTATATTAATTTTAAAATTAATTTCACAATTTTGTCAAATTTTTATAAAGCCGGAATAATTTTCGGAAGAAAGGATCAATTTCTAGTTAACTAGAAATGTTTTTTTTTCTGAAATGTATAAGTAACAAACTCATTTTTGGGTTGTAAATTATTTTTAATGTACAAAAATAATTTTAATGCAATGCACATGCATGATTTTTAATTTTTCAAAAATGAGGATGTTATAGGTCTTTGGGGAAGTTGGATTGCTATGGGCCATGAGATGTGCCGGATGATAGCGGGCTGTAATATCTGGTATCAAAGCCATTGTCGGTAACCTAAAACGTCTTCAGGAGATCGCAACAAGTGGTATCAGAGCTTGGTTGGTGAAGTTGGCCATGCGGAAGATTTATGGGGAGATACGAGGTTCGTGCATACACGGGCACTGTAGAAAACGCCTGATCGACGCAAAGTGGAGCATGGTGGTAATCGACGATTCGATCGGTGGTGTCGGACACTTCGGACAGCAGGCTTGAACCTGGGCTACCGTTGGCAGGGATTGACCAGACGCGGCAATCATGCCAACAATGTAGTTGGCGAGGTCGGTAGACGACGGCGATAACCTCGACATTCGCGATCAGACCGGTAGGCGCGGAAGGATGTCGGATAGATCGGAATGGCGGGAGTAGTGATGAGATCAGATGTTGCGTGCTAGGCGCAGCTGTGTCGTGGATTTGTATGGCCAGGGTGCGGCATGTTTTACTGTGCACGAACGACGTGGTGCGCTATGGCAAGTTGGGAAGATTGCTCGAAAGCAACAAGAGGCCGAGTACAGGGTTCGGGCAAGACATTGGACCGAATTCAAGGCGAAGAAGACCATATTCTCAAATGTGGAGTTTGTTAGGTTTTGTGTTGAATATGTGTACAAATATGTTACATTAACTCTGTGTTGTAATAGGCATTGTTGGTTTAGAATTGGAGGCGGACTCTAGCCAGGTTTCCACTATATAAAGGGAGGCAACCCTGGTGTAACCAATGATAACGACTACATAATAGTAGCATAGGTCTGAGGGTGTCAGCGGCCGGTATGTGGCTGTCACCTGGGCAGCCAATATGCTGTGGAATTATGGATTGAGGAGGAGCGCCTATAATCAGGGCCCCATAGATGTAGGCGAAAGCTGAACTACGTTACCAAACATTGTGTATCCTGGTGTCGTTCGTGATCTTGTATTGGCGTAAATCCTAAGGTGGTATCAGAGCCATGGTCGGTAACCCGAAACGTCTTCAGGATATCGCACGGTGTAGGACAGATGGTTTGATATGTGATGCGGGAGATTGTTGGGTTTAGCCCCACATCAGTTATTGGTGATGAGAGAGCACAACTTAAAAGGTGGAGGCACCCCTCTCCTACCAGTCTAGTCTTTTAGGCTGAGTTGGGCCACGACCTGGGTTATGCTTCTAGTTGAGCAAATAGATGTGGTAACCTGGGCCCGAGACCAGGTGTTTGTATTTTGGGGAGCCAGATTTCCAGTTACTCGCGTGGTTGGAAGCCATATTGTTTAGATCTCCTAATACTGACCAAAATTATTCTTCCTCTCACCAGAAAATCGGGACCCCCGCGTCCGCGTCCATCAACATGAAAAAGATGTATCTAGAAATCCTATACAACTTTTACGTATAAACTTCTCAATCTGAGCATAGGAATGTCTTCAGTAACGCAACATATGGCAAAACATGTACTCTAACTGAACGTTGTTCGGTGGTGAACGGAAAATACCTGGTGAACATTTGAGAAACATGTAAAATGGGCACTAAACGGTTAATTCCATCGAGAAACTATATGATGATCATTAGATAGTGCCCTAAACACTTGATAGTGCCCGATGAACTGCAGAGAGGCCTGAAAAACTCACCCTCGGGAACCCATCGGACATTATTCAGTAGCCATCGGACAGCATCCGTTAGACCACAGAGAAGCTAAAAAACCTACACGCCCCATGGGATGCATCCGAACATAGTCTCAGTGTCATCGGACAGTGTCTAGTGAACTCGTTCCCACTCTCGAACTTATAAAATACTCATAATACTCATTACATGATCCCACAGTGGCAAGCAAGTATATGCACATTAAAATCTACAACAAATTATAAACTACTAATATTATTTTCCATGTAGTTAAACTTTCAACATTGGCAGAAAAGATCATTGCAACTTCAAAACTTCTAGGAAACACATAGATCAATAAAAAACAATTCACTCCCTATTAAAATTCTACGAAGGTTCACCTCAAGAATCACAAATTGACGTAGTTACTAGTAAAAATTCAACAAAAGTTCACCTCAAAACTCACATATAAACGCCATTGTGGCCTTGAATCTAACCTTGCCGTCGTTGATGTTGCGACAGCTGCACACTTCGAGACGATTGTTGTTTTCTCAAAACCAACACCATAGGGATCCTCCTCGCTGTTGTCTGACCACATGGCCACTGTATTCATCAATCCCGCTATCATAGCTACAACCCTTAGCACCAATTACATCTTTGTGTTAGGATGAATAGAGAAAAGGAGAAACCATTGAAAGCTCCCTCACTGCCTTGAACAGAACACAAATGGGCAAAGGTGGAGAGAGAGAGGTGTTCATGGGATGGGATGGGAAAGCGAGTAGATTGCACCATTGCGAATAAGCTGGACTTATACCGATTGATAGCATAACTCTTTGGAACAAATCTCAAAACATGTTGGACGCTTAAACAATTTTCTTACAAACAACAAACAAAAAAATGACAAACATAAGAAAGACGATTATATTTTCGAAATATATATTGTAAATGAATATATGAGGCTGTGGTGAGCGGCAAGGAACGATTGGGGAGAAAGAGGACGGGAAGCTGTGGGTGGCCTCAGTGCCTCAGTGGGCAGAAGGAGGCAATGACAACACGTTGGCGTTGGCCTAAAGAAGCACAGCTCCGACGCGATGAAGGCGTGACTTTAACATTGTTCTTCTTGTAGAGAGGAGCGGCGAAGGATGTCACACTGAACCCTACCATGGGGGGCTGGGGGGGTAAGGGTTGTGCAGTTTGGTGGTCAGAGAGAGAACAGAGAGGACAAAGGAAGAAGAATGGTGAGAAGCACAAAAGTACTTTGAGATTAGCAAAATGGCAAGATTCCAATGTGACAATGTCAGTGAATGAGTAACGGAAACTTTACAATTTCCGGTTGAGCCGTGGCAGTTTTCAAATCAGGGAATTAAACAGTGGTATGCATATGATATGCCCAAAAAAGTATGGCGAGATCAAACACAATTAACAATTATCATGATTTTCTATTTTCTATTATGAAATTAAACATACAGAACTCTAAAGTGCTGCACCTGGTGGCTGCTGGCACCACCCAAAAATCACCAATGCATCAGTTACCCCCATGTGCAACAACAAGAAAAAAATCTTAAAATAACACTTCTCTCTCCACCTCAAGTTGGCCAGGTGGGAGATCACCACAAAAGCAACTTTATTTCTTGGTCTGGTTTGGCAGCCATTAGGAAGGGGCCTGGGAATTTAAAAGGAGGAAATTTGTGGCGAGATGAGACATCTGGGTTTGCTTTCGTCTGAAATCCTCTGTTTAGCGAGGAAGATAAGACATTGTAGGGAATATAAATATCTGACACCATTTGAAACCAGAGAAGTGTATTGCTAAAACCAATCTTTTACCATTTTTATTTGGTTTTGTGATCAAGCAGAATCTATTGAAAGAAATTCCTGTCTTTCTGAATATAGTCCTTTGATTCCTTGTCTAACCCCCACACTCCTCACACACCCATTGTTTGCACAAACTTAAGAGGATGTAAAGTCATGGAAAAAAAAGGTTACTCTGTTATCAGTTTTGTTAACAAACAATTATTGCAGATGGATTTTCCCAATTAAATGGACAGCATATTTGTTGTGTTGGATGCAATTTGTCGTGTATTGTTTGGTGCATGTTTCCAAAGTGTGACAAGCGAAGTTGATTAAATGCCGGTGACACTTATTTTCTTTTAACTCAGCAAGGCATTAAATATTTGTTTTCTCCCATATATTGCAGTATAGTGAAACATACTCTGCAATTTTGTCTTGTTTGGTTGAAGGGTGTTACTATTGGCTGTTGGGATACTTCTATGTTTATAACCTTATTGATGCATGATTACTATCTCAACTCTATTAATTTTCCCTCTGTTGCAATGTTACTAAATTAATGTTATTTTGAACATTGACATTGTCATGAATATACACATTTGGTCACACGTTTTTGCCTGCCATGTTTTAGTAAAATTTATAATTTTTTTTATAATATTAGCACGTTAGATTAACAGGCTGTTCTCAAGCCGTAACATATCTAATTATCTATGTATCTTGGCGAGTGTTTGGAAAACTAAGTTCTTCTACTTATCAATCCTAGTTTTAAACTAAATTCAGTATGTCTTTCGTTCACACCTAATATCTTATCATAAATTTGTTTGTTACTGTTGGCCCAAGAGCTTACACGAACAGCAATCAAAACTCTCGCAAGATCTCACAATAATGTTGACGGCGTGTTTTTCACCGAACCACAGCGAATCACACCCCTATCAGATTTCTATCCAGCTAGCCGATCAGCTGAGTTCGATCCGATTCGAGCGTCGGGCACGGCAAAGAGCGACACGCCGAAATTACCCAGGTTCGGACCCCCTCGCAGGTAATAGTCCTACTCCTGCCGAGCCTTAACTCTTTTCTTGTTGTGGTTATGTGGAAGTGATTACAGAATGCTCCTCTTCCCTCTCCTTCTCTCTCCTTCCCCTTTTATACAAGCCGTGGGTCAGCGGAGAGAGCCAAGGGGGATGGTAACATAGTACACTAAGTACACTTGATAAGACTCGAGGGACAAGACAGGAGAGATGAAAACGTGCTGCCGCTGCGCCGAGCGGCACCGCCCATGCGTGGTTCGCAAGTGGCCTCTGATTCGTGTGAACGCGCCGATGAAAGAACAGGCGGGACCCAACTTGCACCGTCTGACACGGGCGGCTAGCCTGACGACGGCCAAACTCTCTCTCTGCCAGTCAATTCTGCAGAGCCAGTGACAGTTGAGCAGACCCGCAGAGGTCACTGTGGCGGTAATCATCTCTTCCTCGATTCATCCGCGCGTGATGTCGCATTTAATGCGCCTGTCCTTCGCAGCGGGGGAGAGCCTTCGCCTAGAAGACTCCCCTCGGGACGCTTCCTGCCGCGCGGGCCCCATCTGCCAGTGAGGGGGCCTTCCGCGCTCGCCCACGCGCTGGGGCCTGGTCGCCCACTTGACGTGTGGGGCCCTCGCCGGACGCGCTGAGGAGCTCGCCCACGCGCTGGGGCCTGGTCGTCCACTTGACGCGTGGGGCCCTCACCGGACCGCGCTGAGGACTCTTCGTACCCTGGTATTTACTGTACCGACATATTTAATTATGAATAAGTTCGTGAGGGGATCCCTGACAACCGCCCCTGGTAGAGATGGCTGGACCCTGGTCCGTTTGGACCCTGGCAAAGAGAGAGTGGCATGGAGAGAGGGAGAGTTGCCAGACTCCCATGGTATGGTTCGGTAGGAGAGGTTCGGGTGGGCATTTGCATGGAGCCGGGTGTGCTTGGTCAGGCTAGGGGATTTTTAGCTGTCGGCTTCGCTATTTGTGTTTAGTTACTCTGTGTAATGTCCTCATTTTTATAAAAATGACCTCATGCATGGAATTTACATAATAAAAAAATGCGCATATAAATTTTAAAGCATGAAAATAAATATGTTACTCTAGAAAAAAGGGTAATTTAATTTTGATTTAAGAAAAAAGGCTTTTGAATTTGTAAAATTAAAAGAATGTTTAGAGATCTTTCTAAAAATGAAATTTATATTTTGCCTTCAATTATTTTATTTGATAAACAATTATTATTAAGAGAAATATATTTTCTCATATTATATTGGTTTTGGGCCCAATCGCCATCCACTCACCTTTCTTTTCTTTTCTCATTTTCCCTATTTCCTTTTCTTCTCTCTTTTTCCCTCCCGTTATTTTCTCCCTACGCAGAGTAACTCCCTGCCTCTTCATGTCCTTGCATGCATCCGTGTAAATGGAGTTTCGCAACGATTCCTTTTTTATTCCCAAATGGCCATCAAGCATGTCTTAAACCATCGGTTTCTACTGTTTTATTGGTCATTTAGAAGCTCATTTGTGCAGAAAATACTATTCACTTACCCCTAATCTCCCTATAAATTCCAAACAACGAGCTCTTCTTCCCTTTTGTCCTCTCGATTGGACCTTGGGGTAATGATTTTTCGGCAAATTCCTGTAGGGGAGTTCTTACTTGATGCTTGTCTAAACCATTTTTTTCGCATTTGGTTCTAGGAGATCCACGTGCAGTGATCAAGAATTTGCGGTCGGAGTCGCACTGCTCGCCACCGCTGCCGACGAGCACGTCGTCGATTTCGTCGTCACCACTAGGTAAACCGCTCTATATTCCATCCTAGAGCATCTCCAGATCATTTAGATAGATTCCCCTAGGTTATTTCGGTTGGGCCTCGTCGGATTTTTGCCACCACGGCGATCCTGTTCTTCCCCGCTTCCGGCTAGTGCAGTGCCTCCATCGGCCATGCCGAGGTCCCCATCAGCATCCTAGAAGGCTAGAACCCCCACCGTACCTACACACCCCTCCCCATCCTCCATCTCGGCGCCGTTCGGCGGAAGCGTCGTGTTCCGCTATACGGTGCAGCCATGGCAGCCGCCGCCGCCCCTCAGTTGCGCTGCCGCCTCAGCCTTCCTTGCCCGAGCCGTCGCCACCAATAACTACCCTGCAACCCTGCGCACCTCCGCCGCCCCCTCGCCTCACCTCTCGTGCGGTGGGCAGGCGTGGTCGCCTCAGGCCGCCCCGCACAGCGTCGCCGCTGCCAGCGAGTTCGCCGTTCCCTCCCTGTCTCGCGTCGCTACTCTCCACTGCCGCCCCCTCGCCGGAGCGCCGCCGCTGCCGCCATTCAGAGCCACCGCCCCACTGCCCTGTTCTAGGTCACCGACAGGTGGGCCCCACCTATCGGGAGGACCCCAACCAGGCCCGTGCGGAGCTAATTCAAGTATTAATTGATTGAACCTTTAGGTAATATCAATTGGGCGGGATCACAGCTCAAGCTGAGCCCGAGTCAACCCAGTCACCTTGGGGGATTTTCCCCCATTTTCTGCAATTTTCGGAAACACACTAGATTCAAATAATTGTCAAATATTCTCTGTAGCTCCAAAAATCATGAAACCAATTTTAATATGTTCATAAAAATATGTATTATTTAATAGTAAACTTGGTACTATCTGTGCACAGTATGATTTATCCATGATATATTGTCTAATCAATATTCTAGTAATTTTAGTAATTACTATATGTATGTAAAAATTGCAAAAACAATTTTATAATTTTCTATAATTATAAACATACTTACTATAAAATTTTCATGAGCATATGCATTCATCATAATTTTGTTTTCTCGCTTATTGAAATTCTTTTCGGTATTTTCGTGCGATAGATTCGAGCGACAAAGAAATATTTATCGACGTTTTGAAGAATTGTTTCCGTTGCAGTCACAAAGGCAAGTTATCTAGATCCCGTGGATGTCACATCAACGCATGTTGCTACCTAGATTTCAAATTGTCAACTATAACTTTATTGATGCATGTGTACATAGTTGGGCTACATACATTTGTATAATACTAGTCATGTTCTTGTTATTGGCTACCGATCCCATTATATGATAATGCTTGATTATCATATTAAAACTGAACCTTGTAGCCATTTGAAATATATATTTCTTAAAGCGAACTCTTTGATTATAGAAGGATAGTTGCTTGGTAATCGGGAAATATTATCATCATCATTGTTTAACACTGAAATCGGTGGGCTCGGATTAGCTACTGTTATTTGAAATTAAACAACTAAAACCTGCCTGTGGTGTGCGTGAACTCAGGGTGATTTGATTGATAGCGTGCGGTCGTGGACCCCTACTGCAGGCATGCATGTTGTGAGGCATAGCATGGACTCGTAGTGTGTTTGAGTATTTGGTGTATACCTGCCTCGACAATAGGGGTGGCTATGACTTGTGAGGATTCCAAGGCCGGTAGACCACTCCTGTTGGGTGACTTGCGGGTGTGGCGTAATGCCATTGGGTGCGTACATATGCCTCGACGATAAGGGTGTCCATGACTTGTGAGGATTCCAAGGATGATAGAGCACTCTTATTGGTCGACATATGTGTGTGGGACGGCAGTGAAGGAAGCACTGCATGTGTCTTGATTGCCCTGAGTCCCCTAAGGACCGACTCTTTGTGACAATTTCGCCCTCGCCTTACAGTACATCCCTGGATGCAATAATGGTAACGCCCTAGTTCGCTGCTCGGAGAAACTAGTTTGGGATCGGCTTCCTACATAAGGGGTGATTCACGTCTCGTGAGCTGAATCCGATGTCGGTGGGTCACTCTAAGTGTGCGGGCTCAAATTAGCGGATCCGGGTGGTGGCTTTGTTCTATTCACCAGTTTATTGGGAATACGGTTCCAGGGGTAAAGTATACACACTCTGCAAAGTTTTAGTTAAACTGTCATGATAGCCGTGCTCACGGTCACGGGCGGCAAGGAGGATTTCACATTGGTAGTCCCACTGTTTTCATTAAAACGGGTTGTTGAGAACTGGTGTGGTTTTGTGATACCCGAGTGGTGAAGCTCGGCGGGGTTTTTGGGGTATTCCGAGTGGTGAAGCTCAATGTGCTTTAAGTGTTCTGAGTGGTGAAGCTCGATGTGGTTCTAGGTGTGGTTCCGGGTATTCCGAGCGGTGAAGCTCGTGACATGACAATACGTTCTGCATTAGATGAATCTCATGGGTTAGCTAATTTATGAATCTACTTTTTTTTAAATTTTGAAAACATGTAAGTTAGGAATTTATGCTGGACAAAAATAATCACCCTATCCTATTGTTCCTGCATCACATATTAAGGATGATAGCTTGTTGAGTATTCGTGTATTCACCCCGCCTTTTATGCGGGCTGCTCATTCCAACGAGCAGGTTGCATCCAGAAGAATCTTTATTCAGAAGTGGAGTTTGACAAGATGAGTTTTCAAGAGAGCGATTTTACCTTTGGAGTTCAAGACGAAGGCTATCCAGATGCCTAGGAGTGCGCCTCTACAGTTTTGCCTGTAGAGTTTATTTGGGTCTTCATTGTTTATCAGTTGCACTTTGTTTATATCTAAAGACTTCCGCTTTTGTAAGGTTGTTGGCCAAAACTATGGTATTATTTGTCATGTTTGCAAGCACACTGATGCAAATAAAGTTTATTTATTGAATGGTTATGATCCAAGAGATGTATATCTGTGTGTTCTAGCTACTTGATCCAGGGACTACAACATGTAAAGCACAGAGGGGACTCGACTCCATTTTCGGGTCCTCATACTCTGGGGGTAATTGATAGGGTAATTGATTATTTGCCCTAAAGTTGATGTGCAATTGATTATTTGCCCAAAGTTGATGTGCAATTGATTATTTGCCCTGATGTGTATCTATGACATGTGGGCCAGCAGGGTAAATAATCAAACAGCAGGGCAAATAATCAATTGCACATCAACTTCAGGGCAAATAATCAATTAGGGATGAGATACAGGGTGTAAGAAGTCGTTTGGTCATCCACAGTGAATGATCCACGAATTGCCATATATGTAGTTCCCTACGCCGCTGGTGCCCATGTACCATAGTTTGCGCGTCGGATTTTTTGGTTTGAATTTGCATGCCTAGTTGGAGTGTGTCGACATTTATTGTCGGTAATTATATATATGGGGCTATGCGCTGGATCCAAACCTGATGATAGCACAAGACAAGGGATTATTGAAGGGATCGAAGGCCAAGAGGGGGGTGAATTGGACTACTTTTAATTTTTTTTATGTTTTTCTTGAAGATTATGCAAATTAAAAGTTAACCACCTAGCTAGAGAATCCTAGAACTACACATGGAGGAATATCACACAAATCAATTGGACAAGCATCACACATCACACGCATGCATATAAGAACAAGCTTGCGGGAAAGTAAATTACGGGAAAGTAAAATGACACAAGGATATTTTCCTGAGGTTTGGAGACGAACTCCTACTCCCTGTTGAGGCAAGCTCTCGACACACGAGAACCGGCTACCTCTCGAGCCTTTCGCCTCAATCCACTCGTGGAAACTCTTTCACCGACACATGTCTAGGTGAGCTCCTAACCCCTCACACGGTCTTGAGTGCTCCCACACGCGGTGCGCTTCTCAAATCCACCAACTCACGGCGGCGTCCACCAACACATGATGGACTTCACTCCTTCACCGCCAACGCACGGCGGCGGCTGCCGACACACGGTAGACTTTCCACCAACACACGGAGGCACAAGAAAGCCGATGAAAAGCTTGATGAAGACGGCTTGGTGAAGATCCAACTTCCGGCAACAAAGTCCCAAGGAGCACGAATCCGGAGGACACTCACCTCACTAACACTCCTCTCACTTGCACATGGAAACCCTAGGGCTAGGATCCATGGGAGAGAGCTCTCACACTTGGGGAAAGGTGGCTAGGGATGCAAATGAGTCTCTCAATCCTCCCCCTTGACTAGAAAAGCCCTTATATAGTCCCCACTTTGAAACCCTAGGAAATATATCTCAGATCCAGATTCAAGCCCTAGACCGGACAACACGCCGAACAAGTCCTGGACAGTCCGGACGAAGGCAAGCGCTTCCTGTAAGAAATGAAATTCGAGACAGGAAGGACACAACATGGTCCAAACAGTCCGAACAGAGAGGTCCGGACAGTCCGGCCGAAGGCAGGCGCTTCCTGGAAACAAAAACTTGGAAGCCAGGGATTTTACAACTTGGGCCGGACAGTCCGGCCTACAAGGCCAGACAGTCCAGCCTGAGGTATCAGCTCAACTTCGCAGTAGAAGAGAACACTTAGCTAGGACAGTCCTACCCCCGGGGAGACCTACCAGCAATTTTCAGCAGATCACGTGGCTTGAGAGAGAAAGTTTGGCGCCGGAGAAAATATTTGGAGAGGTGGAAAACTTAGGCGCTACTAAAAGCGAACTTGAGGACAGGAAGCCCGGACCCCAAAACCTTTCGAAGGACTTTGGAAACTGAGATAACTAATGACTCAACGGTGCTCTTGGGACCCTGCAACCAGAAAGAGAATTCACACAAGCAACTAAGTTATGCTAACAACTCACCCAAGAACGTAGAAGAAATATGAAAATAAAGTCCTTAATCTTGAGCGAAGTCAACGCCAGGAAATCACCGCTTTGTGGGGTCCATGAAAACCGAGAGTTCCCATTCGAAAATTAAGTGCATCAATCTCCAAAATAAATAATCAAGCTCATAGGAGCTTGATTCTTACAATGTCCCCCTTTTTGGTGATTGATGCCAACACCTACAATTCTATCTCAACAAAGGCAATTTCTGGCACAGGGGTTAGTTCCAACAGAATATACAGGGCCAAGAATAAGAAAGAATGCAATGCATACTAGGATATTAGCTCCCCCTAGATTAATGCACTCAGGTTTAGCATAGAGACAACAAATTCCAGGCTAAGGTCCAACGTAAGAGCAAATACCAGGAAAGCAAGTTCAACACAAACACAAACAAAATAACAAACACAACACAAGAAACAAGATATAAGAGATAGATCAAAACCCCATACTCCCCCTTTGGCATCAAGGACCAAAAGGGACAACTCCTAGTATGGAACCTCACTTCTTAGTGAGGCGACGAGTGAAAAACTTGGAGATGTTGCGCCTGAGCGGTGGCCACTGGGTGGAAGGTGCATTAGATGCAGGAGGTGGAGAAGCTGCAGAGGACGTGCCCTGATCAATATGAGATGAAGATGCCCCAGCTGATGCAGCAAAGTCAGAAGGATTCATAGATGAATAAACCTCAGCCTAAGAAGGATATTGGTTAGGATCAAGAGCCATCGCAAAAAGCTGCTCACTCAAAATCTGAACACCACCATAAAGATTCATCAATGCGCTGAGTGTGAGCAATGTTCTGAGTCTGCAAATCAGCCAGCTGATATGACACATTGCCTTGCCAATCCACTGCATCGTTATGCCAATTAGTTGCCTGATTGTGCCACTGCATGTACTCTCCATGCCTCTTATTTGCCTCATTGTGCCAAGACACATAGGAGCTATGTCTGGCAGTTTGATCAGCAGCAAAGTTGTCAAATCGATCCATGAATCTAGATAAATCAGTCCACTCACGAGGTGGTGGAGGCACAACTGGAGGTGCCGGCGGAACTGCAAAGTCACCATGTACGGAGGTAGAAGTGTGATCACCTTGTCGGCGCTGAGACTTTCGCTTGCTTCCTTGCTTGGGGATAACCCTTTGATACTTAGTCATCTGATGAGTGAACACTGTGTCTGAGACAATCTGCTTCTGAGCAAGATAGTAGCATAGAATATGTCCAAGCGGTAACTCCTTGTAAAACCCTCTCATGATGCCTTCCTCCATCTCACCAACCAACTAGCAAGTCCAGTAAATTTATCTGAACCTTATTGAGAATATAGTGGTATGTCCACTTGAGGATGGGCAAAAATCTATCACGGTATCCTTTCCTGCTGATTAAGGACCTCCTAAGTATTTTCTCAAGTACCGAGGGATTGTCTTGAAGAAAATAGGTTTTGTTGGTACTGAATTAGGATCATCGGTGTTCTTGAACATATAAGCAATAAGGTTGTCAGCTGGAGAAATGCCGTCAGTAGCCATCTCCTATGGAACACCTCACTGTGAATACACATACCTGCACATTGGAGATGAAACATGGTTGCTAGATCACCTTGGTGAAAAAGAATACTGAGAGCCACCAAAAGAGAATGTCAACTTGGTGTGATCTTTAGTAATCCACATTGTCGCATATACTTCCATGATCACTAGAGGATCATAATCAAAGGGACCAGATAGAAGTTCAACCAATCCCGGAGTAACTTCACAACCCTCCATGATATCATTAGAATTAGTGGCCTTAGCAACACGGTTCCACTGGACAAACTAAGGTGTGAACACTGAGCCCTTGGAAAGATAACCCAGATAAAGATCTTTGTGCATTTGATGTTTGAAAGTATCACCGGTGAGCTGAGGAGGGCGAGGAAACCACTTAGAGAGTTGTGGCCTGCGCAATTGATGAATATACTTATCTGCCCACTTAGTTAGGTCAGGAGATACTGTGCCATAATCAACAAAAGAGCATGCATACCCCTTGGGGCAACAGGTCGACCATACTCAGTTTCCTCTTCCTCAGCGCTCTCATCTTTCTTCATTCTCCTCGGAGACATCATCGTCATCGTCATCTTCTTCCTCATAGTCCACATCCATCTCATAATTGGACTCCTCAGAGTCATCTTCCTGATAAACATATGTGGAGGGATTTTTCCTCACCGGCTGCTTTCCATGGTTAGCCCCAGTTTTCACATTATCCCCAGAATACTGATGTGGATCACTGGTTCAATAGCTAGAGCTGCCGACTACTTTCCTTTTGGAGTGCTTTGTACGAACCATAATTCCACAATATAGCTCAGTCACATGAAACCAGACCACTTCAGAATAAAGATGACACAAGCAGCCCCAAAACCTCCCTATAATAGCACACCTGCACCACAAGCATGCCACACACAACCACCATCTTGAAACAAGTACCAACTAGGGAGCGCATATGACTGGGCATGTTCGTGACGATAAATCAATGGAATGGATGGAACTAAGCCACAAGGTGATTCACCACGCCCAGGAGACAAACCCCGCAAGGTTTAGCCGGAGAAAATGGAGCTAAAATGCCAAAAGCTAGCCATGGGGGCACAAACATCCATCACCTTAATCCAGCCAAACGAGGCCCTCCCTCGAAGAACCAATAAGAGGAGGTTGAAGAGGACCTCGGGGGCTTGCAAAACACCGGAGGAATCGAGCTACAACGCCGGGATGGAGGAGATCGAGGTGGAAGAGGTGTTGGAGAAGAGGGAGAGTGAGAGGGAAGAAAGCCACGGGTTGGAGAGAGCAAGTAACAGAAGGAGGAAGAAGAAGATAAAAAACAGCCAGAGGAGTAGAAGGCTGGCTCGGGACAATGGGCGCACAGCTTTGGCTGGACAGTCCGGGCAGCCAGGCCGAATAGGCCAGACAACGGCGCATGGGAGCGCAGGCGGAGTAACGAGGCCCGGATAGACCGGATAGATGGACCGGACAGTCCGGCCTGAGCCCAGAGGCCCAGCTAGAAGAAGAGGACGCGCGCACAACATAGGTGGGCCAGACAGTCCGGATAAGGTAACTCCTCGCGGCCACTGACCAGACAGCTCCAGAAGATGATTTTTGCACTCAACAGGCTCCAAAAACCGAAGAGTTCATTTTAGGAGCACTTGAGTTGCCAAAATAAGGAATTTTACTGAGTTTGGTCTTTTGAAATTGGAGAGATAAATAAGTGACCAAATTTGGAGAATTTTTGAGCTTTAAGTGTAAGAGATCTTCGAAAGGGAACGCAGTGGGCAAAACACAACCAACAGGGAGAACATGCCTCAAACACTTACCCACGTGAGCTTTGGAGGTTATACCAATTGCAAACATCTTAATGATCACCAGATTTCAAAATTGAGCCAAAACTAGGTTAATTTCTCACAGAGATCAATATTAGCCACAATTAACTTGTGAAATTCAAATAATCATTAACCCAAGAGCGTAAGTTAGGAAAACTGTAGCTAAGAGTACCAAAACGTGCTCAAACTTTCTTTGGAATCAACAGATGCAAACTAGGGCTAGAGAGAAAGATTTCATCACAGAAAGTCTCCACCTTGCCAACAACAATTCTCAAACATTTTGAACGTTTTGACAAAAAATTTGAAGGGAAACACATTTCCCAGATTTGTTTCAGTCAATTTTATTATTTTTCATAAAATTACATGTCTCAAGCCTTTGTCGATACCATCCAGCATGACACTGAAAATGAATATCTTGGTCATCCAAACTCCCCCTAAGTTCATGCCTAGTGCAATGGCAAGCTATCTCATCGAGGAGGATTGGTGAGACATGTAGGGCCCCTTTTGGCCTTATTTTGTAGTTTTAGCATCAAACTCATAATTCTTCAAGCTTTTTATAGATTTGCTCATTTTCAATAAGGCGGAAGAGAAGAGTGATTTATCAAATCAACTAGGCTAATAGCACAGGATCAACCAAGATAGTAAAGCAATAGTAATGGAACAACTAGCTATAGGAATCCTATCCCATGCTCTCAGACAACATTTTAGTAAAGAGATTTAGAATTTAAGCAGATATTGAGCAAGTGATTAAACAACACCAGTAAAGGCTCTCAAAATCAATAAGGTAACAATAATGCATAATCTGAAAAAGTATACCAGGCAAAGCTCCATAGAGTACGCTCAAGGTAACACAAAAGAGACAAGATATATACAAGAAACACGCACAGACCCCACCGGCTCAAGCAATGTTCGACATGACTAGTATTTTGAGTTCATTCCTTAATTTGCAAAAACGTGCCTCATCTAGGCGTTTGGTGGAGACATTCGTGGATCATATCAAGAGTTCTCATCCCCACCCAGATAAGTAGCTGCCCCTGCGATTGCAGGGGCCCTAAGTGTCGGTACACGACATACGGGGGTACCCACGCCAAGGCATTAAGACCAGGACGCGTGGCAGCTTGGCGTAGTGCGGGCGTTCAGGCCCCCATGCCGAGGAGACCAGGACGCGTGGCAGCTCGGCGTAGTGCGGGCGTTCAGGCCCCCATGCCGAGCAGACCAGGACGAGTGGCGCCTCGGCCGAGCAGGAGGGCGTAGGTCCCACTTGGCAGGCGCACATGAGCAGAGAGGAGGCTTCCCGGCGAAGGCTTCCCCAATGTTCAACGTATCTACTGCATTAAATGCAAGGATTTGGGCGTACAAGACCGAGAGAGATGATTGCTTGCACTGTTGCCTGTTTGGCGCACTGTATCGGTCATTCCATCACAGTGCGGTGACAGGGGCAAAGTGGTGCCAGTGTCAAGCGCCTCCCACGTCTCGTCCGACCCGGAGACCGGAGGAAGTCATTTATGAAGTAGGCGTCAGCAGGAGCAAATGGGCGGCGTGCGGCGGCCAGAGCCCAATCTAATCCACCGCATTCTCTCTCTTTCTCTCTCTCTGACCATCTGTCCGTCCCTTCCAGTATAAAAGGGCACAGGGGCGGAGGGAGAGAGGGTTGGATCCTAAGCCATGCACATACACACCATTGTAAGAGCTCTTGAGCTAGAGCAATCCAGATCTCAGTCAATACCACTCTTGCAGGAGTAGGACTTTTACCCGCATCGGGGGTCCGAACCTGGGTAAATCGGTTGCCTCCCTGTGATTGTGAGTCGAGGCGAGCTAGTGACAAAAATTCCCCCAGATCGAACTACGATTCTCCCACGAGACACAATATCTGTCTGGTATCAAACACCGACAGAGGCGCGCCAGGTAGGGGAATAGTTGCTAGTTCGTCTCCCGGTTTCTTCGGTTTTCAGGATTCGAGCAGAAATCGTTCGTAGCCTACTCGGCAGCGAAGCGATGGACGTTTCCCCATCTAGGCAAAGGGAGCAGGAGGTGGCGGACCAAGGCCGATCCATTCCCCCTCGGCAGGGTGATAACCCTCAGGGGACGGTGGGAATGAGTCGGGTGAGGCGACTCTTGCCTCTGGAGCAGGCGACGCCCGCCCAGAATCTCTACGCAGCGCGGGCTCTACTGGATCACCCTTCTCTCCCGCTAGCGGAGGGTTCACTGGTGGAGCCGTGGCTGAGCGACCTCGCCCAGCTCGTGGGTGCGGCCGCGGAGGGCGTCGGGGCCTCGAGCGGTTGGGGGGCGACCTCTTCACGAACGTACGCCTCCCGCTCATCCTCCCTTGATGAGACCATGTTCGGCACATATATGACCACGGCTAATTCATCATCATTGCTTCATCAATCTTCACCTTGGCCATGTAGATCACACTGTCGATCACACAATTGGCCGCTGTCTCGGCTTCTAAACATGGCAGCATCACATCCAGCAACTAGGCCGACACCTTGGCCGCCTCCCATACGTGATGGCATCTTAAGGAAAGGTGTCTCTCCATATCTACTATGTCTATGACTCCTGCATGTCAAGTCGGTCAAAGGAAGATACGAAAGGAAACCAAATTACAAGTCCAGCTCGAATTCTACTCCAGTTCGACCATTAACGCGCAGCCGACATTCAAACAGACTCCCAGGCTGCATATGAACTCCGTTTTGGACGTTCTTGGTATCCACGGAGAAGCCCACGATGAGATCTTTCCAACGGATCTGGCCTCACCTCTGAATTCCTTCGGAGTCTTTCCAACTAATTTTACTTGTAACGCAAGAATACAATGTATCTAGCCATGTGTACTGTAGCAGCACTGTAGTAGGCCGGTTACGGTAGCTGCACTGTAGCAAACCGACCTAAATGGCTATAAATAGATAGCCACCCCTCATTTGTAACTTGGGTTTTGTTTAGTTTATGTTTAGCCTTTGCTACATACCGGTATTGACGCGTGTCGATTAGACCGCCTGCTTATCGTTACAGAACCCCACCTTTGTGATATTATCTGTGAGATCTTAATGCATATCTGCAAGTGAGTTGCTTGTTCATCTTGTTCTTGCTAGTTCTTCGATCGCTTGCAGGTTCAAGGGCGTTCGTGGTCAGGTTGATCACGCTCCGGCGAGGTCAATAACCATCTGGAGTTGGTGTACCGGTCGCTAAGGCGCAACGTCCTGGACGGTTGTAGTCGGGCCGCCAATATCGACTCCTACCAGATCGTAGTTATCCTCCCCTCATCGAAAGATCGGGACCCCATGCCCCTATCACTTGGTATCAGAGCGCTAGGTTGATCGGTGAGAGATTTCTTGTTCTTTGTTTATTTTACCTAGAGCCCAGAAAAATTGCTACAAAAAAAATCCCTTTGATCCAAGACAAGTCGAGCCTTTTGCTTTTTCCGCTTAGTCTTTGCTTGTTGAGTTTTCGGTTCATCGTTGTATCGTGTGCTGGTTTTAGTGTCTTCTCGTTTTACGAGTTCGTGTCACGTTTTGCGTCACAGTTGGTTTCGTCTTTAAATCCAAGTTAGTTTTGTCCTCGAATCAAAGTAAGGTTGATATTTGAATAAGAGTAGGTTCCATCTTCAAATCAGAATAACTGTTATCTCTGAGTTGAGTCAATTTCCACGGAGTTGAAGTCAGTTTCAAATTGAGTCCAAGTCGGTTTCAAATTCCAGAATTCTGTCCAGTTCGGTGTTTTGGCCATAAAATCCACATACGAACTCGGATTGGTGTGTTCTTGCACTCTTTGGAAAGGGGAAGTCGTGGTCCACAACTTTGGTATTCAACTCAAGATCTGATTCGGGCATCTTCTGGGTATAAAATTTCGGATAAATACTTACCATATTGGGAAGTGCAGATTTGGACTGATTCAAAAAATCAGGCTTAACATACACGTCTGCTATTGGAATTGGGCGTTCTTATACTTGTTGGAAAGCTTAGAAGATTGTCTACAACTTTGGTAAAGAAGCGTTTCTCAGATTTTGAGTTTTTGCAGCCCATAATTACGTCCGATGCTCGCAGCCCGTGGTGTCCAATCTTAAAAGTGCAAAGAAAAGATAGAGGCAAGTGAAAAAAAAGGGCACCAAAAAAAAGAAAAGAAAAGAAAAGGCAAGTACATATAAAAGAGCCGCACTAAAGAAAAGAAAGTGAAAAAAAAGGAGCTTGTTTTGAAGTGTGCTAGTTGAATTCTCTTGACGACGTTTGTGTCCCGGCTCGCGTCTCTAGTACGGTTAGGCCTAGACCAGCACTGTACCGTCGTTGAACGATTATTTAACTTGCTTTGACTAATGTGGTTCTAGCTATTCCTTGATATTACTCTCAGCCACCTACAGCTCCACAGAAACTACGACCAACCAGGTACTAGCGGCTGGCATCGGTACATCATATCTTCGGGAGTTGTTATCTTGCCGGTTGCCGACACCTCCTGTTCAACCTGGTAAGAATTAGTAAGAACTTGATAGAACGAGTTGAGTGTGAGCGACTTGCTTAGCCACATCCTAGTAGTTGATAGGGGACTACATATGTTTGTGTTTATCCTTGTTGGCTACTAACAATGACAGGTCTCTTCACACAATGTGACAAGAAACGTTTGACACCTTTGGATCGTGTGTTCCATGCGAGTTTACATCGGTCCAAAATGAGTGGTGACATCAACACCATCGTTTCATCTCCTACTCCTGAGCAAGGTAAAATCAACTTAACATTGCCTTCTTATGCTGGAAAGTTTGACCCGAAGGCATATATTGATTGGGAAATAGCCGTAAAGAATTTGGAATGCATGCTTTGTCTAAACATGAAAAGATTACTTTTGCCGCTAGTGCGCTTATTGATTATGCTTTAATTTTGTGGAACCATGTTTGTAGAAAAGAGAGAAAACCTAAAAATTGGAATGCAATGAAAAAACTTTTGAGATTTGAATTTGTTCCTGAATATTGTGCCGAGCATTTATTTAATAAACTTCAGTGCTTAGAACAAGGGAGTAAAACCGTTAAAAAATATTATCATGAACTGCGAACTTGCTTATTGCGTTGATGGTCGAACTGGAGTAGAATTAGAGCTGGACTTGTAATTTGGTTTCCTTTCGTATCTTCCTTTGACCGACTTGACATGCAGGAGTCATAGACATAGTAGATATGGAGAGACACCTTTCCTTAATATGCCATCACGTATGGGAGGCGGCCAAGGTGTCGGCCTAGTTGCTGGTTGTGATGCTGCCATGTTTAGAAGCCGAGACAGCGGCCAATTGTGTGATCGACAGTGTGATCTACATGGCCAAGATGAAGATTGATGAAGCAATGATGATGAATTAGCGTGGTCATATCTATGCCAAACATGGTCTCATCATCCCCCTTCCGCGAGGGCCACCAGACGAGGAGCGCGAAGGGCAAGGAGAAGGTGGACGCGCCTACAGTGTCCCTGGTGCCTCCCCCATCCCGAAAGGGCCGGGAGAGTCGTGCGGACCTTAGGACGCGTCTCGAAGACCGTCGCCAGCGAAACGGGAGTGACCTCCGCGATACACTTCGGTGTCGTCGGCAGAGGGAGCAGACCCGGGTGGCGTGTGAAGATCAGGAGGGCCACGGGAGCAGTGACCGCGCAGACCCCGGCCATCGTGAGGACTCTGTCTCTTCTTCCTCTTGGCGGTCTTCGAGCGGGAGGAAGGAGATCGAGCCCGCCTCGCGTACGGTGTCGGGTGCCGGGCGTTCACAAGGGACTTGCGCCGGGTGGTGTGGCCCAGCAGGTTTCGTCCGGCCACCATCGAGAAGTACGACGGTACCACTAACCCTTGGGAGTTACTGCAGATCTATACTACGATGGTGCAGGCGGCCAGGGGCTCCGAGAAGGTCTTGGCCAACTACTTCCCCACGGTCCTGACGGGCGGGGCCAGGTCGTGGCTGATGAACTTGCCCATTCCGTGGCACGTGGCGGGAGCTGTACAAGCTTTTCGTCACCAACTTCCAGGGCTCTTTCGACCAGCCCGGGGTGGAGGATGACCTCCACGCCCTGGAACAGAAGAAGGGGAGTCGCTGCGGGACTTCATTCGGCGGTTTAGCCACTGCTGGAACACGATTCCTAGGATCTCCGACGAGGCTGTCATCAGCGCTTTCAGGCGGGGCGTGCGCGATCGCAAGATGCGGGAGAAGATGGCCACGCATACCATCACCGCTACCTTCGAGCTCTTCTGTCTGGCGCACAAGTGCGCCAGGGCGGCGGAGGCTCGGGACCGCCCGTCCGGTCCGGCGGGCGGCGGAACGACGGTCGCCGAGACTTCCAAGAATCCCGGCGCGAAGGACAAGAAGAAGCGCAAGGCGGCTGAAGCTGGGCATGCTTTGGCCGTCGAGCGCGAGCGAAAGGAGGACCGGCCTGGAATACCGAAACGGTCGCGGCGATCAGCGCGGCGATCGCCGTGAGAAGCAAGGCGGAAGGGGCTACTGCCCCATTCATCGGTCAGACGCTCACGACTTGGCGGATTGCCATGTTGTGAGCAAGCTGGTGGAGCAGCGAGTCCAGGAACGCTGACCGCCGAAGGACGACAAGGACAAAGACCCCGCCCCGTTGGGTTTCCAGCGGGCGGAGCACGAGGTGGCGTACATCCATGTTGGTTCCGCCACCTATCCCTCCAATGCGAAGTACAAGCAGCTGTTGCGGGAGGTGTGCGCCGGCATACCAAGCCTCGGGCGAGGAGGCAACTGAAATGGTCGGAGGATCCGATCACTTTCAGTCAGGCCTGTAGAAAACCTAGGCCGAGAGGGGGGGTGAATCGGACTCCTAATTCAAATTTTAACCTTATTTACGTGATTGTTTAGTCCGGTTTTTACCCAAGCTACCGATGAAGTCCTATTATCTAGATGCGGAAGCGATGGCACAATTAATCAATAGAAAAAGGTGGCTCGATGGCTCACACAAGCAATGCACAATTAAGATAATGCAAGAGACGAGGAGACGCAAACCGAGTTGTTTACCGAAGTTCGGTGCTCAACACATAAACACCTACGTCTCCGTTGAGGAAACTTCTCACACAGAGAAGTCGGGACTCTCTCGTCCCTAGCCCTCAATCCACTCGTGGTAGCTCTTCACCAACACATGGTAGACGAGCTCCAAACCTTCACACAAGATGAGTTCTTCCACACGCGGAAGCTCCTCGCACCCGCGGCGCCGACACACGGCTCCGACCCCCGACACACAGAGGGTTTTGTACACGACCTTCAACGGATGAAGGCAACGCACCTCCGACACATGGAAGTGACCCCTGACACATGGAGGATTTCGGTTGACGTGGTTGTTCGGTTGATGAAGCTTGTGGGGTGACGACGATCTCTCCGGCGGTGAAGTCCCAAGAGCACAAGATCGGAGACTGTCTCTCACCACTACCCCTTATCTCCCACCATGGAAACTAGAGCAAGAGCACCATGGAAGAAGGGGCAAAACTTGGGGATGAATGAGAGGAGGTAGGGGTACCTTCTTCTTCCTCTTCCTCTTCCTCTCTTCTTCTCCCTCTCTCTCTCCTTCAATCTCTCAAGCACATGGAACCCTAGAAGGAGGTGGGAGCCATGGGAGGAGCTCTCTAGGGTGGCTAGGGCAAGGGGTGGCTGCTAATGAGGCTCTCTCAAGTTTCTCCCGAGCTAGAGGCTTCAATTTATACCCTAAAGGCGAAAAACCTTAAGATTAGACGGTCTGGATTGAATTTCCCATGCGCAGTAGGACCCAGTCCGATGACCGTTGGACCCGGTCCGATGACCGTAGGACCCGGTCCGATGAAGTGTTTCACCTTGGGAATGACCTGGTCGGACCCAGTCCGACAGAAGGGTTGCATTTTGGGGACTTAGTCGCTAGGAACCTACAGCCTGGTCGGACCCGGTCCGACGGTGGTCGGATCCGGTCCGACAGTAGGGTTGCATTTTGAGTGACTTAGCCGCTGGCACGCGCATCCATCGGACCCAGTCCGACGGCCGTCGGACCCGGTCCGACGGGGCTAATTTTTGCATCCCACTACGTTTTGGCTATCCCCTTTCTTCCTTCATGTCTCGCCTAGGGTTTAGTGTCATGTTTGTCAACTTGTGAACTTGGCGGGAATATTTGGACACTTAGGCGAAAAGTTTCGTGCCCATAGGAAAAATCTGGCTTTGAGACTTGGCGGCTACGAAACCCCAAACAGTTGGCTACCCCCTGGAGTCTCCTGGACCTATCCCGAACTCTCTCGAAGACGAACGAGGATAGCACTCTTCTTCTGCTCTATGTCGATGACATGATCCTGCGTTGTTTATCCACATCTCATCTCGTGAACGCACTCTTCTTCTGCTCTATGTCCATAATATGATCATTACTGGTGATGACTCTCAGTTTATTGATTTTGTCAAGACTCGTCTTAATGAGCAATTTCGCTTGTCTGATTTGGATCCCATACGTTATTTTCTTGGGATTGAGGTTACCTCTACGTCGCAGGGTATCTTTTTATCTCAAGAGAAGTATGTTGGGGATCTTCTTGATCGGGTCTCTCTTACAGATGATAGCATAGCTGAGACTACTATGGAGCTCAATACTCAGCTCCTTCGTGTCTTGCGTTACTTGTGTGGCACTATCTCTCGTCGTCTTTTCTTTCCTCGCTCCAACTCTTTACACCTTCGTGCTTATTCCGATGCTTCCTGGGCTGGGGATCCTTCTGATCGCCGCTCTCTTTCTGCTTATTGTGTTTTTCTTATTGATTCTCTCATTGCTTGGAAGACTAAAAAGCAGAAGGCGGTTTCTCGTTCCAGTGCAGATGCTGAGTTGCAGGCTATGGCTCTATTGACGACAGAGACTACCTGGATGCGTTGGTTACTTGAGGATTTTGGTGTTTCTGTTACTACGTCGACCCCTCTTTTATCTAATAGTACAGAAATTATTGGTATTGCCAGGGATCCAGTGAAGCATGAGCGCAACTAACATATTGGTGTTGATGCTTCTTATATGAGATCGCAGGTTCAAGAGTAGGTTGTGGCTCTTTAGTATGTGCCTTCAGCAGATCAGTTAGCAGATTTCTTCACAAAGGCACAGACTCAACAAAGGCACAGACTCGACAGCATCATTATTCTTGTCTCTCCAAACTCAATGCTGTTTATCCACCTTGAGTTTGAGGGGGGTGTTAGATATATTTGGCCAGTGTATATGGGTCTGGCCCGTCCCTTTACTGTATTAGCGTTTTCTAGCATTTCCCCTTTTACCCTTGTACTCTGTATATATACTGGCCAATTGGCCCCCATACGAATACAAGTGCTATTCCTAACACTCATCACAGCTAAAGCAAAGGTTTTGCGTTCGTCTTTCGGCCATCTCACTTGGAGTGAGGCATTTAAAGACCTTGGAGCTACTTGGACAGCAGTAGGGGTATCTGCTGCCTTTGGTTCCACCAGGGCCACGGTAGTTGTTGCTGGTGTTAAGAGTATTTAGTCATTTGTGTATTGTAAGGGTAGGATAGCCTTTCCCTTCTCTATTTTTTCCCCTTTTGTACTCCATATACTGCCTATATATTGCCCTTTGGGCTGTTCAATAGACATCTAACCATTGCACACACTCTCCCCTCTCTAAATCCGTCTTCCGCTGCTACTCGCCCCCGGGAGGAGCTTGGCTCCTCTCTCGGGGGCATGGCCCCTGGTTTGGTCCTGTACTTTCCCCCGGAGCCTTCTTCCCTTCCATCGAGTACAGCAGCAGCTACTACATCAAGCGCAGCAGCAACAATAGCTCCACCAGCAGCTTCCTCAGTAAAAGTAAAGCTGTAGCAGCATCTCTTGCTCTGCGTGCTTCTTCCTCGAGAAGCAGCATAGCGCAGACCCAACCCCATCTTGCTCAAGCACAACTATTGTTGCAGCCTCCATATCCGATCAACACCCGGTCTTCTTCATGAAGCAGTAGCTCGTCGTCCTGGTTGCTGCCTCTACATCCACTTCCGACCAGATCTGGGATCCAAGGCGGTGGGCAAGGAGAAGGCAAAGATCGTCCTTGCCGTCGCTACCCTCCGACGCGACCTCCCTTACCAGGCTCACGCTCGGGTTGCCCGTTGTCGCCGTCCCTGTCGTCTACACCGACGAAGTGAGGAATTGTTGTCCAAAGACGTGGCGGCGACCTGTTAGCGGCATCCGACTTCAACTCCAACGCGAAGCCACCTCGCTCCAATGCCGTAGGCTGCCAGATCTCCCTAGCCTAGATCCGCTGCCTTGGCACCGGCCGTCCAGTGCTCCGGCGATCGTTGTCGGCCATCTCCCAGCTAGATCTGGTTGGGTGCGGCCGTCCCGAGCTCCAGATCCTTGCTGGCCGACTCCTCCCACGGGCGCTACTGCATCATCTCCTCCGACTGGACCCAAGCCTGAGCTCAAGCTCGACCAAATCTAGTCACCTATCTCCGGCGCGTTGTCGTCGGCCTGCTCATCCGTGAAATCGCCACCTGAGCTCCGGCAGTGCCGACCCTCACTGCTGCACCGCTGCTCCAGCGGCCATGGCATGCTTTCGCTTCATTCCTTTAGCTCCAGCAGTGAGATCTCCTCTGCTCCTCTTCAGCGCCGGGCTGCGGTTGTACTCTGCATGACCACTGCTATGTGCTCACTTTGCCTTGTGGCCTCATCTCCTTCGAATTGGCCTTCTAAGCCTTCAGCAACATCACCAGCTCACCAACGACGCTGCTCCCCATTGGCATTGCCATTCATCCTTTCCATGCATAGGCACCGCAACCAGCACCAACTATCCATGACCTTGTGTCACTCTTGAGCAAGAGCACCGCTGTAGTTTTATCACCCATTTCTTCGGGTCTCTCAACAAGCCGGTCTTTTCCTTTCCCACCGATTCGGCATCCCAATATTGTTGGCACTACCATTATTGTCGATTTGTTGCCATTCTCGGTAATACCGGCTTCTATACCCCAACATCGTCTGGCATTGCCATCATCGGGTCCTATGCTGCATAGTTGCTCCTAGCTATCCTTGGGTCTTCTCTTTCCATTAGTGCTAGTTCTATTGGTGTCGCCATTATCTAGTGCTTGAGCTTGCTCCGGAGGCATCTATCCTCGTCTCGCCATTTTTCCATCACTGCTGCCCATTATCTTTTGCTGCTTGTATCTCACTACTCGCTGCTTGTATTCATGCATCTTTTCATTTCTTTGTGTCCATCCAAGTTGCTCCTTTATGTCAGTTCATCGATGTCGTGCGAGTCCACCATTCCATGTCAAATCAGCTGATTCTTTGCTAGCTTCTCTCTTTTCCCATGGCAGCCGTTACCGCGCCTTGATCTTCTTGGACGTCATGAGCTCTTCATGACGCATCACATCCTTCTCTTCGTGATGATGCCTTCCAAGGTTGTGATCAATCTCTTTCAAACTCATCCTCCTAGCCGTCCTCTACTAACATTGCTTGCACTCTTGGAGATCCTTGCAGATTGTATAGAAGCCTTTACCTCCAAAAAGGCTTGGCCTCGATTTCTTGATCACTGCTCCTTGATCCTTTTTGGACGTCGTGTCTCCCTTCTTCCCGACGCATCACATTCTTCTTTCATAATGATGCCATTCAAGGCTATGATTTGTGCCACTTCTCCTTCATGCTAAGCATCGTCACCAAGGGTTGACCCAGATGGTTGAGTTCATGGAGTTCGGCTTATTTTCCTTGAGATGCATACTTCGACGAAATCGCAAGACTTTGACTTTGGATCTTCCCTTTATTACCCTTTATTAGCGTGTGTGTTTTCCTCCAAATGCAAAGCTATTGCATATGCCTTGCATTTGAGGGAGGGTGTTAAGAGTATTTAGTCATTTGTGTATTGTAAGGGTAGGATAGTCTTTTCCCTTCTCTAGGTTTCCCCTTTTGTAGTCTATATATTGCCCTTTGGGCCGTTCAATACACATCTAACCATTGCATGCACTCTCCCCTCACTAAATCTAACAGCTGGTGCGTAGGTTGCCTGTCGCCCAGCAAGTACGCATTGGGGTTTTGTTGGTGCAAGGACAGCCAACAGCGTCTTTTGCAACTTTTCCACGGATCTAGTCACGTTCATGGCTTCATCCAAATCCCTTGGTTCTTTCATCTCAACCTCCGAACAAAGTGGATCATTTAACCCAAAGGTGTGAAGATCCACTTCTTGTTTTTCCATTAATTTTTCGGCATAACCCAATCGACTCCAAAATCAATCTTCATAATCCTTCAATGAACCCTCATTTCACAGTGCTGCCAATTCCCCCAAGGAATTTCCTTGCTGTTCCAGACCAAACCGCCGTGTAACCGAGTCCACAAACTCGGTCCAGATCGGTCGCCCATAGCACCCCTCCCAACGAGTGTACCAAGTCTACGCCCTGCCTGTTAGATGATATGAGGCAGTCCAAACTTTATGCTTCTCCCTTGTCCTTTGGCCCTCGAAGAACTGCTCACACCGACTTAGCCAACGGAAAGGCTTTGGCGGCATAGATTGCTCTTCGTCGACGATCACCTGTACTCGCCATGGTTTGGCGGGGACAAGTAATTGCTTCTCCTAGTGTTGCTGCTTCAGGTTAACCGGGCCAGCACCTCCGCGCTGCCCTCCGCTTCGTTTCCCGCCTCAATAATGGCCTTGCCGCGCCTCGTCTCTAGCCGCATAATGGCTAGATGGTGCGCGCGCCGCTGCTGCAACAAATCCTCTACCAGCGACTTGATCTTGGTGATCTTCTCCAAGCATGGCTTGATCTCAGCGAGGAAAGACTCGACCTTCTGCAAAGTCGCCGCTGCTTGGGTCTCCTTGCCCTCCTTCGACATGCTGACACCAAGAATCAACTGCTCTGGTACCAAATTGTCACGGCTAGGAAATTGGATTTGCCAATTACTGGAGCGATCGAAAATCAAGAGGCCGTTAGCACTCCAGAGCCCCGAGTTGCTGCTCGGCAGAGGCAAAAAAAAGGGGATAACCCTGGTAATTTGATAGATGTATTCCTCCATTCACAGACTATTTATAGCCGGGCCAAAGGCTTTACAAGGAAATATTAATTTAGGAAAGCTAAATATGGAAATTAACTAAGAGATAGAATAGAAAGGAATCAGCTAGCCTAATTAACCTCATCCATGCCAATCTAGGATTGATCTGGCACGGATGTGGGCTTAGCCCGCCGTCCATACACCAGCCCATAGTAGCCTTTAGGAGCCGCCCTGACATTTTCACTACTCTATGCCCAATGGTCATGTGTGTTGTATTCAGCGTTCTCTCTATGTGCTTAAGCAAGCCCCTCATGTTTGGTTTTCACGTTCCACCTCTTTTGTTGCAATTGGCTTCATTGCTAGTTAGCATGTCTCTTGGTGGTCGAACACTCTATGCCAATGAAATTCTCATCACTATAGATTATCCTCAGTACATTGCCTTTGTTAAGGCAAGTCTTCATGAGCAGTTTCAAATGTCATATATGGGTCCTCATCAATACATCCCAAAAAATGAGGTCACTTCCGAACTTTCCTAACAGTACATCTTGAGGATCCTACTCACTACCACCACTTGGTTGGCAGCCTTGTATATCTTGGCATTGCTCGTCATGACATCACTTATGCATTTCAAAGCTTATGCATTTCTTACCAAAACACAGACTAAGGCACAACATGGGTTTTGACTCTCCAAACATAATATTGTGGATCCACCTAGAGTTTACGGGGTGGTAATGCACCTTTTGTATAGGTTGTTCCCTTTATATTTCCTCACCTGTACATGTAGATATATTTAGCCTTTTGGCCCACAGTAATACAAGCTATCCTTTCATAACAAACAGAAGTTGTAGTATAAAGGGGGATGGGGGTCTCCCATTTACCCTTTTTAGGTTAACAAAATTAATTGGCAAGTTGTACCAGAAAAACACTGGATATTAAAATTAGAAGTGCACAAGGGAAAACCGATTCTTCGATAGTGCAGGTGGATTAGGTATTCTTATGTGGTTAACTAGTCATCTTAAGTGCAATTTATAAAATTCATGTTTTGGAAAGTCAATATAAGAAAATTAACTTGCAGTTGTCCATCAAGAATAACTTTCATAAGGATCACAAGTAATTTGAGGACAGTTTACAATGCCAAGTTAGCAACCAAAACGACTTAAAATTGAATATACCATATAAATAACATGAGTTTCTGGAAAGAAAAGAGTGAAATATTTATTTGATTCTGAAAAGACCCACTTACTTGGCAGTGCACCATCACTTGAAACATTCGAGACACATCAACAATGTCCGTAGCGGTTGTTGCAACTTTCACTATGTCAGCTCCAGCTGCTTGTATTCTAGCTACAAGATTTGAAAGTTCCTCGCAGGATGGTGTTTTTTCATAATTATGTGAAGAAACAATAAGTCTACACTTGTCTGGCTTACCACCAGAGAGAGAGCTGACAAATTCATCAGCAACCTGCAGTAAATAAAGATATTGGTTATCATTGTATACATATGCTTATCTAATACGGCTGCTATGGAATCAAGAAAAAACAGCATGATATTCAGATTGAACTAACGGATAATAAATGGTTAAAAGGAAGTCAGTCCTAATTTTTAAACTAAAATAAGTAAGCCACACGCAATAATCATATTTTTATAAGTAAAAAATCCTAATGTCAGGCAAGCCTTGTTAAAACAGCAACGTGATTGCAGCAACTTGCCACAAAGAATTGTTTTATGAACTACCACTAGCACAATTCTGGTATCATCATTAGTGCCATAAAAGGTCAAAAATAATGACTATCTTTCTTATTTCCTCACCATTGCATACAGAAGTCATGCCATTCTGACCAAGATACTAGCTATACATATGGCATAACCATCACACAGTTCCCACAAATTGACCATATGTGAAAGGTGTTAATAGTATTTTGTATAGGGGCTTATTTGCTATTTTCTCATTACCTATACCTTGTATATCTTGGCCTATTTGGCCCACTGTAAAATTGCTGCCCATATATCATCGGATCAAAGCAAGGACCTAAACCCTAGCTCCCCTTAGGGTTTCCTCCACAGCAGCCGCCGCTGCCGGGTTCCTCACCGGCCAGTGTCGCCGCCAACGACCTCCACCGCCGTGCCTCCTCTTTTTCCTCCTCTTCCTCTCATATTCCTCCTCTTCCTCCTTTGCCAGATCTGCGCCGCACCGGATTCGCCAGATCCGCGCCGCACCGATGGCCGCCACACTCTGGCCTCGCCGACGCCGCGCCGCGCACCGCCCCTGTTTCGACCGCATCACGCCGCCCCTAGCTCGGCCGCGCCGCGCAGGGGCCACCGCAGCCGTGCCGCCCTCTGCTCCGGCCGCGCCGCTCCACCCTCTGCTCAGTGCTGGGGTTGCTGCCCGGCACTGCCGCCTCTGTTCCAGCAGCATCTTGCCGGGCCGCCTCTACTCCGGTCATCGCCTCGCCACCTCTTCATGGCAAGCTCAGTAGACACTGCTTCCCCAGCTCGCCTCCCTGGTTCAATGCATTTCCCACAAGTGGTCTTTGATGGGACAAACCACCGGTCATGGCCCACATGCTTTGTGTGTGTCTCGGCAGTCATCGTCTTTGGGGCCATCTCACCAGGTCCACTCCGCGGCCTACTCCGATTACTCCAGAGGAGCCTCGGCCCGCTACAGATGGCACCCCTGTTTCTGATGCTACTAAGGAATCCTATGACAAGGCTGTGGAGAAATATGTTGCAGATGTCGAGACATTAGAGGCCTGGCAGGCAAACGAGGCTCATGTTGTTGCTATCCTCATTGGCAGCATGAAGGTTGAGCTTGGATTGGATCTTGTTAGCTTGCCCTACTCGCGTGAGATGTGAACACGTGCAGTCTCTCTATTAGCCAAGCAGTGATGCACTCTACACTTCGTTGCTGGACCTTGCTAGCTCGCTCGCTCAGCAGTGATGCACCCTACACATCGTTGCTGGACCTTGCTAGCTCGCTCGGTCAGCAGGACAGGACGGACGTGTGGCGTCAACTTGACTCGCATGATCCAGACTATTGCTGTGTATGTCGCTGTTGTCTTCTACGTCAGGCTGCTGAGCGACTCGTCGCCTATTTGAGTTCCTTAGGCGCCTTAGGCCTGAGTTTGAGCAGCTTCGTGCTCAGCTCTTGGCTCGCTCGCCGCAGCCTTCACTGGTGGAGGCTCTTACCCTGGTTCAGGCGGAGGAGACTCGCCATCACGGTGGTCTCTCGCACGCCCCGTCCATCCTCGCCGCTCCTACAGCTCCGGCAGCAACAGTCTCTACTACACCCTCGGCTAGCGCTGCCCCTCCTTCCTCGACACCTGTTGGAGCCACTGCTGCTGCTGCTCGTTCCCAGTCAACTGGCTTGTACTGCAACTACTGCAAGCGGTCTGGCCACACCATTGAGCACTGCAGGCAACGGCCTCAGAACCGCAAGAGGGCACAGGTGGAGGCACCGGGGGGTAGGTCCTACTGGTGGTGTGACCCTTCCTTCGTCGACTGACTATGTTCGCCTGCTTCACGACATCAGTCAGCCCCTGGAGCGTATCGAATGCCGTGATGCTCGTCCAGTATCAGCTCTTGACACCGTCACCCTAGCCACTCAGCCTCGCTCAGGTATATCACAATCCTGGATTCTCGACTCTGGGGCTTCCTTCTGATCCTACCTACCTTGGTCCTTTGAGCTCACCTATTACACCTATGTCCATCAAGACAGCAAATGGCACACATCTTCCTGTCACTGGTCAATGCACTCTTTATACATCTTCCTTTTATGTTCCATCTGTTTCACATGTCCCTTCTCTTGATATGTAGGTTATTTCTGCTGGTCAGCTAGCTTACAGATCACCATTGTCGTGTTATACTTGATTATGATCATTCTTCCATTCAGGATCGCACTACAGGGTCTCTTCTTGGCACTGGCCGCCGGCTTCGTGACTCCCCGCGTCTTTGGGAGCTCAACTGGCTTCGCCTTCCCTCCGCTTCAGCTTCTACCGTCTCCAGCTGCCAGTCGTCTACTTCCACTAATGCCACTGCCTTCAATACCACAGTCTGCACCAGTTGAGCTCAGTGGAATCATTGGTTAGGCCACGTGTGGGTCTCGTCTTTCTTCTTTAGTTAAGTCATGGTGTCCTTAGGAAGATTTCTCATAATATCTCCCTGACCTTTTGTATTGGTTGTAAGCTTGGCAAGCATATACAACTTCCATATTCTACTAGTGCGTCTTCTCGACCTTTTGATTTAATTCACTCTAATGTATGGAGCCCAGCACCCTTCGTGTTGAAAGGGGGCGCCGTTGGTATGTCATCTTTGTTGATGATTATTCTCAATATACTTGGCTCTATCTTTTGACATCTCGTGCTCAGGTGTTGCCTGTTTACAAGGCCTTCTCTTCTATGGTTCACACTCAATTTGGTTCTCCTGTTCGTGTCTTTCACGCTGATTCTGCTAGCGAGTACTTGTCTGCGTCTCTTCGACAGTATCTTCTTGAGCAGGGCATGCTTCTCCAGTATTCCTGCACTGGTGCCCATGCTCAGAACGGGGTTGCTAAGCGCAAACATCGTCACATCCTTGAGACAGCTCATGCGATGATGCTTGCTTCTTTTGTTCCTCCTCACTTTTGGGGTGATGCCATCTCTACAGCAGTCTATCTCATTAACATCCAGCCCTCAGTTGCCCTTGGTGGTGCCACCCCCTTCGAGCGACTTTTTGGCTATTCTCCCCCATATAGTCATCTTCGCTCTTTTGGATGTGTTGTCGTTGCCCCTCTTCAGCCTCGAGAGCGCACAAAGCTAACCGCTCAATCAGCAAAGTGTGTTTTTCTTGGTTATGACTATGAGTGCAAAGGTGCTCGTTGCTAGGATCCCGCTGCTCGTCACATCCAAGTATCCCGTGATATCATCTTTGATGAGTCTCATCCTTACTTTACTCCTGATCCGTCCTCTCGTTCTTAGTCGTTTGCTGACTCCCTCTCTTTCCTTACCCTACCAGATCCCTTGTCTTTTCCCTGTTTTCGATCGCCTTTGCCTACTTCGGAACCACCACCACCACCTTTACCTTTGCCAACCCCGCTTTCTTCACCACCACCTTCCTCTTGCCCACCACCACTTCACCACCACCACCGCCACCACCTTCCTCTTGCCTACCACCACCTCCCTTCCTATTTCTCATCCACCCGTTCGTGTCCATTACTCATGTTGTCCACCTCTACCTTCTAGTTCTCCCTCCATTCTAGGACCAGCTCCACTTTCGGTTCCCGAGTCTCCTCCTGACACTTCCACACCTTCTTTGCCTTCGCCAACCTCTTCTTCTGACTCGCCTGTTTCTGTTTTGGAGTCTCCCCCAACACCTCGGTACGCTCTTCGTGATCGGTGCACGACTCCCCGTCCTGATTGCTATGGCTTTGCTGCTCTGGCTACCTCTACTTCTGAATCCACTTCCTTTCGTGATGCCGTCACTCATCCTGAGTGGCAGTTCGCTATGGCCGAGGAGCCGGCCCTAGAGCGTACCCACACTTGGGACATGGTTCCCCTTCCTTCTTATGTGACACCCATCACCTGTAAGTGGGTCTACAAGATCAAGACTCGCTCTGATGGTTCTCTCACGCGCTACAAGGCTCGTCTTGTTGTCCGTGGTTTTTAGCAAGAGCCTGGTGTGGACTTTGGGGAGACTTTTGTCCCTATTGCCCACCGGACCACTGTTCACACCCTTGTGGCCGTTGCATCAGTCCGCCAGTGGACTATCTCCCAGCTTGATGTGCAGAACGCCTTTCTTCACGGTAAGCTACGCAAGGTCTACATGCACCCACCTCCTGGCTACTCTGTTCCTGACGGTCACGTCTGTCGTCTGCGTCGCTCTCTTTACGGTCTTAAGCAGGCCCCCCGTGCCTGGTTTGAGCGTTTCACCTCTGTTGTTACTACTGTTGGCTTTGTTGCGAGTCAGCATAACCCTGCTCTCTTTGTTCACCAGTTTCCTCGTGGTTGAACACTTTATGTGGATGATATGCTTATCACTGGGGATGATCCTTAGTTTGTTGCCTTTGTTATGGCGCGCCTCGGTTAGCAGTTTCAGATGTCTGATCTGGGTCCTCTTCGGTACTTCCTTGGGATCGAGGTCAGTTCCACACCTGAGGGCTATTATCTCTCTCAGCGGAAATACATTCACGACCTCCTTGATCGTGCGTCTCACTGATCAACGCACGGTTGCCACTCTCATGGAGCTTCACCTTCAGCTTCGTTCCACAGATGGTGACCCTCTTAAAGATTCTACTCGCTGTCGCCACCTAGTTTGGAGTCTTGTTTATCTTGGTATTACTCGTCCCGACATCTCTCATATTCACATTCTGAGTAAGTTCATGTCATGTCTGCTCCAACTCAGATACACTACAGTCACCTCCGTGTCCTGCGGTACCTTCGTGGTACTATTGATCGCCGTCTATTCTTCTCTTGCTCCAACTCCTTGGAACTTCAGACTTACTCTTATGCTTCCTGGGCTAGTGATCCCTCTGATCGCAAGTCCATCTCTACCTATTGTGTCTTCCTTGGCTCTTCCTTAATTGCCTGGAAGACCAAGAAGCAGCAGGCTATTTCCCGCTCTAGTACTGAAGCTAAGTTGCAGGCGCTGGCTTCTAGGACGGCTGAGGTGGCTTTTGGCAGATTTTGGGTTCCCTACCTCCTCCCCTACGACAGTGCGCTTTGACAGCACCGACGCCATCAGCATTGCTCGTGATCCAGTGAAGCATGAGCTTACGAAGCATATTGGTGTCGATGCATCATATGTCCTTTCACACGTGCACAGCAGGTGGTTGATCTCGAGTTTGTGCCTTCAGAGCTTCAGCTTGCAGACTTCTTCACCAAAGCACAAACTAGAGCTATGCATGATTTCCATCTCTCCAAACTCCAAACTCAATGTAGTGGATCCACCTTGAGTTTGATGGGTGTGTTAATAGTATCTTGTATAGGGGCTTATTTGCTATTTTTCCTTTACTTGTACCTTGTATATCTTGTCCCATTTGGCCCATTGTAAAGTTGTTGCCCATCTATCAAAAGGATTATTGTGTAGCATATAAACATTAGTAAGTAATTTTATCATATTAATATTGTGCACACAAAAAATTCCTCTTTTCTTGTTTCAAACACTATCTGTTAGTTACCTTATAATTATCCTTGCTATGACACAAGCAAAATCGCAACTAGAGCACCAGAAGCATTTTCAAAATGGCTGACAAATGGATATAAAGGTAATGGTCTGGTCCATCTGATAGTGAATAACAATATTTGGAGACGAAAGGTACCAAAAGAATGTCCTTTATAGTCTATGAATGTGATGGACTGTGGATGCTGCACTGTTCACAAAGTACCAAAAAAGAACATGGATGTAGCACCTGCAATACTATGCCCATATCTATAATTTCAATTCTAATTTGTCCTTCTTGTTGAGGACAAAAAATTACAAACAGCAGCACTGATTAGTACACAATGCAATGTTTGCCATTTTTGTTACTTTCAGTAGAGGCAAGTTTTACTGTTTAACCCTGAATTTTTCTATGTGCACATAACCTCACATGTATGATACAGTTGTAAAAGTTTTTGGAACAGCGCAAAATGCACTTTACAGAAATGAGCAATTCAGAATGTATGGACTATCATCATATAATGGGGACTGCATAGCAGACCTTCAATTCGATATCAACATAATCTGCGCCTAGTTCCATTGCTAAGCGGAGTGCTTCAAATCTTGCAGCATCATCTCCATCATAGAGACCTCCTTCCCAGTTAGGTCTGCAAACAATAATGGAAAAGATGGGACATCACTAATGCAAGGCATAATAAATTAATGATTAAATGGTGTATACTGATATAAAAAAATTAGATAAATATTAGTGACTACTATAAAGAGAAGAATAGTCGCCTAAAAAATTCGCTTTGGCATAATTGCACAACATATCCACTCAAGCACATGAGTGCAAAGATTGATAAGTGAAGAAGAGAAGCATACTCGTTTTGAAGTTAAATAAAAAATCCAGTTAGGATAACTTCTTTAGCTTTGGCATAATTGCACAACATATCCACTCAAGCACACGAGTTCAAAGATTAATAAGTGAAGAAGAGAAGCATACTCATTTTGAAGTTAAATAAAAAATCCAGTTAGGATAACTTCTTTACTGATTCAAATAATACAACCAGAATCATTTTTGTAAGTGTAGAAAGTTAACAATAGCTGTGCATCTTCTCATTAACCGATCATTCTACCTAAAGTACCAAAGGCCAATAAAAAAAGGTTTATGTTGCATATTAATCGAAGATGACCCAAAAGTTCAGTAGTGCCGCCCTCGTTGCACTCAAATAGCTTGTAAAAAGTTTGTGCATTCTTACCTGGACCCTTTTCTTACATCATACTTACATTTAAACAATCCTTTTACATACTGATATATTTAAAAAAACTGAATCAAATAATGTACTAAAATATTGCCAACAATGGGCATGGTCTTATTTTGGTTAGTTTCAATATTTAAGGATACTTTAGAATGTGTCATCATTTTTAGGCTTCAAGTCATTTGTAGTGATCCCTACTGTGTATAATGTCATAGACATATTTTGGCTACAATGTTCTCCCAGATATGAAGAGAATTAACATTAGCAAAGTTGTCATGTACTCCCGCCGTTCTTTTTTATTTGTTACCGTTGACGTTTGGACATGCTCTTTGACCATTCGTCTTCTTCAAAAATTTAGTGCAAACATGCAAATATATAAGTCATGCTTAAAATACCTTTAATGATAAAACAAAGCATAACAATATAAATTGTACTTAAATAGTTTTTTTTAATAAGACGAATGGTCAAAGGGCATGTCTAAGGCCCTGTTCTTTTGAGCTGATCTGAACGGCTGAACAGCTGAACGACTGAAATGACTGAATTTTGAGAGCTTCTCGAGATAGTCTCTAGATTCGGATCTGTTTCATTTGACTTGCTTTTTAAAGCGTTAGTACCCACCAGGCCTGGCCCAGACCCTGAGCGGGCTGTGCGACCGCACAGGGCCCCTAAAATGGTCCAATACAGTAAGTATATATCTATAGTTTTCTGTCTTATATTTTAGAATACAGAGAGTACTAGTTATGAATATTTTACTCTCTAAATTTTAAAGATACTTTTCTAAGTTAAAAAAGAAGTGCATAATTTTGAATTTTCTCTCTTATAATGTTGTATTTTGAGGCCTATTTATAACTTTGTTACGAGGCCACGCCGCGCGCCGCCCCTGTTTCGGCTGCGTCGCGCCGGGGCCGCCGGCGCATCGTCACGCCGCCCCTAGTTCGGCCGCGCCACGTGGGGGGCCACCGCAGCCGTGCCGCCCTATGCTCCGGCCGCGCCACCCTCTGCTCAGTGCTGGGGGGCTACCGCACGGCACTGCCGCCCCGGCGCCGCCTCTGTTCTAGCAGCGTCTCGCCGGGCTGCCTCTACTCTGGTCACCGCCTCGCCACCTCTTCATGGCAAGCTCAATAGGCACTACTTCCCCAGCTCACCTCCCTGGTTCAATGTAGCCCCCACAAGTGGTCTTTGATGACAAACTACCGGTCATGGTCCCGCATGCTTTGTGTGTGTCTCGGCAGTCATCGTCTTTGGGGCCATCTCACCGGGTCCACTCCGCGGCCTACTCCGATTACTCCAAAGGAGCCTCGGCCCGCTGCAGATGGCACCCCTGTTTCTGATGCCGCTAAGGAATCCTGTGACAAGGCTGTGGACCAATATGTTGCAGATATCGAGACATTGGAAGTCTGGCAGGCAAACAAGGCTCATGCTGTTGCTATCCTCATTGGCAGCATGAAGGCTGAGCTTGGATTAGATCTTGTCAGCTTGCCCTACTCGCATGAGATGTGGACACATGTGCAGTCTCTCTATTAGCCGAGCAGTGATGCACTGTACACTTCGTTGCTGGACCTTGCTAGCTCGCTCGCTCAGCAGGACAGCACCGTAGATGACTTCTATCATCATATCGCGGATATGTGGCGTCAACTTGACTCACATGATCCAGACTATTGTTGTGTATGTCGCTGTTGTCTTCTACGTCAAGCTGCTGAGCGATGTCATTGCCTATTTGAGTTCCTTAGGCGCCTTAGGCCTGAGTTTGAGCAGCTTCGTGCTCAGCTCTTGGCTCGCTCGCCGCAGCCTTCACTGGTCGAGGCTCTTACCCTAGTTCGGGCGGAGACTCGCCTTCGTGGTGGTCTCTCGCTTGCCCCGTCTGTCCTCGCTGCTCCTGCAGCTCCGGCGGCACCAGTCTCTACTGTACCTTCGGCTGGCGTTGCCCCTCCTTCCTCGACACCTGTAGGAGCCACTGCTGCTGCTCGTTCCCAGTCTACTGGCTTGTACTGCAACTACTGCAAGCGGTCTAGCCACACCATTGAGCGCTGCAGGCAGCGGCCTCAGAACCGCAGGAGGGGCACAGGTGGAGGCACCGGGGGGCAGGTCCTACTGGTGGTGCGACCCTTCCTTCATCGACTGACTATGTTCGCCTGCTTCACGACATCAGTCAGCGCCTGGAGCGTATCGAGTGCCGTGATGCTCGTCCAGTCTCAGCTCTTGACACCGTCAGCCTAGCCACTCAGCCTCGCTCAGGTATATCACAATCCTGGATTCTCGACTCTAGGGCTTCCTTCCACATGACCTCTGATCCTACCTACCTTGGTCCTTTGAGCTCACCTATTACTCCCGTGTCCATCAAGACAGCAGATGGCACACGTCTTCCTGTCACTGGTCGAGGCACTCTTCATGCATCTTCCTTTTATGTTCCATCTGTTTCACATGTCCCTTTTCTTGATATGGAGCTTATTTCTGCTGGTCAGCTAGCTTACTGATCACCATTGTCATGTTATACTTGATTCTAATCATTCTTTCATTCAAGATCACACTACAGGGTCTCTTCTTAGCACTGGCCGCCGGCTCCGTGTCTCCCCGCGTCTTTGGGAGGTCGACTGGCTTCGCCTTCCCTCCGCTTCAGCTTCTACCGTCTCCAACTGCCAGTCGTCTACTTCCACTGATGCCACTGCCTTCACTACCACCGCCTACACCAGTTTTGCTCAGTGGCATCATCGGTTAGGGCACGTGTGGGTCTCGTCTTTCTTCTTTAGTTAGTCATGGTGTCTTTGGGAAGGTTTCTGGTAATACCTCCCTGACCTCCTGCATTGGTTGTAAGCTTGGCAAGCAGATACAGCTTCCATATTCTACTAGTGCCTCTGTGTCTTCTCGACCTTTTGATTTAATTCACTCTAATGTATGGAGCCCAGCACCCTTCGTGTTGAAAGGGGGCGCCGTTGGTATGTCATCTTTGTTGATGATTATTCTCAATATACTTGGCTCTATCTTTTGACATCTCGTGCTCAGGTGTTGCCTGTTTACAAGGCCTTCTCTTCTATGGTTCACACTCAATTTGGTTCTCCTGTTCGTGTCTTTCACGCTGATTCTGCTAGCGAGTACTTGTCTGCGTCTCTTCGACAGTATCTTCTTGAGCAGGGCATGCTTCTCCAGTATTCCTGCACTGGTGCCCATGCTCAGAACGGGGTTGCTAAGCGCAAACATCGTCACATCCTTGAGACAGCTCATGCGATCTTGCTTCTTTTGTTCCTCCTCACTTTTGGGGTGATGTTGTCTCTACTGCAGTCTATCTCATTAACATTCAGCCCTCGGTTGCCCATGGTGGTGCCACCCCCTTCGAGCGACTTTTTGGCTATTCTCCCCATATAGTCATCTTCGCTCTTTTGGATGTGTTATCTTTGTCCTTCAGCCTCGTGAGCGCACAAAGCTAACTGTTCAATCAGCAAAGTGTGTTTTTCTTGGTTTTGACTCTAAACGCAAAGGTGCTCGTTGCTAGGATCCCGCTGCTCGTCAGATCAGCGTATCCCGTGATGTCATCTTTGATGAGTCTCATCCTTACTTCACTCCTAATCCGTTCTCTCATTCTCAGTCGTTTGCTGACTCGCTCTCTTTCCTTACCTAACCAGATCCCTTGTCTTTTCCCTATTTCCAATCGCCTTTGCCTACTCCGGCACCACCACCACCACATTAACCTTTGCCGACCCCGCTTTCTTCCCCACCACCACCACCACCTTCCTCTTGCCCACCACCACCGCCGCCACCACCTTCCTCTTGCCTACCACCACCTCCCTTCCCTATTTCTCATCCACCCGTTCGTGTCCATTACTCTTGTTGTCCACCTCTTCCTTCTAGTTCTCCCTCCATTCTAGGACCAGCTCCACTTTCCGTTCCCGAGTCTCGTCCTGACGCTTCCACACCTTCTTTGCCTTTGCCAACCTCTTTTTCTGAGGACCACCTGTTTCTGTTTTGGAGTCTCCCCCAGCTCCATCTTGGTATGCTCTTCGTGATCGGTGCACGATTCCCCATCCTGATCGCTTTGGCTTTACTGCTCTGGCTACCTCTACTTCTGAGCCCACTTCCTTTCGTGATGCCGTGGCAGTTCGCTATGGCCGAGGAGCCTGCGGCCCTAGAGCGTACCCACACTTGGGACATGGTTCCCTTTCCTTCTTCTGTGACACCCATGACCTGTAAGTGGGTCTACAAGATCAAGACTCGCTCTAACGGTTCTCTCGCGCGCTACAAGGCTCGTCTTGTTGCCCGTTGTTTTCAGCAAGAGCCTGATGTGGACTTTGGGCAGGCTTTTGCCCCCGTTGCCCACCGGACCACTGTTCACACTCTTGTGGCCGTTGTTTCAGTCCGCTAGTGGACTATCTCCCAGCTTGACATGCAAAACGCCTTCCTTCACGGTAAGCTACGCGAGGAGGTCTACATGCACCCACCTCCTGGCTACTCTGTACCTGACGGTCACATCTATCGTCTTCGTCGCTCTCTTTACGGTCTTAAGCAGGCCCCCCGTGCCTGGTTTGAGCGCTTCACCTCTGTTGTTACCGCTGTTGGCTTTGTTGCGAGTCAGCATAACCCTGCTCTCTTTGTTCACCAGTCTCCTCCTGGTCGGACACTTCTTTATGTGAATGATATGCTTATCACCGGAGATGATCCTCAGTTTGTTGCCTTTGTTAAGGTGCGCCTCGGTGAGCAGTTTCAGATGTCTGATCTCAGGCCTCTTCGGTACTTGTGATCGAGGTTAGTTCCACACCTGAGGGCTATTATCTCTCTCAGCGGAAATACATTCACGACCTCCTTGATCGTGCATGTCTCACTGATCAACGCACGGTTGCCACTCCCATGGAGCTTCACCTTCAGCTTCATCCCACAGATGGTGACCCTCTTGTAGATTCTTCTCGCTATCGCCACCTAGTTGGGAGTCTTGTTTATCTTGGTATTACTCGTCCCGACATCTCTCATGTTGTTCACATTCTGAGTCAGTTCATGTCTGCTCCCACTCAGATACACTACGATCACCTCCGTGTCCTGCGGTACCTTCATGGTACTATTGATCGCCGTCTATTCTTCTCTTGCTCCGGCTCCTTGCAACTTCAGGCTTACTCTGAAGCTTCCTGGGCTAGTGATCCCTCTGATCGCAAGTCCATCTCTACCTATTGTGTCTTCCTTGACTCTTCCTTGATTGCCTGGAAGACCAAGAAGTAGCAGGCTGTTTTCCGCTCTAGTACTGAGGCTGAGTTGCGGGCGTTGGCTTCTGTGTCGGCTGAGATGGCTTTTGGCAGATTTTGGAGTCCCTATCTCCTCCCCTATGACAGTGCGCTCTAACAGCACCGGCGCCATCAGCATTGCTCATGATCCAGTTAAACATCAGCTTACGAAGCATATTGGTGTCGATGCATTATATGTCCGAGCACAGGTGCAGCAGCAGGTGGTTGATCTCGAGTTTATGCCTTCAAACCTTCAGCTTGAAAACTTCTTCACCAAGGCACAAACTAGAGCTATGCATGATTTCCATCTCTCCAAACTCAATGTAGTGGATCCACCTTGTGTTTGATGGGGGTGTTAATAGTATCTTGTATAGGGGCTTATTTGCTATTTTTCCTTTACTTGTACCTTGTATATCTTGGCCTATTTGGCTCATTGTAAAGTTGTTGCCCATCTATCAAAAGGATTATTGTGTAGCATATAAACATTAGTAAGTAATTTTATCATATTAATATTGTGCACACAAAAAATTCCTCTTTTCTTGTTTCAAACACTATCTGTTAGTTACCTTATAATTATCCTTGCTATGACACAAGCAAAATCGCAACTAGAGCACCAGAAGCATTTTCAAAATGGCTGACAAATGGATATAAAGGTAATGGTCTGGTCCATCTGATAGTGAATAACAATATTTGGAGACGAAAGGTACCAAAAGAATGTCCTTTATAGTCTATGAATGTGATGGACTGTGGATGCTGCACTGTTCACAAAGTACCAAAAAAGAACATGGATGTAGCACCTGCAATACTATGCCCATATCTATAATTTCAATTCTAATTTGTCCTTCTTGTTGAGGACAAAAAATTACAAACAGCAGCACTGATTAGTACACAATGCAATGTTTGCCATTTTTGTTACTTTCAGTAGAGGCAAGTTTTACTGTTTAACCCTGAATTTTTCTATGTGCACATAACCTCACATGTATGATACAGTTGTAAAAGTTTTTGGAACAGCGCAAAATGCACTTTACAGAAATGAGCAATTCAGAATGTATGGACTATCATCATATAATGGGGACTGCATAGCAGACCTTCAATTCGATATCAACATAATCTGCGCCTAGTTCCATTGCTAAGCGGAGTGCTTCAAATCTTGCAGCATCATCTCCATCATAGAGACCTCCTTCCCAGTTAGGTCTGCAAACAATAATGGAAAAGATGGGACATCACTAATGCAAGGCATAATAAATTAATGATTAAATGGTGTATACTGATATAAAAAAATTAGATAAATATTAGTGACTACTATAAAGAGAAGAATAGTCGCCTAAAAAATTCGCTTTGGCATAATTGCACAACATATCCACTCAAGCACATGAGTGCAAAGATTGATAAGTGAAGAAGAGAAGCATACTCGTTTTGAAGTTAAATAAAAAATCCAGTTAGGATAACTTCTTTACTGATTCAAATAATACAACCAGAATCATTTTTGTAAGTGTAGAAAGTTAACAATAGCTGTGCATCTTCTCATTAACCGATCATTCTACCTAAAGTACCAAAGGCCAATAAAAAAAGGTTTATGTTGCATATTAATCGAAGATGACCCAAAAGTTCAGTAGTGCCGCCCTCGTTGCACTCAAATAGCTTGTAAAAAGTTTGTGCATTCTTACCTGGACCCTTTTCTTACATCATACTTACATTTAAACAATCCTTTTACATACTGATATATTTAAAAAAACTGAATCAAATAATGTACTAAAATATTGCCAACAATGGGCATGGTCTTATTTTGGTTAGTTTCAATATTTAAGGATACTTTAGAATGTGTCATCATTTTTAGGCTTCAAGTCATTTGTAGTGATCCCTACTGTGTATAATGTCATAGACATATTTTGGCTACAATGTTCTCCCAGATATGAAGAGAATTAACATTAGCAAAGTTGTCATGTACTCCCGCCGTTCTTTTTTATTTGTTACCGTTGACGTTTGGACATGCTCTTTGACCATTCGTCTTCTTCAAAAATTTAGTGCAAACATGCAAATATATAAGTCATGCTTAAAATACCTTTAATGATAAAACAAAGCATAACAATATAAATTGTACTTAAATAGTTTTTTTTAATAAGACGAATGGTCAAAGGGCATGTCTAAGGCCCTGTTCTTTTGAGCTGATCTGAACGGCTGAACAGCTGAACGACTGAAATGACTGAATTTTGAGAGCTTCTCGAGATAGTCTCTAGATTCGGATCTGTTTCATTTGACTTGCTTTTTAAAGCGTTAGTACCCACCAGGCCTGGCCCAGACCCTGAGCGGGCTGTGCGACCGCACAGGGCCCCTAAAATGGTCCAATACAGTAAGTATATATCTATAGTTTTCTGTCTTATATTTTAGAATACAGAGAGTACTAGTTATGAATATTTTACTCTCTAAATTTTAAAGATACTTTTCTAAGTTAAAAAAGAAGTGCATAATTTTGAATTTTCTCTCTTATAATGTTGTATTTTGAGGCCTATTTATAACTTTGTTATATTTTCGCACCGGGGCCTTCAAATTGTAGGACCGGCCCTGGTACCCACCTTCAAAATAGCAAAAAAACGGACTCAAAAAACTAAAAGCATATGTCTTTTTAAAACGTAGATAAGTCGTTAAGCTGTTAAGCCGTTAAGCTGTTAAGCTAAAAAGAACTGGGCATAAAAGTCAAACAGCGACAAATAAAAAAGAACGGAGGGAGTATATTATTGTGTACAGCTGTGCTAATATGGGATTGCTCCCACATCGTGTTTGCTTTGGCCTCTCAATTTGTGCATCTGTTATTGGCCTTCAATAATTATTCATTAACTATTTCTGTGTATTAGTGCAGGCCTTTGGGTTCCTAGCTATTTTAGTAAATCAATTGTGATCTTAGTGGTTTGGCATGTAGTACAGAAATTTGGAGGTACAGGAAGGCTGGTTGATCGATTGGTCAACAGCCCATTGATAATGTATGTCTATGCAAAAGTGCAGGTTTTTCAGCTGCGTTTGTCATGCGGAGCCAGCACTATGCATGGTGGTCCCCATGGGGCGCGCCTCTAGAACAGAACATCAGACTTAGAGCTAAGTCATATATCTTCGCTAGTTTTTGGTCAATTAGAAATAAGAGCAAGTTGGTTAGTGCCTTAGTGATAACAATTAGTTTGTTAGATACAAGAGTTATTTGTCGTTTACGGCCATATTTTATTAAGGATATGAGCCCCAAGTAAAAGAAATTGAGACAAAAGATCCCTTCGTACGATATCACAACACCAACACAGGACATTGTCTTTGGTTCATGACAAATTCACATAACTAACATTGGATAAGCCTGGCATGCGTGTGGAAACCAAAATTGTCTGTCAAAAGGAGAAGATTGGGAACCTGAGAACAATCCCAACAAGACATTTTGTTTGAAAGACAAAATATACACAATTTACGTCAAAATTATAGAACTGTGGCCACCTCTTGCACCATTTTTTGTGTATTATTGATTTCCAGCATTACATTAAAAGTGTCAAAATTGCGACCTGCACTTTGAAATTTACATGCTAAGTATATATTGTGGTTAATTTTTAACCATGTGCAAAGTGCAAACAATTTCCATTGCCACTTCTTAACGAATGTGTAAGAATTCTCAAAAAGAGAAACTTTCGAAGCACAAGTAACTTGCAATGCAATTTACTCTTCATTTTGCAGATAACGGATGTTTTTTGTTATATGACGTATTTTCAGGACAGCCATTTCCTCTGAATCCACGAACGAAGTATAATATCCTTTTGAACTTGTATATCAAATGAATTGCTTCTGGGATGGGATGCAATGATGACACAACCAGCAAGGCAACAAGAAGCCAAACAGAGCAAAAAGGCAACAAGCAGACAAACAGAGCCAAAATTGCAAATAAACAGCATGCGAGGTCAACAAATGTAAAACATCCTCAGTGATGTATTTGCAAATATTAAGTTTAGAAATGACCAAACAGCAAATAACCACCCGCCCAGGGGCATTTATGCTATTTTCGGACCTTCTTGGATGTATCCGTATGTAATCATTCCACCATCCAATTTAATCCGGCGGCCTAAACCGTGTCAGCGTCAGCGTCCAAGGTAAGCTAATCGTAGGAAACACAACGAAATGCTAATGCTAATGGATGGACTAATCGAAGACTGGGTGGGTGCCGTCAAAAACGACACAAAGCCAAGCTCAAAAGCGAGACTTTTACAATAAACGCAGCCAAAATGGATCCCCTCACAGGCATCTAAGCACGCTTTCCGGGAATGACAGAATAGATGCAGAATCTATCAGAAAGGAGCAAGCTGGAACAGGGAGATCGAACCGGTAGGTGACGAGGGCTGGAAGTGGGCAGCCGCGGAGCAGGCGCGGGAGGTGCTCGCGCGGGCGGAACCCCTCGATGAAGTCGAGCCGGATCTCGACGAGGTCCCCACCGGCGGCTGCCGCCGCCGCCGCGTCGGCCGCCATCTCCTCCACCGTCCGCCCCACCAGCGGCACGCACAGTAGCGTCATCTACGCCTCCTCTCGGCACGCACAGCTCGCGATGCGAATGAGAATGCAGCGACCGGCGACGGCTGGCCGCGGCGGGGTGGTGCGGTTGGTGTAATGGTGTGGTCGCGGACGCAAGTTGGAAGCGGGGTTGGTGGGGGACTGGAGTCCGGAGGGGAGATGGTGGTGGGGAGTGGGGAAAATTGGTTGTAAATAAAGGCGTGTTTGGTTCATGGCCATGGATTGTCATGCCAATTCAATGGTCATACCAATCCATGGCATGATCAAATTTTTGTCAAATTTGTAGTGTTTGGTTTATAGCCAATATGTTGCCAACAAATGGCCACTTTTAGATGGCATCTGTTTGGTTCATGGCCATGTGAGAATACCACTTGTTGGCAAGTTGCTTGGTGCATGTTTGGTTCATAGCCAATTATATATACGATAACCTTCCCAATAGGATGATAAACTTACCACTAGTGCTAAATAATATTTTGTTGTACATATATCTTTATTATTAAACCTTTCTATGCAAATATTAAGGATAATCTATACTTTTTCCAAATATTAATATCAGACAATTCATAATATATGAGGGACAAAAGAATTCTTGAATATAATAAATCAAAAAATCATCAGTATACATGGAAATTGGGGAAAACTTTTTTTTCAACCTATTACAACTAATTTTATGGCCATGCTTTGGAAGACTAGCATATACACATAAAAAATGGGTCATTCAACCACATACGACAATATTACACATACATATATGACGACATTTTCAGTAACAAACAGACATTTAAACAGTCCACATAATTATACAATAAGACAACCCATAATTTACAAGATAATAGTAACCAGTCCATAATTTAAACAACCCACGTAATTATACAGTAAGACAGTTCATAATTTACAACATAGGTTAAAATTAGTTAAAGTTTGTGACACCATCATGACCAAAAGTGTCTGACAGTACACTCATGCAAAAGTTTCTCACACCTTCATGAGCAAAAGTTATTCACAATACACATGAGCAAAGTTTGTCATAAACATCATTAATCAACTATACCAACTTCAGTCGTGTCCACCAAACTTAGAGCTAATGAAGTCAAACACCCAAGTTTGAAGTGTGGCATCACTCGCGTAGTTCAAATAACTACGGAAAGTAGCTTGATCTGCATTGGAGAGGTGAGTGGCAATTTCAAGTTTGTCCTTAGCAGTGATGGGGAGAGCATCTATTCTTCGCCACAGATGCGCATGGGGATCCTCACGAGCCGGCAAATTAGCAAAAGAGGGAGGAGCAGCTGCTGCAAGAGAGTCTACGAGGTTCTTGATGCTTGTTGCGATGTCATCATTTGATATTTTGCCACGGCGTACAGACTTATCCTTAGTAATTTTCTTCAAAGGTGACTTGGCACGCTTCCGTTTCTTGCTTGATGTTGACGAAGGATCAACATTGTCATCCACATCAATAGGGCTGTTGGTGGGAATTGTGTCGGACTCGTTGCCATCAACATCAATAGAGGCATCATATCTCGCCTAGGGATTAGTGTCGTGTTTTTCGACTTGTGAACTCGGTGGAAATATTTGGACACTTAGGCGGGAAGTTTCGCGCCCATAGAAAATGTTTAGCTTTGAGACTTAGCGGCTACGAAACTTCGGACAGCTGGCTTCCCCCTGAAGTCCCCTGGACCTATCCCGAACTCTCTTGAACACGAATGAGGATAAGAGACCGGAGATGTGCTCTGTGGGACCCTGCAGTCAGAGATACGACGATCGGCAGGCATGTTGGCACTAGGCTACACACATACAAGAAATCAAAAGAACTACGAAACAAATGTCAATCTTGGCGCGATTTAGCTCTACAGCCCAGTTGCCATCAATTACCAAAATCATTCAGTCCATGGGAAGTTTGATCTTATAATCTCCCCCTTTTTGGTAATTGATGACAATACCTACAATTCCAACATGACAAGGCACAAAAAACAATCTCTGGTGCAATGGTTTAGCTAAAAAATGTTGCATGGCAACCTAGCACAACTACAAGAGACTAGGCCAATTGAATGAAGTGCAATATACACATAGGCATGGGTTCCCCCTAAATCAATGCACACCACTTGAGAGTACTATCACATCACATGGAGCAAAACATCTCCATCCTAATCTCGATCATAGGAGTAAAGCATCTCCTAAGTCTACCAATTGTAACCCAAAGTCAATTCTCCCCCTTTAGTATCCCAATGCCCTACAATGAGTTTCCAAAGCATGGATTTGCAATTATTTCTCACCCTTTGGCATCAATGACCATAATGGAGCAAACATGTAATTAAGAATAAATTAAGAGCTTTGGAGGTTATACTAGTGCACGCATGCCCACAAGTCCATCACACTCAAAATCTAGCCACCTCAAGATCACAATGTCACGACAACAACTAGAACACAATTGATATATGTGTAATTCAAGTTATTATAACCTAGAGCAAATATAAGGTGAACAAAAGTTAGAAGTATTAAGAGTTGCTCCAAAACTCAAAGGGGACACATGATGCATCATATCAATAGAAGATGGATGCACTCCAAGCGACACATGCTATCACTAAGCCTATTTGAGACTAAAACATTTTGGTTGAGCTAATTTCGAAAGATTTCATATTTTGCACTTTGCATTTTCTCAAATTTGCCATGTCTCAATCCATAGGCGATGCCACCCAACATGACACTGAAGATGTACATCTCGGTCATCCAAAACTCCCCTAAGTTCATGCCCAGTGACATGGCAGGCTATCTCATCGAGGAGGTATTGGTGAGACATGTATGGCCAATTGTGGTCTTATTCACATTTGAGAATATTTTGCAAATTTGGCTCAACTTTTTCTCAAAATTGCCCAATTTAACGAAGTAAAGACATGTGCAAAATAGAAGAACATAATCTAAACTTAGAAGTACATGGTCAACCAAAGAGTTTTGAGCAATTAAATAAGACTAGAAGTTATAGCCCTCCTAACACATGCTCATAGCTTCCAATTGCATGATATATTGAGTTAAGCATAAATTGAGCTAGTGATAATGTAAACACATGCTACAGCTATCAAATTCATGTGATGAACATCTAGGCAATGAATAACATCCAGTATAACAAGTAAAGCATCTAAATTCTCAAACTGGCTTCAAAAGATTTGCAATGAATGATATAGCCACACGACCGACTCAGGCAATGCTTGACTAATCTAAAAATGATATAGCCTGGGAGGACTGATGAGTGCCCTGGGCGACGGAGCAGCTGATGGAGGGGTTGTGCGTTGGGTCGGCTCCTTAATTGGGGTGGGGTCACCCTGAGAACTTGGTGGCGCAGGGGTAGTGGAAGCAGTGACCAATGTCTTGGCACTGGATTTGCCTTTGGAGATTTCCGAAGAAGGTTTCTTGTGAGCAAAGGAAGGTGTTAAGAGTACGGTTTTCCTTTAGATAATTGAAAGAAAGAGTTACAAGGGGAAACCTTTGTGTCGTTGTGAATTTGATTCCTACGCTCTTTCGAGTGGTTTGCCCACTTTGGTTTGCGCCAGAAGGTCCCCTGGCCCTGATGCGCCCTTGGGCTAGAAATTGGAGGCGATGGGGGGTTCGGAGCTCGCTTAGCGGGAGCAGTGCTAGACTTTGGATTTTGACAGTACTGGTGCAGAAGCGGTGTGTAATAATCTTCTTCATCTTCGTCCGAGTCTTTGAAGATGATTCCCTTGCCCTTTTTTGTTGGAGGAGCATCAACTGAGTCCTCTGTAGGACGCTTAAGCGGTGCCTCCTTGTGGTTGGGGGCTTCGGGAACGGGATAAACCGAGAAGAATGCTGCACGATCCAGCAGAAAGGTTGGGCCAGGTCAGTCATGATGGGATTATAATTGAAAGAAAGGGAGTTTTTTTTTTGCTTACCGCTAGAGGCGGGTTAGACAAATGATATGTACCTGGGCAGTCACCATTATCAATAAGTGTGTTAGGGGCGAAAAGGTCAGCCACTCGGTCGACTAGGGATTTCCGGGAGATCTTGTCTTCGCTTTCCCTAATGGTATATTTAGACCTCGAATATTTGAACACGAGGTGCACTCTCTCTTTTAGGGTTTGGACACTGCTTCGCCTTCATCTTCGTCATCTTCGCCACAGTGGCGAGCCCTCGTCTTCGTCGTCGCTGGGAGGACGACGCTCCCTTAGCCGCTTCTCCACCAGCTTCGACACGACCTGGCAATCCGCCAAGTCATGCACGTTGGACTTGTGGATGGGGCAGTACGCCCTGCCCCCTCCACGTCCTTGGTGGTCCTCCCGTCGGTCACGGCAGTCATCCCGCTGCTCACGGCGGTCGTGCTGCCGCGGCCTAGCTTCTGTCTAGTTGTGCTTGGCCGCCAAAACCTGACCGGCCTCAGATACGTTGCGCTTCTTCTTCTTCTGGTCCTTAGGACCGGAACCCTTAGAGGTCCCAGCCTCTTCTCCGCCACTCGCTTTAGAGGCAATATTGCAGGTGGCCATCTTCTCCAGCATCTTGCAATCCCTGGCGCCCCTTCTAAAGGCGATGATGACCGCTTTGCTGTAGATCTTAGGGATAGTGGTGCGACAGTGGCTGAATTGTCGAATGAACTCTCGCAGCAACTCCCCCTTCTTCTGCTCCAGGGCATGGAGATCGTCCTCCACCCCCTGCTGGTCATAGGAACTCTGAAAATTAGTAACAAGCTGGTCAAACAGCTCCTCCCATGAGCCTATCGACGCTCGTGGGAGATTTAACAGCCAAGAACGGGTGGAACCCGTCAAGACTGTGGAAAAGTAATTGGCCATGACCTTCTCGGAGCCGCTGGAAGACAGCACTATCGTGGTATAGATCTGCAATAACTCCTTCGGGTTGGTCATGCCGTCATACTTCTTGACGGACGTCGGGCGAAACTTCTCCGGCCACGCCACTCGGCACAGCCGGGGGTGAACGCCCAACAGCCGACGCCGTAAGGCGGCTGACGGCAATTGCCAAGATCCTGATGAGACTCAGACGACGCAGAATTCCCTTTGTCTTCATCGGAACGGCATCCGCCATCGGAACTCGTCGGCTCCACCTAATCCCGAGTCCGAACGCGGCGACGCTGCAACTCGTCACGCAGGTCGCCGCTGCGGTGATGCCATTAATGATGAATTAAAAAGTTAAACGGAATTCCTTGTTGTTTTCCTGTTGCTCCTTGCTGTTTTCGTACAGCTCTAGCTTCCTGTAAAACGCAAACGAAGATATGCCATTAATGATGAATTAAAAAGTTAAACGGAAGCATTCCAAACTCAATGATCAATTTACCATGGTGTGTTGTTTTTCTGAAATTTCTCAACCCAATTCATCTTTCCCACCACCCTTTCTTATCTCCTCTCCTTTTTCTTCAGCCCAACAACTTGTCGCATATTCTTTGGTTGTTGAATGCTGTTGATGCGATATGTTGTCCCGATCTTCACGGCATAGGATTTCAACGAAAGCTCTGATACCATATGATGCGATATGTTGTCCCGATCTTCACGGCGTAGGATTTCCAACAAGATAACTAGCTGCAAGCAGCCGGGATAACTAGTGCAACCTGATAAAACACCTCGAAGCCAACTACCGTCTTGATACGGCAACCTGAATCGAGTATTCGCCCAACCACACTCTTAAGAACCAAGCCACACAACCTGCACACAAGGAGCAGGAGCACAGATTGGGTGCCGATGAAGCGGCGGGGGTCCAAGCCACACAACCTGCACATGAAGGAGCAGGAGCACAGATTGGGTGCCGATGAGGCAGCGGCTTCCGTAATCTCCGCGAGGAAACCACAAGAGCAAAGGGGTAGAGATCTCTCTCTGATCTTGTTAGCACATAGCTAAACAAAGGGTTTGTATTCAGATTATCAAAAGTTCTCAAATAGATGGAGTACATGGGCATTTATACTAGGAACATCCCTCCTAGTTTAGGTGTGAAAGCAAAAAGAAACTAAAGAGGTTCTCTTGGATATAGATGAGTCTTTTCAGTTTCTCGCGCAGCACTAAACAGCCTGTGCAGTCTTCAGTAAATTGGTCATTACTCCTTAATAGGAAGTCCAAAAGACACACCGTTTGTTGCGTTGGAAAGTAGACTCAATTATCTTTCCAACCACATGCATTAAGCCCATCAAAACGTGACAGGTTGGTGCGCCTAACTCTTGTAAGTTGTGGTTCATGTTGCACTGCAGCTTGAGCAGGAATCATGTCAGCTTCCACGTCGTACTTGTCCATGTACCTTCTCTTGAGCATCATCCATTTCATCATGTGTAAACCTAAGTAACAAGAGGGTAGAACTTTTAGGTAGTATAAAATTCTCTTCATTTGTAATATTAATTTCAGTAAGGAGTGAAGTCACCTCTTGTTGTAGTTTCTTCGCACGGCTACGAGTAATTGGTCCTTCGATAGCAATTGAAGGTGTAGCTTGTGTTGAGAGTTTCTTCGCACGGCTGCGGGTAATTGGTCCTTGGACAGCATTTGAAGGTGTAACATGTGTTGAGGTACCCGGGATGTCCTCATCATCCTCCCCTCCTTCAAAAGGAGTCGTCCTCGACTCTAATTCTTCCAAACCGAAGAATGCTGTGAGATGAGCAACATTGAAGGTCAGACTAACTCCATAGTCTCCAGGAAGCTCAACTTTGTATGCATTGTCATTGACTTTTACCAAAATTTTGAATGGACCATCTCCTCGTGGCATTAATTTTGATTTTCGCTTCTCAAGAAAACGTTCTTTGCGCAGATGTACCCAAACAAAGTCGCCGGGTTGAAAGATCATCTCCTTTCGGTTCTTGTTGGTCTTCTTAGCATAGTACCTGTTCTTCTTTGCAATTTCTTCCATTGTCTTCTCATGTATCTTCTTGTAAACATTGATGGCCTTCCCACTGTAGCCATCATTCTCTCGGTGCCAGTCATCGCTGCCAAGCTTCTGCCGCCCCTTCTGATAGCGGGAGAGCTCAGATGAGACAGAGCAATCCGCCTACCCCTAGCGCCTTTCATGTCACCCTGTAGCTGGTACGAAGCGAGACGCTGCAGAGATGGCCACAGCATAGCTGACATCATTAGGCGGGGTGGAGGCAATCATGTTGTCAGAGCCTCGCCCACTCCATCCAGAGCAGTTCCGTCGCATTGAATGCTTCGGATTCGGCGTATCCTGAAGAAATCCTTAGCAAGGAAGTCTCCTTGCACCTTCGCCCTGTGTCCCCGATAGTGGGGACCCCACGCCCCCTGCTGCCCTAATTTGTTCGCCCAGCCCTGCACGACAGGCGCCACGCGTCCTGGCCACCCGGCGCCTAGGGCCTGCTCGCCCACCTTCAAACCGGGTGCCATGCGTCCTGGCCGCCCGGCGCCTGGGGCCTGCTCGCCCACCTTCTCGCCGTGCACCACGCGTCCTGGCCACCTAGGGACATATACTTCTAGACTCCTCCCAAACTGAGGCCAGAAGGCGATATGCATAGCCCGCTGGTAAGTAGGACCGGCATTCTTCAACCCACAAGCCATTCTTTTATAACAATACACGCCCATGGGTGTTACAAAAGCTGTTTTTTCTTCATCCTCCCCTGCCATCCTAATCTGGCGATATCCAGAATACGCATCAAGAAAGCTTACAAGCTTACACCCTGTGGTGGAGTCTACAAGCAGATCTATGCGCAGTAAAGGGTATGGATCCTTCGCGCAGGTTTTGTTAAGGTCGGTGAAGTCGACACACATCCGCCACTTCCCATTGGTTTTCTTCACGAGGACGGGTTGGCATGCCACTCAGGGTGAGTAACCTCCTTCATGATTCCCGCCTCCAGCAACTCCTGGAAGCACTCTTGGGAGCACCGCCAACCGATGCTCGATCACCTCCCTGGGGACCCCGGTCAGGTCGGACGGTTGCCATGCAAACATGTCCGAGTTTTCTCGGAGGAAGGCGACGAGCGCGCTTTCCTATTTGGCACCAAGCTCGGCGCCCACCTTGACGGTTCTGGCTGGGGCGTTGTCACCCAGGGAGACCACCTTAACCTCGCCGGACAAGCCGGGCATGGCTTGGGTCTTCGCCCGGAGGGCCCCAGGGTCGGTGGTGCCGGACGGCTGCGCAAAGACGGCCCCAGCCAAATCCAAGGCCATCTTGTCACAACGTAGGGACTCCGGCCTGTCCACCCTAACCGTGATAGGACCTTGCTGCCCCGGCATCTTCACCACCATGTAAGCATAGTGGGTGGCAGCCATGAACTTGGTCAATGCCGGTCGGCCAAGTAGGGCATTATACGGTAGGTCTAAGTTCACCACCTCGAAGTCGACCGCCTCCGTACGGTAATTTTCCTCCTCCCCAAAAGTGACAGGAAGGCGGACACGCCCAGGGCATCGACTCCGCCCCCGTAGTGACACCATAGAATGGGAGAGCCGGAAGCAGCTCCCGCTCCAATATCTGCAGCGCCTAGAACGCTTTGATGGACAGGAGGTTGATGGAGCTCCCCCCATCCACTAGCACTCGCCCGAGCTTCACATTCCTAATCGTGGGTGAAACCACGATCGGGAGGTGCCCCAGGGCGGCAGTGCTCTCCGGGTGGTCGGCCTGGCTGAAAGTGACCGGCTCCTCCGACCACCTCAGCAGCCTACTCGTCCCCAGGCTCGGAGCGATGGCGCACACCTCCCTCCTCAGCAACTTGTACTGGTGGTTGGAGGTGTAGGTGGCCGAACCATCATCGATGTATGCCACTATGTGCTCCTCCCATTGGAAAGCCAGCATAGCGGGCCCTTCGTTTTTGTCGTCGTTGGGGGGATGGTGCTCTTTACGCCGCATTTCCACCAGCTTCGACATGACCTGACAATCAGCCAAGTCATGCGCACTAGACCGATGGATGGGGCAATACACCTTGGCCCGTTCCCCTCCTTAACGGTCGCGGACATCGCCGCGTTGATCTCGACGGTCCTTCTACCACTCGCGGCGATTGTGCTGCCTTGGCCTTGCTTCCTTTTGGTTGCGCTTGGCGACCAAGACCTGACCAACCTCAGACGCCTTGGGCTTCTTCTTCTTCTAGTCCTTTGGGCCGGAACCCTTATAGGTCCCGGCCTCCGCTTCGCCATTGCCGCCACCAACCCTGACACTGGTCGCGCGATCACGGGCCTCCGCCGCCTAGGTGCACTTGTGCGCCAGGTCGAACAGCTCGAAAGTGGAGAAGATGTTGCGGGTGGCCAGCTTCTCTAGCATCTTGCGATCTTTAACGCCCCTTTGAAAGGTGATGATAACCTCTTGGCTGGAGATCTTGGGGATGGTATTGCGAAAGTGGCTTAAACGCCGAATGAACTCCCGTAGCGACTCCCCCTTTTTCTGCTCTAGAGCGTGGAGATCATCCTACACCCCTGGCTGGTCGTAGGAGCCCTGAAAGTTAGTGACAAACTGGTCACACATCTCCTTCCACGAGCTTACTGACGCTTGAGGGAGATTTAACAGGCAGAACCCGTCAAGACTGTAGGGAAGTAATTAGCCATGACCTTCTCGGAACCGCCGACAGCCTGCACCACAGTGGTGTAGATCTGCAGGAATTCCTCCGGGTTGATCGCTCCGTCTTACTTCTCGACGGACGTTGGCTGAAACTTTTTCGGCCATGCCACACGGCGAAGCCGGGCGGTGAATGCCCGACAATCGACGCCGTAAGGCAGCTGGTGGCGATTGCCAAGTTCCCGGCCGGACTCAGAGGATGCGAAGCCCTCCTCATCACCAACGAAAGAACCTCTGCCGCCGGAGCTCACCTGCCGCGGCTGGTCCCATGCCCGAACACGGCGGCAATGCAACTCGTCATGCAAATCCCCGTCACACGAACGCCGACGTTCCTCCAAACTAGTTCGGAGGTCCTCCTGGCCCCCTCGCTCTGGGTGGCACTTGGGACGGTACTCGGGTCAGTGCATGGGCCTCCGCACCAGCAGAGTCCGCAGCCTGGACCTCCTTTCCCTTGCCCCGACTTTCGAGGCCAGAGCGTACTTGACGCAGGCGGCTCGAGGCCTACGTGCGATTCTCGCAAGAACTCAAACGGGGTGCCCCACCGAAGGCGCCCGACCACCCGGAGACCTCGACCCAATGGTGGGCCGCGTCTACGGGACACGCGATGTCCCGCAACCACGGCTTGGCGGGGGAATCCCCTGCCAACTCCACCAGGGGGTGCTCCAGCAGCAGACATATGGCATGCAGATTCGGGGACGGGGAGGCCTCCTCTAGAGCCAACCGCCGCCGAACCAGAGGCGCGTCCTCGACTGGAGGCGCATCCTCCTGAGGACACGATGAAGGCGCCCCATCCTCCCGTCGACTGAGTGGCTTTCGGTGTGGGTCGCCGATCTCGACCTCAGATCCATGCTCCGACATCCTTACTCCTCAACGCGCCGAGGATGATTTGAGAGAAAAGAGAACCGACCGAAGAATCCTAAGAATGAACCAACCACTACCCCGTACCTGGCGCGCCACTGTCGGCGGGTTTCAGCGGACAGGTTATGCGGGACCTAATCCAGTGGTTCAGCTGTTGGGGTGTGCACGATTGGTTCACTATTCTCCTCTCGCGGACGGCTCTTGGCTCAAGAACGGACACTAAGAGTTTACCCAGGTTAAGGTCCCCTGATCGGGTAACAGCCCTACTCCTGCTCGAGCTCCTTGCAATGTATAAATTGGCTATCTCTCTTCGAGCTTGATCCAAGGATCCAACCCCCCGGAGAGAAGCAGAATCCAACCCTTTTACAAATGCACCCCCCAGCCCTTATATACCCAGGCTGCCCTAGGTTAGAACGTGCTACACAGTAGACATTAACGGTCTTCCCACTATAGCCATCATTCTCTCGGTGCTAGTCGTCGCTGCCATAGCTTCTGCCGCCGCTTCTGATAGCGGGACAGCTCAGATGAGACAGCAGCCCACCTACCCCTAGCGCCTTTCCTGTCACCCTGTAGCTGGTACGAAGTGAGACGGCTGCGGAGATGGCCACAACGTAGCTAACATCATTTGGCCGGGTGGAGGCAATCATGTTGTCAGAGCCTTGCCCACTCCGTCCAGAACATTTTCATCGCATTAAATGCTCCGGATTCAGCGTATCCTGTAGAAAGGAAGCCTGCTTGCACCTTCGCCCTATGTCCCTGATAGTGGGGCCCCCACGCCCTTGCTACACTAATGTGTTCTCCCGGCCCAGTGAGCCGAGCACCATGCGTCCTGGCCGCCCGGCGCCTGGGGCCTGCTCGCCCGCCTGCGCGCCAGGCACCACGCGGTAATCACACTGTTTGAACTTCCCTTTATCTGAAACCAGACTTTGATCTGTTTGGGCTCGATATTCCTTTGTACATTTGTGACATACCCAAAATTCACCCAATTTTAGCACAACATTTTTTGCAAAAATCATTTTTGAACCCCTAGAAACCTTCCCTAATTTTCTGAGAATTTTCCAAAACAATTCCTGTTTTATTCAATTTAAGAAATTCCCTCTTCCTTTTATCCAAGAAAATTCGTCCCATAAAATATCAACTTTTATTCCACCATTATCTTCCTCTCATTTTTTTGATTTTTAGAGACCAATTTCATATTTTTTTGAATTTCCTATCATTTTCTATGAATTTCCAAAGACCAAAACCTTTTTCTGGAAATCCAGATAAACCCTTTCCTTTTTTGGAAAATCCAAGAATCCGCCTTCCCTTTTTGGAAATGCGCCTTCCGCGTGTCTCCTTCACCTCCTTCCCGGTACGTTAAGTGGCATCCAACGGCTCTGGTTCCTTCGTCTAAATTGAACGCCTCAGATACTGCCACGTCATCGATCCCGTACCACTTCGTTGAATCAATCCAACGGCGCCCATTGTTTTCCTTCCCCGATCCAACAGCGCCCACTGTTTTCTCCCTCCTCGATCCAGCTGCGCCGCCACCCCCAAAACCGACGGCGCCGCCGCCTCCGCCGTGCCGCCTGCCGGAATCGCTCGCCGCCGTCGACTCCGACCCTTCCAGAGCTTGTCATTGGCCTATAAAGCATCGCCACGTCATCGCCAATCTTATCCCCTGCATCTCCGCCCTCAGCTTGCCACCTCTCCACCGGAATTGCTCGCCGTAGTTCACCGCCACCGTTGGCTTTTGCCTCAAGCCTCCGCTGTGTCCCTCGCGCCTATAAATAGCCCTCTCCGGCGCGTTGCATCCACAAGCCACCTCCCTCCGCCACTCACCCCTCCTTTCTTCACCAGAGCATCGCCGTCGACAACCTCTCCCGCCGCCACCGGCCATCCCTAGCACCGCCGCCGCCTCGAAAAGCTTCCCCTGGCCACCAATTGCATTTGTCGAGCATCTACACCCCGTCTCTGGCCACCCTCACCGCCGGTGAGCCTTCCCCGTCGCGCCCCTCTTTTTCCCCCTCTCTATCTCGCCGCCATGTGGGACCCGCCTGTCAGTCCCTGCCCACATACACAGTCTGCACCGCACTGCTTGCACATGGGCCGACCCAGCACCAGCCCATTCAATCTCCTTTTCTTTTTCCTTTTCCAGATTAAGCTTCCCATTTTATTTAAAATATCAAATCTCCTCCAAAAATTCTGCCAAAATTCTCAAAAATCTAGAATTCATGCTACTATTTTATAAAAATATAAAAGTCTAAAAATTAAAAAATAAAATGTTTTCCTTTTATTTCTATAGAAAAATACTTTTAAAATTTCTTCCTATTTTCCAAAAATCCCAAAATTCGAAATAAAAATATTTCATCCAAATATTTCTTCCAAAAATATATTTTCATAATTTTCATCTTTTATCTTCAACAATTTCCATCTCGGAACTCCGATAACTCTGTTGTCGTCGACTCCGATATCTGGAAATTTGTTGATCCACTTATCCCACGTACACGTGCATAAATTCTTGCTATCCGGAGATTTACCAAAATAATGTCAAAATCAACCCTCCACTTTATTCTATCCGAGATAATGCCAAAAATCCCGATCACCATTTCCTTTTATAAGAAAATCTTTCCGAAAATTTTCAAATCATACAAACCATGACCATCCTAGCCAACCCTAACCTTTTTCCTAAAAATATATATATACCTTTTTAAAAATGATTTCATGCATTCCTGCTCCTTGCATTTTTTCTTTCCCTTTTTATTAAATTCCCCTTCTTTTTCCTTTTCCCAACGTGTAGAAAACGACTTCATTGCCCCCGAATTAGCCGAGCAGGATTATCAGGGCAATAGTGCAGATATCAAAGATTTAGCCGAACCAGGCAGGTTTCCTATTCCTTAATATTATATTATGCATTTATTTTCTGGTTACTTAATTTTTTGTCCAATTGATTTAAAAGTATTTATGTTTGCATATAGTCATAATCCCATTTAGATTTTAGCCTCCCTACTAAGTCATAGGAAAACCCTAGGATTATAATTTAGCCATAATAATGGCATGGTCTTATATAAGCATATAGGATCATGATTGTTGCATTTTGATCTATCTTTTGGTTGAGTTGGTAAGAGGTTGAGTTGTTGAGGTTTTGGTCGAGTTAAGGTTGAAGTGATGTTGGAGTTGTTGGAAGTTTAGCGTGAACAAACAATGGGAATGTGAGACGCATAGTGGGTCGCTCTAGAAGCGGTCTAGAGGACACTTGTTTGGGGGCCGGTGGTTGGTTTGTTCATTGCTCATAACTGAATTATGTCATTGATAGAAAAGATACAAGTTTCCGCCCAAACCATATTACTGATCATTTTATGGGTAAAGCTGGGCAAATTCTGCAGAGTCGTTAAAAACAAATCATCGATGGACCATACTTCTGGGATATGAGGTTGTATCGCAGGGGTGATGCCTATTCTAAATATTGACATAAATCAGGTTAGAGGTGTGGTTGTAAGGTTATTGTTGGTCTAGTCTTGAGTCAGTGTTGAAAGTCTGGTTTTTATCAAAAAAAATGTCTTTTAAAAATGTTTTAGAAAAGAATTGGCAAAATATAGGATTTTCTAAAAACTATTTTAAAAATATGCATTAAGTCTATTATTCAATCTCCCTGTCAGATTTCTATTAAACCCCTGCATATAGTTAATAGGTTTGCATATGGAAACCTGTTAGGACGTAAGTGCTTACCTATTGTTTTTGCGGGTTACCCTTCTTTTGGGTAGGTCCTTTCTTTTCAGCGGGTTACCTGGAAGATTTTGTTGTAGATTTTTAGTTATCCTACACTCGAGCCATGCCTATGGTCTTGAAGCGTCAATTTTGGAGGTGTATTAAAAATTGTAAGCCATATTGTAAAATAACGCTAGTTATGCAATAAAGTTTGGCTATTCGTACTATTTCCAAATGCAACTGAAATCTTGCACAGTTGTATTTTCGGAGATCTCCCGGGGTCCCCACAACATCACCTTTCCTTCTAAAGACGCTGGTCCCACCTGTCAGCGACGCGGGGGGCACACCCCGGTGTAGAATACACCGACAATATCAATTCAGGAGTGTTATATAAAAGAAAAATACACATTTGTCGATATTTATTTTGCCTCAAAAATTGCTACGTCTTTGGAATTAGATGTAGAACCCAAAACCATGATAGTGCCATAAGTGCTCAGATTGGGTTAAGTGGAAATAAGCAATTGAGATTGAATTGCACTCGCTTAACAAAAAAATGCATTTAGCGCAGTAGTGCCAACTCCTCCCAAAATAAGTCCAATCTTTTTTTCTCCGTTATGCCAAGGTAAGTCCAAAAGAGTACAATGACCGGTAAGGCCTAGCACATTAGATAGAGGTTTTTAATGAGGCAATATGCCAGTAATCTCATTCAACTACCGAAAAGTTATAACGGTAGCATACATGTTTATTTAGCGGAAGATTTTTTTTTCGAAAAAGGACTTGTAAGAAGAATTGATGATACCTGCATGCATATGGCGCTTGGCATCGAGAGCGAGGATGACATGGCCACGGTCACGACAGGACACTCGACCTACTGGCACGTGTGTTGCTCGCGCTCAGCCGTTACATCCCTTGCTACCATATAAGTCACTATTACATCCCCTACTACGGCAAGTCATCCTCAATGATGGCACCACCTCCACGTCTTTTTCATCCGACAACCTCGGCGCCGCTCCCGGGCTGGCATCTTAACCGACCTCCTAACCGACCTCCGCGCTGCCTCTCTTGCCAAGGGCATGTTTAATGCCATATTCTTTTTTGCAAATCGTATAAGTATGGATTAATCATGCTCTGAGCTTCTCTCCCCCAAACCATATCCGGTTGTCCGGTCCCTGCTATGCCGTAGACAAGCTCACACAACACGTCTCTTCCATGTTGCACCGCCAAACACGACAGAGGGTAAAAGGAGACGGTAGATTGCCTATAAATTGATGAAAAGGGCGGGATAAATAGAATGGGGAAAGGATAACCCATAGGGTAACATCGAGTCTTTTGGCGGAATTAAAATGCACTAAATTCTTTATATGGCGTAAATCAAAACTAGGGATCTTCTCGATAATATAGAGCAATTTTTGGCGGTATTCATTCATCTTTCGGCTGCAAGACAGTAAGAGGTCGGGTCATTGTATCAAATAAAATGATTGTCCCAACAACAATATGATTCCCTTATCTGGAGAATAAATGGATAAGAAAAACAATCAAACTTGCGTGCAAGGAATCCCATTTCTTTTGGGAGTAGATATTTAACAGAGAACAGACGATTCACATACATCCGGTTCAAAACTCATGCAATAAAAAGTACTTTGTGCCTCCAGTGTTCCGTTCTATGCAATTACTCGAGCAGCTTCACGCTTTGCCGCAAATTCCAACTCCTCTAGTGTGAAGGGGACTGGTTTTGTTGGAGCAGGTAGGCGACCAATGCTATCGACCTTGTCCCGTTGCTTCGGTGGCGGCCTTGCCGCTTTTGGTAAAAGACGGCCCTTCTTAGCAAACCATTCAGGTTTGAGAAGTGCTCTGAATCCAAGCTTGTTATAATATACCAGTCGTACCGTTCCACCAGCTGCTTCAACTGCAGCCTTCGCTCTAGCAGTCGCCCTTGATACCTGCAAATTTCCATTCGTGTACAGTTTATGAAAATTCAGACACCATGATGTAAAATGATGCTAATAATCATAAAATATAATGAAGGGAAGGGCACAGGATATGTAAAATATGTAATCTTAACAACGTCAACAAAATTCAGAACCGGCTACACTACTAGAAAACTGGGCTATTATACCGGCACACAGTATTGGTTGGATTGAAATAAGTACTGATAGTGGCAACAGTGTCAGTTTGTAGTAACCATAGCGATTCGGACTTTTGATACCGGTTGGAGGCAACAAGGACTCATCAGTTACGAACTGGTAATGATGGCCCTTGTTTCTGAAAAGACTAAAAGGTATGCATGTGCTAGTTATATGAAACCATGTGGGTGGGTGAGTTGGCTCGAAGAGTGAGGCGTGGGTCACAATGGGGCAAGGGGTGCTAGGTTCGAGTCTTAGTTCTCCCAATATTTTATAACTTTTCGAAATCTCGGCCCCTTCAGTACCGGTTGGTTGAACCGGTATTGATGCCCTTTAGACATCATTCCTAGATTACAAGTACTGTACTGAAGGCAGGGATGTGATCGGATTGGATAAGGTCAGATATCGTTCTATTCATATCCGTATCCGTATTTTTTACTGAATACAGATTCGAATATGAATGTGTCGAATATGGATACAAATTTGAATAATACTGGATAACATCGGTTACGAATACGGAGCGAATACAGATCGGATATGAAAAGGATACGGATATTGTTAATCGAACTAAAATTAATTTTCAGAAATATGTTCCAAATTTTAACAAAATATGGTCAAAATTTAAATTTAAAAGTGAAAATTTATAACATTAGTAAAAACAAAACATTAGAAAGTGTATACACGAATATTATTGACTTAGTCTAGATTTAAAATTCAAAAAAATAAATTTAAGAGTTAGGAAATTATCAATAAAAAATTGTAGAAATACATTAAAAAATTACATAAATACATTCGGATAACATCCATATTTTATATTAGAATATTATCCAAACAAAAACTCGGATATTCCTTATCCACCGAATAATCAGTGCCCCGTATTCATATCCATATCCACGCCAAATTATCCATATCCATATCCCTATCCGCAAAAATAGTCGAATATTCATAAATCTATCCAAATCACTATCCGATCGGTCGGTCGGATAATATCCGTACCATTTCCACCCCTAACTGAAGGCCTTCTTCGTAGTAGTGCTACTAGTGGCCGCAAAATAATCATTTTGTTGGAAGCTAGTAAGCCATAACAAATTAAGCAATATAGCACCGAAGGAAAACCACATCACTTCTCTAGCCATCTACATCAACACATTTCCAGCTTATATTAACCACATTGTATTAGATGTACTTATGCCAAATAATGTATTAATTAAAGAAATCAAATATAAACATTGAACTTGCTAGTTACCTATAGCAATAAGGCGTCATCTAAACTCAGCATGATTGCATGCTATGGACATGCTAGCAGCTCATGTACAAAAATAACTAAATAAGCTCCATACGAGATATTAGTCTAACAAATAAGTAACACCCCATAGAATAGATGCCCACTTTCATGTTTCAATTCGGTGTCATCACATGCATCAAGAATCACAACATGGAATATACGAAGATAAACACCAGATTCGTTTTGAACTTTGAAGACAACAGACATGTATGTCATTCCAGAGACATTAGCAGGCTAAAAAGGAAATAAGAAACTATAAATTTTAATATTCTGCTAACCTCAAGGTGAATCGGCCATTTGATTTCATCAGCTCCACGACCCATTAACCGAATACCATCCTTTATTTGCTTTCCAATGGCACCTGTATCCTGGCAAACGAGATAGAGAAGTCCATCTCATTGAAAAACGAGATAGAGAAGTCCATATCATTGAAAAAAATAACATCATGTCAAGTTCAGAGAAATGATTGTAAGTACCTTTAGTATCTTCATTGTGATCAATTCAGAGGAATCAATCTTTCCAGCATTAATGAGCTTTGCAATTTTCCCTAGTCCACAAGGCTGATCAGAGGGCAAGACAAATAACATCACATATTTGTCCTAGGTGCCATTGTAAATCACAATCCAAAACTTGAATCGATAGTGCACATCCAATATTCGAATTGCCCAAATAAAACATCCAGTCAATAACAGCATAACATAGTGTACCTCACTATAATGGAAATCCAGTTGCCCAATTAAAAACCAAACCCCACCTTTAATTCGTACTTGCTTAATACAATCTGACATAATTGTCACGGATAACAGGCAGTCAGGTATATAACATAATTCATGTGGGAATAAAATTTTAGGAACCTCAACATTGATCCCCGGTAAAAAAGCTCAATTTATACCAGTATATGATACTGTTAATGTGGACTAAGAGAGTTGTCTTGAACAGCCCAATAGAGTAGTGATATATGGAGTACAAAGGGGAACCCAAGAGAAGAGAAAAGACTACAATACCCTTACACTTAACACCCCCCTCCCCCAATCTCCAATGTAAGGCATATGCAATAGCAATGCATTTGAAGAACACGCACTACTAATAAAGGGGAAATCCAAAATCCATGTCTTGTTGATGTCACTAAAGTGCAGCTCTACGAAAATATGCCGAACTCCATAATGTACTCATCCATCCGGTGTAACTGACAGTAATGATGAATGGCCCAAAGGAGAGGGGAGCATGGATCGTAGCCTTGAAGGCATCATCACGAAGGAGAACGTAATGTGTCACGAAGAAGGGAGAGGCGCGACGGTCATGGAGGACCAAGGAGCACCGATTGAGAAGCCAAAGCCAAGTATATGCAGAGATAAACACTTCTACAAGCTGCAAAGATCATTGATGGTGCTACTAACATCAAGAAATGAGGACATATAGGAGGATGTGTATGAGTAGAGCATTGAAATCAGCAAAATAGCAAGGTTATCAGAGACACGCTAGGCTGCTAAAGGTTATCTGAGGCGCTAGGTGCTAGGCGGGTGAAGAGGGGCCACCTAGTGCCTAGGTGCCCTAGGCGAGGCGCTAGGCGCCACTAAGACGGTCAAACTGATTTGCACACTCACAACGGTTTCAAAATACGTGTGACCATTTCAAATATATTGATATTTTATAATGTTGAAATGTATTTATATGTCATATTTAAGATGCTAAGATGATAATAAAAAATTCCATATATATCACTTAGAGCATCCACGCTAGAGCCTCTATCAGCTCCCTCTATTTCAGTATTAACTACTCCCTCTATCATTCCCTCTAAATTTCCTTCACATTTTACACTACGCTCTAAAAAATTTCTTTCCTCCATCATCTAACACTCTATCCAAAGTTACATTGTTTTGGAGTCACTGCTACGGATGCTCTCAGAACCGCCTAGTCGCTATATAGGAAAGCCTATGCGGGCTAGCTGCCTAGGCCACCGCCTAGGCACTAGGCGGGGAGGGGGATCACCACCTCGGGTCTAGGCGCCGCCTAGAAGAACCATGCAAAATAGAGAGCGTTTAGGTCAGACCAAGCTTTGGAAGGAAGGACGATAGCACTAATTGAAACCTTGGAAGGCATCACCTCCTAGAGAAGAACGTGATGTGCCCCAAGAGGGGAAATTGTCACAACCAAGAATCAAGGAACTATGACAACTACAATGGTAAAGGAAGGAGAGCAAAGCAATCACCTGAGTTGACAAGGAATGATGCACTCACACAATCATCAATGAACTAAGAGAGAGGAACAAAAACTTGGATAGATGTAACAAAAACAAAGACTAAAACCCTAAAATGAAAAATGCAAGGGTATACGCAGCAACAGACAGCAAGCGATGGCCAGGATAAATTACTCCGATAACAAGCTCCAATGAGAGAAGCCCAGAGACATAACCCTAATGATTATCAAACACCAGTGCATGCTTTAAGATGGCAACTCCAAGAAAGGATGGAAGCAGCAAGGATGACACTGCTTCATGGATGGAGACAAAGAGGTGACATCACAATTGAAAAGGCTGAGCTCAAGAAGCGGTAGTGGCCTTGTAGGAAGTGGCAGTGACCATTGAAGCTGTGTCAACAGGTAATGGCGCAAGGATATGTCGGAGCAATACGTGTGTACAGGTGAAGAGAGGGCATGGGCCGGTGATGTTCAAGCCTTCAAGGAGACAAGCCAGCAAAGGAGTGCAACCATGAAGATAGTTGAGAGCAGCCTAACCATGAGGAGGTGGCCCAGAAGATGACCAAACGGAAAGTCCCTCCAAAGGACCATATCAAGCAAGGTGATGGAGCTTGTAGCAACCAAATGCATGGAGCAAAGGCAACACAGAGCTTGGAGAGGCACAACGGTCATGGCAAAGCTCGTGCAACAGCGTCCGACGGCAAGCCTAGCACATGGTCAAACAGGGACACACTGCCAAGTGCTGTCGTGGGGGACACTACGGCGCATGTGTGCGCGGAGCCAGCAGGGAGACGGCCAAAGATTGTAGACGACATTGGAGAGGAAGCACGAGGCAGCATGGTTGAAGCAGAAGTGGTTGAGACAAGGGATGACGCGCGTGAGGCCAATCCAAAGGCAGCATGGCCTAGCATGGATCTGGTGTGGAGAGAACCCAATAATGGTTGTGGCGGCGTTGGAACTCATGTTGAGGCCAGATAATGACGGCCTAAGTACGAGCCGTAGTGGGCCTGTCCTAAACTTCCAGATACGGTGGAAGCGCCCCAGGCGGTGCAAAGATGGCGGATCTGGCCCCGAGCTCAGGTTAGCTAGATCCAGCCAAGACACTACGCCCAGAGCAAGGGGCACTACGCCCAGAGCAGGGGGCCGCGCGTGGCGCCTGGGTAAGCCAAGCGTGGTGTGGTTGGTGCTAATCCAATTCTTTTAGTTCGTTGCTCTTTTGAAAAAGGATACATGGTTATCCCATTTATAGGGATGCTTAAACTAAGAAAATGCTTGACATTGGCTCTAAGAAACTAATCTAATCTTCAAGGAAAGTACTGTAATCAAATCCCATAAAAATAGAGGCTAATCCTCTCACTGGTTATTGTTCACGCATGAACAGTAATGTGTGAACAGTAAGTCTGATTCTTCATACCCTACCATATGCCCATTAGGGCCCACATGGATATAACATCTTTTTGGCGCTTTGCGAGACAGCTTGTTCTCAAGCTGCCGGTTGGCGCCCATGGGAGAAGATGGCGCTGAAGCTTGTACAATGGTTGGCGCCTGAACGCGGCAAGTCTTTGCTGCCCTTGAATTAGCACTGTCATGGAATGGAGTCGAGCACAACCCATGACGCCGCTAGTCGCTGCCCAATCTTGAGGCGTTGCAACGTCAGTCTCGTCACCCTTCGTTGTCCAACTACGAATCGTGCCTTATTTGGACAACTCACACTAGATCTTGTCGAGGCACGATAGTGCCAACATTGCGCAATCACGGTACGTGCCTGACGCCATGCACCTTCATCTCCAACATGTTGGGATCTGCTTAGTGGCGGATGCACCACTGGTGTGCCTGGGGCGCACATGGGAGCTCCATTTTTACCTCCCATGGAGCGCACGTTACAGATCGAACGATCCCCATGGCCGTGTACTGGCTCAAGAGCCAAAAACAAAGGAGCCGGGGAACAACGACGGGTGCTGAGCCACAGCCCACAGCCAGCCAGACGCAACTTCCTCCGTCAGCCCATCCCTCTCTTTTCTGACTAGAAAACAGTTCTGGGCGTAACCCAATGGCCCATGAATACAATAGCAACATGTCTGTGGTCAGCGCATGGAGCAAGAGAGGCCAGCAGCGGGCGGTGAGCACTAAGCAGCCAGGTGAGAAAAGCAATTACCACTTAGAGGGGTGAGCGCTAAGCGGTGAGCACTGAGCAGCCAGGGTCCAGCGAGCAGCAAGCCGGCAAGAGCAAAAGCAAGTGAACAACAGGACTGCAGGAGTCAACCGCGCCGTGGCCTACTTTCTACTATACCCTCTAGCTTAGTAGCATTCCTGAATCGTGATGCATTGATATTTGTCAAATTTGATAGATAAAGTAGGAAACAGATGATTATTGCTTCTTATATAGGGTAATTTATTCTAAATTTCTATAGGAATACAAAATGGACCAAGGAACCTTTACAATTATTTTTCAAACAATCAAAGTTCATCTAATCCTCGAACTAATGAGAGCACCACAACAAAAGAATAAGAATTCGTCATCAAATGGGCTTGCCTCAAGCTTCAAGCCATAGCTAGCGGCTTCATGGTATGCTATATAATTTTCTGAAGGAAAGGTATGCTATATAATTAGACAATATCATTTTATATTATAAATATTTAAGATATGTACAACCCCACCACTTGGGTCAAATGGCTCGCGTGGGCGGAATTATGCTACAACTCCTTCCATTCAGCATTGCGTATCACACCATTCGAGTTGGTCTACGAGCAACTTCCCCCAAGTGTGGTAACATATTCAGAAGGTTCTACGTCCATTGATGCCATTGACTATAGGCTTGTCGACCATGATGTCATCCTGACTCAGGCTCAGCACCACCTGTTTCTTGCTCAAAACCGGATGAAGGCACATCATGACGCACATCATCGAGAGGTCAATTTTGAGGTCAGTACATGGCTGTGGCTCCGCTTGCAGCGCCATCGCCAGCTCTCCCTGTGGCCAAGCACACAGTCCAAGCTGGCGCCGCGGTTCTTTGGGCCTTACCAAGTGGCAGCTCGGGTTGGGACGGTAGCCTACCGGCTTCACCTTCCCCTTACAACAAAGATTCATGACGTCTTCCATGTGTCATTGCTAATACCCTTCCATGGCGATCCACCATCCGATCCCCCTCCATTGCCGGTTGACTCAGCTCCTTCGCCAACGGAACATTGACCGCTGCCTCATCGCCTACTGCAGCAACGTTTCGTTAAAGGTCATTGGCAACTCCTGGTGCATTGGGAGGGTGAACTTCGGGAGGAGGCCACTTGGGTGGATGCCATTGTTCTTCGGCTTCTTATGCAGAATTCAAGCTTGAGGACAAGCTAGATGTCGAGAGGAGTATTGTTAGACCCACTAACAGGGTCTTCTATCGTCAGCGGCATCGAGCGCCGAGGCCAGCTGCGCCTGGACCTCAGTCGCCGGCTAATGCTTAGCTTAGAAGGGATTAGCCCTTTGGGTCTTATCTTCTTATCCTTAGTTTGTTCTGGTGTTAGCCTATTGTGTTGGTTAGGATAAGTGTCAGTTGTTGCTTGGTTTATTTGTTTCATTGTTACGCGCTAAGCGCAGCAATAAAAGGGAAGGCAGAAAAGGTACGATTATGGTACCACCAATCCAGTCTCAGGCACTGCCATCGATAATTGGCCGGTGGCTCCGTACAACAGTTATCATAGGGTCGAAGCGAGGTTCGGTGGCACCCTCAGCATCCCGCACAGGGCTGACCAGGAACACGGGCGTTCGATCGTGAACATCCGTATCATAACAGTAGCCGGATAGCTTGTCAGTGTGGCAGCTCAAACAGAGGCAAATCTAAAAGGAAACGGTCCATTTTTACATAACTTAACTATTGACAAAGTCCACTTAACCCTCCAAACTATAAAATGGTCCATTTCATATACCTCAACTATCAAAACCAAAACAAACATCAACGTATCATGGTTTTAAAGGTGGTTTTTCTATTTTCTAATTTAAAATAAAACCATTTTACAACCTCAAATTATTAATAAAATTCAAAATAAGTCCAACGAACCTCCTAAACATCAAAGAAAATCATAAACAAATGGATATTTTTCAATCAAAAAATATTAATATTTTTTATAGTTTTAAGGTTCATTCATATTTTTTTAAAATTAATTCAGAAGTGGATCGAATTGTGGTATCCTTTTTATCGTTACTTCAAAAAATTTATTCAGAAGTGTACAATGGAGTTATTTCAAATTATAAATGGCAAAACCACCTTTAAAACCATATGTTGATGTTTCCTTTGATTTTCATAGTTGAGGTATGTGAAATAGACCATTTTATAGTTTGGGGGGTTAAATGGACTTCGCCGATAGTTCAGGTATGTAAAATGGACTTATTCCAATCTAAAATTAAAAGTTACACTTAAGGGATACATCATAGAAAATACATTCCGAAGGACATGCAGCCCATTAGCTTTCAAACTTATGATAGTTACTGGCCTTACGCTAAACGTTTAGATTATCAAAAAGACATCAATATAATACAGCAAGATTTTTGCCATAAATTATGATGGGCGGTGTTCTAATTATTAGCCCTAGGCATCACCTAGATGTTCAATGCTGACTGGCCAAGTGGCCATTACAATTTCAGATTTCCTTGAAAGTAGTCCTTCGGTCTGTCAAATCACGTCCTCCTAAGCCTCAGCAACTGTAGTTGAGGTGGCAGAAGGCTGTGCGGAGGTGGCCTGGCTGTTGACTAGAACTCTAGAAGAGTTGGTTATTAGGCTCAGAGTGTGACAGAGCGTGTGGGCTTCAGGCAGTGGCATCCGTGAGCCAAAGACAGGGTCTGTCGACAGAATCTAACAACCAAGGGCAGGCAAGTCATTTGAAGCTAGGGCAATTCATTACAAAGCGAGTCGTCCTTTCTTGGATCATCTGAGATCCGACTACTTGTGCTAGATTTAATATCCTCCCACTTTACCAACAGAATTGCCACAAAGTTTCAAGAAAAAGAAACTATGCCACAAAGCAAGAGAATAATTGAGGGCACCTACAGAAGAGAGGGGCCCCGCCATTGTATCAAATGTGCCTGCTGTAATATCTAGGCTCCCAGTCCCACTCTGTTCTCGCTGCTTTTTTCTTCTTCCTGTGTTTTTTCTTTTTCTTCCATTTTTTCCACTTTTTCTTTACCCGTGCTGACTATTTTGTACTTTCTTCGCATTGGATACCTAGGTGGTACCAAGATACTAGGTTGGGGCCTGTCAAACAGTGCCTTTCCAAACAAAGATTGCCGCTGACAACTTTTCTTCTGGTGTTCCATCACACCATGTAATGATATCAAACATAAAAAAGGTAGCTGTGCTACATATTCTCCTTTTCTGCATTTCTATCAACAGTCATAAAATCCACACACACAAAAGGGCACATTGCTGCTTGCATACTAACAAAGTAACAGTCATATCTCCTAGTATGAACTTATATATCCAAACTAATATGGTTGTGTACATCTCATGTAGAGGCCGAAAATTTATTTTGTCATCTAAAAGAACCAAACTACTAGTAGATAAAGGAATGTGTGCAGTTTGAATCTGCTCATGGCTTTCATAGCCAACAAAAAAACATAGAATTAGGTCGTCCAAAAGCGCAACAGTAATAGTCTAATAGATCTGTCCCAAAAAGTGCGCATCCCCATGACTGAATAGCAGCAGCACCAAATTAGTGCACGGCACCTCAATTCTATCACAGATTTAACACACCCATAACCTACTAATCTTCATCAGCCAAAGTAAAGCAAAGCTGTGCAGCTAATCCCATGCCCACAAGACACAGAATCAATGGGATGCCCATGCAACTCTGACAATTCATGTAGATCCCCACATATACAATATTCTAGCTCAAAGAATCCAGGATACCCTACCATCTAGGAGATATGGAGCAGGTTGGCAGGAACCGACAAAAAATAATGAAATGTGTTGCACAAAACTTAGGCCTTGTTTGTTTCAGCTTAAAGTTGAGTTGAATTTTACTCTAGCAAATTTTGTTATTTTTATATAGCCTACATGTTGTAGTAATTTGTAATGATTTTTTCGTGATTTTTAGTAGTTCTTCTCAAGATTGTAAAACTATTTTTTAATTAGTTTTTTTTAGAATTATTAGACAACTTTTTGAAGACTCTCAGTTTTTGCCAACTTTATGCTCTCTAAGCCTAATACTCTATGAAATATATAAGATCCTTTTCCAAAAAGGAAAATTTTGGTTCTGTTCTGTTACACTAAAAAAATCATTTTGGCAAAAATACCTTCAAAAGGATTTGGATACGGTTCACTTTAATACCACTAAATTGTCACACAATCGTAAAGTTGAGTGGTACTGAAGTGTGGGTCGTATCTTGAGGTAGATGACATTAAGTGGTACGTTATCAATTTTTACTTGAAAATGACCACTGACAAGTCATATTTGACCATCAGAGTGGCTCATATCATAACTATTTCTACATGAAACTGCCTTCCCCACATGTGCAGGCTAACTTTGCCTTCGGAACCTTTTGTCAAAGAGGTGTACACTGAAAAATAAAACACTATATTCTCGTCCATGAGCTACAGACAGTAGGCCAAGCCAAAATTTCAGGAACGAATTCCAGAAATGACACTAAATTGGCATGCCTTGCAACATGTGTCTATAACATGACCATCTAAGTGTATGGCAGTGGGGTGAGGGTGTCATGAGTTGAAATGGGAATGTTAAAGAGTTTCATTTTGAGAACTGTCCCAAATTTCATAGTCCAAGTAAGGAACATCAAGGAGGGAATAAAATAAATATCACTAGCACGAATTAGCGGCGGTAAAATGGAAATATGTCAGTTGAGCGTGTCACAGAATATAGATCGAGCACCTTATGAGCAAGCCAACATATTGCCGAAGTAAACTGCATTCATGAAAAAAAAATTCGAGGAGACAACTAGATCACTACCAAATAGCGAATAAAATGTGGGTACGTGATCAGTCACACCGAACAAGGGTCGAACACCTAGCGCGCACCATTCCGCACCATCGTTACCAGCGAAATAGCAAGATTCTTGAACCATGTGAGGAACGAACCTGGAATGTGAGTGAGAAGGGATTCTTGAAGCCGCGGCGGGGTAGGCGACGGCGGAGCGGGGTCTGGCCTCCTTCGAAGCCGAATCTCGCGGTCCCGCGCGCCTTCTGGCCCTTGTGGCCGCGCCCCGCCGTCTTGCCCTTCCCGGAGCCAATCCCACGCCCCTTGCGCGTCTTCTGCTTCCGCGCACCTGGATTGTCACGCAGGTCATTGAGCCGCAGCAGGCTTCCCACAGTCCGCGGCACCCTCGCTGCCGGTTCCGCTGCTGTAGCCGCGGCCGCTGCTTGGGTGGCGTAGGAGAAAGGCGATGATACGAGCTTTCGGTCGGGAATGAGAGGTGCGGATGGGGTTAGGAGCCGGTGGCAGCGCGGTTGGGGGAGGCGGCGGGACTGGACGGTGGCGGCGGGGTTGGAACGGAGGAGCTGGGAGGCGCGGCGCCACATGGTTGGTGGTGTGCTGGATCCCGCTTCCCGCAGGCCGCAGGCCGCAGCTGTTTTGTGGACTTTTGGTGGGAGCTACCGTAAAATACTCATCCAATACACACAAACACAATCATAATAACAGGAGACACAGATCTAAATAGAGTAAAGCCAGACACAATCTATCCATATCTATAAAGCCAGAGAGGTACGGCTCCCCCCCAAAAACTCGACACGTGTCTGTTACTGTTGCACTGTTCACGCAACAGTACTCTCCCCACTACGCACATCCCCCACGCCACCACCCTCACTCGGGGCGCGCCGCCTCCACCGCGCCGCCTCTCCTCCACCGCGCCGCCTCCTCCTCATCCACCGCCGGACTCCCCGCGCCGCCTCCCCTCCTTCCCCGCTCCGGCCTCCACTCCTCCACCGCGCCGCCTCCTCTCCTCCACCGCCGGACTCCCCGCGCCACCTCCTTGCCGGGCTCCCCGCCCCGGCCTCCTCTCCTCCACCGTGCCTCCTCCGCCTCCCCTCCTCCACCGCGCTGCCTCCTCCTCCCCGCGCCAGCCTCCCCTCCACCGCGCCTCCTCCGCCTCCCCCCTCCACCTCCCCTCCTCCACCGCTACGCCGCCTCCGCCTCCCCGCGCCGGCCTCCTCTCCTCCCTGAGGTGGCGAGGCCTCCCGCCTTCGCCACGCCGCCTCCTGTGCATCTGCACGGGGCTGTCATCTAGTAATTTTTATTGATAGATTTCACTTGTACAAGGGGTTTCATATATATAGCTTAGCCTACATTTGGTTTTGTCCACAATACCCCTAAGGTTTGGAATGGGTTTTCGGCCCATACACCTAGGGTTATAACACTCCTCTTGGACTAAACCGTGCTATGCCAATGCCTCGTCAAAAACTTCATTCAAAAACTCAGTAGTAAAAAAGGATTTGAGAAAAGAGTACATTGCACATGCATACTATATTGCAATATTGTCTCGTTAAAAACCATTGTTATGAGAAACACAATGGAAAAAACTCATATAATGGAAAAACAATACAATATATAACCTTCAGGGTCTCATCTTTAGGATCAATACGGTCTACTAGAACTTTGCATTATAAATCTTCTGAATATATGTCGTAGTGTGGTAAAATACTTTAATTGAACGTCATGTCAACCTACTGGGTTAGACAAAAATAAAATTTTCAAGATTTCATCTTCCAACATTTCGATGTCTTCTGTACATCCATCACACTTTTCTCCAGTTAAGTGTGAATAATTTGAGAACAGTATAGCTCAATATTTAAGTACCACTATCCACTTCTGCAATACATGCAATAATATCCTAATGGATAAACACGGGGTATGGATGGTACTCGTGCCGCATAACTCCTGAATGTGGTCACAATCCTTTCTAGCCAAACACACACGTGAGGCTTCATATAAAGTATTAATCTCAAACACAATATGAGATTTAGCAATATGCGGATTAAACATGAATCCCGCATACATATAACCCAACATGGCTCTCGGTTAACAAACAACCCAAGGCGCTGCATACCCAGCAGTCCCTAGAGACAATTTTAGCATCGGTCTAAACTTCTGATTGTTGCTGCACTAAGTGCTTATAGAGGCAATGAACAAGTATGTTACACTTCATGGAATCATAATAACATGTGAGTAAAGTTGATTGCAACATTATATATCTTCTGGATATAACCTATCAGACCTATTAGATCTCAATATTGCAATTATTTCTAAGTGGTTCAACTACAATCAATTGACCTATTTAACAGGTCTTACACATATGATTGTAGCACTATAACCAGTCTTACCCTGACATTTAGGGAATCAATCAATTTGACAATATCATCAATTAACATCATACCTTCAAGATACAAACATATACCTTCATAGTAATAAAGAACATCACCACTCTCTCAACTACTAGAAGGAGATGCACATCAATAGTGCTCATGTGACGAACTTCCAGAATCGGGTATCAATGGGTTATCGTCCACTATGGGGAACCATGGTGTATATCAAATATCGACTGGTAATTAATCTTTTTTCAGGGAAGTGGTTATTTTACTGCAGGAAACTCATGTTTCTTCAGGAAATAACCCTTACTTTTGAAAGAGATTATCAGCTATGAGAATCATGAATGTGTCACTATTTTGCCATCTTCTATCATAAGGAATAATAAGTTCTACTGGGATCTCAATAAGGATTTCATAATCCATAAACTGCATATTTATTCATATCGTTTGCCAAAGTTACTATTTAGCGGAACACTTATTACACATAGGAGAGTACAGGACACTTTAGAGACCATTGAAACAGGGTTTTCACCACCTCATTATTTATAATGACCCCGTATCAGAGCTACTAGTTCTCAAACTTCGATTAACCTCATGGTTTATCCTCAGTTGCTTGTTATATAACACGATACAAGCACTACAGGCGCCATTCCTTGGACATAGTTCAGGATCCTTATCATAGAACCATTAGAGGAACAATATGTGTCGACAATTTTCTCTCCATGTCTCATAAATAAGTACTTTTCAATATTAACCAAAATTTCGCTATTTCCCAAAACAAAAAATTTTTGTCGTTCCGCACTCCCAGCACTATAACATGCGCGCATTAACTTGCTGGGTATTCATCTTCAGAATGATCCTCTCCAGCAGGTTCCTTACCTTCATAATAATTTCATTTTAGAAGAATTTCTGGAGTGATGAGTAATCGTTTGACAAGTGTCATTGAGTTTAAGACCCGCAGGCGTCCCCGCACACTTTAGACCATGATCCAACAAGTCAATTTCGTAAAGGTGGATATACTATTCAACCCGGGGTATTTCACTCTTAGTGACTCATTTACTACGGGTAAATGATTTTTCAACTCCTTTAAATATCTGGCAGTCTCCTCACTTTTAGCGTACAGGAGCACTCCTCGCTACTGGCGTACAGGAGTATTAACTATTACATGAATCTTTACAATCGAGATCTCATAAGCATTTATACAAAAGATGAAACATGAGCAATTTTCTCCCCATAATGCCAAGATCCGATTTTTTACAAAAATATACTTACAAAATTCCCTTTCATGAGCGCAAGACAAATGGAACTACAGGTCCAAAGTCCCCAACTATAGGTGGGAGTTCAAAAGTATATGCTCGGTGGTGATATTATTTGGGAAATAACTCGATTTCATGCATTATCATTGGGGCTAATCATTTATATGCAGTGAAATTAGACTTATATATTATCTTTACCACACGCTTGATCTGAGCTATCATATGCTCACGCTAGGTGGCATGCACGCGCCACGTTGTTGCAATCCCTACTGAGGCGGTGCACCCGTGCCGGGCCACTGATCATCACAACAAATTGTAGGTTGCAAAGTCTAACTTCTTTACTATTGCCTAATTACTCAAATCATATATCTAATTAAACTTCAGGTTTAATATAAATGCGACAAGATCAATAATTTGCATGAAAACTTTACTATTCTGCAGGAACACAATAAATACTTCATATATGTCAAATAACAGTCAACTTCATGTGACAATAATTTTACAGAGGTGTGATTAACGCATGGCTTTAGGCATGTTGTACCGACCCAAGGCACTAGTGACGATATAGATGTGGTCCTACCACAACATTTAAAAATCACTTATTCAAATAGACCATTATCTCATATTTGGGATTATTCTGTTTCAGGCAAACCAATATGACTTCCATTCATAATGCAATTGCAAAACTAATATGACTACTGGTCATAATTTGCATATTACTTCAGGTAATTATACAACTATCCATCACATGGGCTTAAGCAATTGCTTCGGGCCCGTGCCTAGGCAACACATGCTTAGGGCGCCCGCATGCTCATGTCCGCCGGAACCAAATATGTCCCAAATTAACCATATGGAGAGATTCACAATCTCTCTACTAAAAGGACAAATTAATGTCCATTGGCCATTTAATTTTAACACAATTTACAATCACCAACCTATCTGTTTGCACTTCTGGTGCATATCTAATCTACACTTCTGGTGCACAATCTTGCCTTTACATGCAGAAACCCAATTCTCTCCCTCTTCTCACGTCAACAAAAAATTTGCGACTGATAGCATGTGCGGCAGGCATCTGCTTAAATCACCTTATAATTATACTGCTACAAGGGTATAATTTTTGTTGTCGTGAAACTAGCGTGGGCTTCAGGCAGTGGCATCCGTGAGCCAAAGACAGGGTCTATCGACAGAATCTAACAACCAAGGGCAGGCAAGTCATTTGAAGCTAGGGCAATTCATTACAAAGCGAGTCGTCCTTTCTTGGATCATCTGAGATCCAACTGCTTGTGCTAGATTTTAATATCCTCCCACTTTACCAACAGAATTGCCACAAAGTTTCAAGAAAAAGAAACTATGCCACAAAGCAAGAGAATAATTGAGGGCACCTACAGAAGAGAGGGGCCCCGCCATTGTATCGAATGTGCCTGCTGTAATATCTAGGCTCCCAGTCCCACTCTGTTCTCGCTGCTTTTTTCTTCTTCCTGTGTTTTTTCTTTTTCTTCCATTTTTTCCACTTTTTCTTTACCCGTGCTGACTATTTTGTACTTTCTTCGCATTGGATACCTAGGTGGTACCAAGATACTAGGTTGGGGCCTGTCAAACAGTGCCTTTCCAAACAAAGATTGCCACTGACAACTTTTCTTCTGGTGTTCCATCACACCTTGTAATGATATCAAACATAAAAAAGGTAGCTGTGCTACATATTTCTCCTTTTCTGCATTTCTATCAACAGTCATAAAATCCACACACACAAAAGGGCACATTGCTGCTTGCATACTAACAAAGTAACAGTCATATCTCCTAGTATGAACTTATATATCCAAACTAATATGGTTGTGTACATCTCATGTAGAGGCCGAAATTTTATTCTGTCATCTAAAAAAACCAAACTACTAGTAGATAAAGGAATGTGTGCAGTTTGAATCTGCTCATGGCTTTCATAGCCAACAAAAAAACATAGAATTAGGTCGTCCAAAAGCGCAACAGTAATAGTCTAATAGATCTGTCCCAAAAAGTGCGCATCCCCATGACTGAATAGCAGCAGCACCAAATTAGTGCACGGCACCTCAATTCTATGACAGATTTAACAAACCCATAACCTACTAATCTTCATCAGCCAAAGTAAAGCAAAGCTGTGCAGCTAATCCCATGCCCACAAGACACAGAATCAATGGGATGCCCATGCAACTCTGACAATTCATGTAGATCCCCACATATACAATATTCTAGCTCAAAGAATCCAGGATACCCTACCATCTAGGAGATATGGAGCAGGTTGGCAGGAACCGACAAAAAATAATGAAATGTGTTGCACAAAACTTAGGCCTTGTTTGTTTCAGCTTAAAGTTGAGTTGAGTTTTACTCTAGCAAATTTTGTTATTTTTATATAGCCTACATGTTGTAGTAATTTGTAATGATTTTTTCGTGATTTTTAGTAGTTCTTCTCAAGATTGTAAAACTATTTTTTAATTAGTTTTTTTAGAATTATTAGACCACTTTTTGAAGACTCTCAGTTTTTGCCAACTTTATGCTCTCTAAGCCTAATGCTCTATGAAATATATTAGATCCTTTTAAAAAAAGGAAAATTTGGTTCTGTTCTGTTACACTAAAAAAATCATTTTGGCAAAAATACCTTCAAAAGGATTTGGATACGGTTCACTTTAATACCACTAAATTGTCACACAATCGTAAAGTTGAGTGGTACTGAAGTGTGGGTCGTATCTTGAGGTAGATGACATTAAGTGGTACGTTATCAATTTTTACTTGAAAATGACCACTGGCAAGTCATATTTGACAATCAGAGTGGCTCATATCATAATTATTTCTACATGAAACTGCCTTCCCCACATGTGCAGGCTAACTTTGCCTTCGGAACCTTTTGTCAAAGAGGTGTACACTGAAAAATAAAACACTATATTCTCGTCCATGAGCTACAGACAGTAGGCCAAGCCAAAATTTCAGGAACGAATTCCAGAAATGACACTAAATTGGCATGCCTTGCAACATGTGTCTATAACATGACCATCTAAGTGTATGGCAGTGGGGTGAGGGTGTCATGAGTTGAAATGGGAATGTTAAAGAGTTTCATTTTGAGAACTGTCCCAAATTTCATAGTCCAAGTAAGGAACATCAAGGAGGGAATAAAATAAATATCACTAGCACGAATTAGCGGCGGTAAAATGGAAATATGTCAGTTGAGCGTGTCACAGAATATAGATCGAGCACCTTATGAGCAAGCCAACATATTGCCAAAGTAAACTGCATTCATGAAAAAACATTCGAGGAGACAACTAGATCACTACGAAATAGCGAATAAAATGTGGGTACGTGATCAGTCACACCGAACAAGGGTCGAACACCTAGCGCGCACCATTCCGCACCATCGTTACCAGCGAAACAGCAAGATTCTTGAACCATGTGAGGAACGAACCTGGAATGTGAGTGAAAAGGGATTCTTGAAGCCGCGGCGGGGGAGGCGACGGCGGAGCGGGGTCTGGCCTCCTTCGAAGCCGAATCTCGCGGTCCCGCGCGCCTTCTGGCCCTTGTGGCCGCGCCCCGCCGTCTTGCCCTTCCCGGAGCCAATCCCACGCCCCTTGCGCGTCTTCTGCTTCCGCGCACCTGGATTGTCACGCAGGTCATTGAGCCGCAGCAGGCTTCCCACAGTCCGCGGCACCCTCGCTGCCGGCTCCGCTGCTGTAGCCGCGGCCGCTGCTTGGGTGGCGTAGGAGAATGGCGATGATACGAGCTTTCGGTCGGGAATGAGAGGTGCGGATGGGGTTAGGAGCCGGTGGCAGCGCGGTTGGGGGAGGCGGCGGGAGTGGACGGTGGCGGCGGGGTTGGAGCGGAGGAGCTGGGAGGCGCGGCGCCACATGGTTGGTGGTGTGCTGTATCCCGCTTCCCGCAGGCCGCAGCTGTTTTGCGGCCTTTTGGTGGGAGTTGTTGTAAAATACTCATCGAATACACGCAAACATAATCATAATAACAGAAGACACAGATCTAGATAGAGTAAAGCCAGTCACAACAATTTTTATTGATAGTTTTTGCTTGTGTATAAGGTGTTGGTGATTCTTGAGCGGCTCATCCCGAGATAGGCATTGGGCTGATTCCGTACCGGCCCACCGCACGTATAAAGGATTCAAAAGGCTACCCTTAGCCGTACTAAAAGAAACGTCTAGCCCGCCGGGGTCATCCCAGGCTTGACCGAGTTAACCTCGCCTCCCTGGGTCCCAATCAGAAGCGTGGCGCACCTCCCGGGCTATCCCTAGCCCGGAAAAGGGCCCCGCGGGCAGCCCGCCTATCCCTGAGTATGTGGCGACGGCTGCCGGGCCCCGACATACTTTCTTCGGCCTTGACCGGGAGGAACTGTACCTCCCAGGGGTATTTCTAGCTCTTGGAGAGGCACGCAGGTAGCATGTTTTATCGTTTGCCCCATGTGTTGGCGGCAACGGTTGTTACGCTACACAACGCCCCCAACGGGTGGCGCGAGGCCAGCTCGGTCCAGTCAATGCTATATTGGAGATAAAGGGAAAGTGCTTTCTCTTTGAACAGCCTGCTTCCCCGTATTGGCATTCCAAGACGAACACGTGTCCAGTACTAACCAGACTAGCTTCTCTTTGCAGGTCACAGACAGGACGGAGCCCCGGAATAAGACAAGGGCACTGCCACTAAAGCAGGAATAGACGTGGAGCCCGCCGCATCAGCTCCGGGCAACCCGCCGCGCCTATAAAAGGAGGGACTTGCCCAACGTGAGGGGGATCCCTTTCACGATCTCTCCTGGACGCCCAGAATCCGAAGCTTTTTTAGCAATAGCCGTAGTCCTTAATCACCATAGTGTCCGATACCTCCTTTTAAGCTCGAGATGGGTGCCTTCAAACCCGATCTCGGCATCTTTGTACTGTTTCCACCATATAATCAACGAAGGCTGGAATAGAGCTGTTACCCGGCAGTGGGGCTCGAACTAGGGTAAATCGCTTGTGTCTTCACGGTTTATATTGCTTCCTCTCTTTTCTCCTCTCTTTCTTACCGTACGACGGATCTGTACCCTGGATCGCCAAGTCGCACCAGGCTTAGTCCGGGAAGACCGCACGGCCTGAGCCCCCGCGAGCTCGGCCGTCGTCCCGGGCTGTTGGGAAGGGTTGTCGTTGGGCCTTACTCCAACTACAAATTCGTCTGCCGGTCCGTAGACCCGCTGCCCTGGCGCGTTTCCCAGACACCGACAGCTGGCGCCCACCGTGGGGCCCATGAGCAGCCCTCAGTAGTCTGTTTCCTCGGACATGCCTAAGATTCTGAGCAGCGACTAGGTCCTTAACCTTGAGTTCGATGAGTGCGATAATCTGGACGACTTGGTCCTATCGTACGAGGGCTGTCGAGATGAAGGTTGACGCCTCTCTCGCCCCAGGGGCAGAGCTTCGTCCCGAGGAGTCGCACCCTGAGCTGGACCCCTCCGAAACCCATGTCAGCGAGACTCCCATAGATTTCGAGCTGCTGGGTGATTCTGTTTCTGCGGACGACACTGGGACGTATCCCCCGGTTTCGCGCACGTCTCGCTGCGTCTTCGCATCCTCGGCTGATGACGACGCCAAGAACATGGAGGCCCAGGAGCAGTAGCGCCGCCGCGCTGCAGCTCGGGACTTCTTCCGCGACTCCGTCCGCCGCGTCATGACGGGGATCTGCCGCGAGGACAGCCTGCACAGCCCGGCGCAGGGCCGGTCGGTCGATTCTCTCATAGAGACTATGGCCAACCCACTCCTGCGCAGCCAGCAGAAAGCGCGCGCAATCACCGCGGTTGTCCGCGAACTGGAGAAGACCCCGTGGTTTCACCATGGCTGACCTGGGTCTAGCCATCGCTGAGGGCCTCGGCGACATCACCTGCGGCATCGTCCAGCACGAGGAACAAAACGGCGGGGGCGAACAGGCAGCTCTAGCCATAGCGGCTCTCAAAACCGCTCTTGCCGTAACCGCAGCCGTTCACGTCGGGCCCAGACTGTCTCCTCCACTAGTGGTTTTCCACGCGCCCCGAGCGGAGTGTTTACCCTCCTGGGCCCGCTTCGGGATGCCTCTCCCCGAAGACCGCTCCAGGGTGCTTCGCCTTCTCCCGCGCTCTTCGTGAGGCGCCTTGGCCGCCGAGGTTCATGGCCAGGCCAATCGAGAAGTTCGACGGGAGTAAAAACCCCAAGGAGTTCCTGTCCATCTACACCACCGCCATCTGGGCCATGGGGGAGACGAGGCCTCCTGATCAACTACTTCCCCACCGTGCTCGAGGGCATGGCCCGAACCTGACTGTTCAATCAACGGCCCGGTTCCATCCGCAGCTGGGCCCAGCTTCAAGATGCCCTCCGCACGAGCTTCCCGGGGTGTTACGCCCACTCTAGGCGCCCCCAGGACCTCAAGCTTGTGGTGCAGTGAGACGATGAGAGTCTCTAGGATTTTGTTTGCCGGTTCGTAAGAGCCCGCAACACTATCCCCTGCATCTCAGAAGAGGCATCATTGAGGCCTTCAAGGATGGTGTGAGGGACCGGCGCTATACCGAGGACCTCGAGCTCCATCCGGTCAATACTGCGAGCAAGCTCTTCCGCACTACGGCCCTCTACGTCAACGCCTCCGAGGCGGTTGAGCGCAAGAGGGGCCGCGTCAAGAAGAAAGCCAAGATCGGCGACGGCCCGGGCAAGGCCGAGGTAGAGAAGAAGAAAAAGAAGCGGTCGGAGCAGCCCGCCAAGTTCATCGCGGCGGTTGAGCCCGACCAGCCTGAGTGCCCGCCGCCACAGCGTCCTCTGCCGGTGCGCCCACAGCCGCTGCGCCCGTCGTAGCAGCGCCAGCAGCGACCTCTCCCAGCCGGAGGCAGGCTACGCGGCGGCCAGGGGGAGCCTCAAGGCCGGCCTCCCCGTCCACAGCAGCAGGGCAGAGGTGAGGACCCGTTTTATGACCCCAATCTCTTCTACCGCCTCCACCAGCGCCACGGCCACGACCTGCGCAGCTGTCGCACGTGGGCCCGCCAGCTGGAGGACTTCTACGCTGGCCGTGGTCCCATGCCCGAGCTACCTTAGGGCGCGGCCGTGGTTCCTCCTCCGCAGGGCGGCCAGGCCCAGGGCTTCCCTAAGGCCCGCGGCCACGTCGCCGTCATCTTCGGCGGCACGTCAGCCTACAGCTCTCGCCGCGAGCTAAAGGCCGCATCTCGTGAGGTCCTCCAATCTCCCGCGGCGGAGTCCCTGCCTTGGTCCAGCCAGTCCATCACCTTTTCAGTGACGGACTACCCGGCCGGGCTCTTCAAGCCGCAGCGCCTCCCGCTGGTCTTGTGCCCCAACATTGGCAACACCCGGGTCGACTGCGTCCTCGTGGACAGCGGGAGCTCGCTGGACATCATCACCGCGCGCGTTCTGGTTCTTATGCAGGTCCCGCGCTCCAAGATCAGGGACATCACCGTCCCCTTCCATGGTATCGTCCCAGGCTCGTCCCTTCGCCCCGCGCTCTCCAAGTTCATGGCAGTCTCCCACCACGCCTACCATTGCCTGAAAATACCGGCGCCAAGGGGAGTCATCACCGTCTGGGGGAACCAAAAGACGGCCCTCAACTGCGACGAGACCATGCTGGCCATGGTAGGCTAGCTCCCTACCCGTGGTCCCCGCAGCAAAGAGCGCTCCACAGCGCGCCCAAAGGTGGCACTGCAGCCGCAGGTGCCCACCGAAACCATTGTCCTCACGGAGACAGACCCCTTCAAGGTGGTCCACGTTGGGACAAACCTCGAGGCCCAATAGGAACTCGAGCTCATTACCTTCCTCCGGGCTAACGTGGACGCGTTCGCATGGGAACCGTCCGATATGCCTGGTGTCCTAAGGGAGGTGATTGAGCACAGGTTAGCTGTCCGGCCTAACAAAAAACCGGTAAGGCAGTGTCAGAGGCGTGTTCCCGACTGGAAGGCCAAGATCATCCAAGACCAGCTCGGTAAGCTAATTCGAGCGGGCTTCATCCGTGAAGTACAGCACTCCGATTAGCTTGCGAACCCATTCGTAGTCCAGAAGACGGGCGGCAAGTGGCGCATGTGTGTCGACCATCGCGACCTTAATTACGCCTGCCCCCAGGATAACTTTTCCATTCCATGCATAGATCAGCTAGTCGACGCCCGGACTCAGCCTTGATGAGTTTTCTGGACGCTTACTTCGGTTACCATCAGATCGCGTTGTCTAAGGAGGACAAAGAAAAACCGCCTTTATAACGCCTTTCGGCACATTTTGTTATACGACCATGTCTTTCGGTCTCAGAAATGCTGACGCCACGTTTCAGCAACTCATGCAAAAAACTCTCCCTGATCAAATAGGGCGCAACGTCAAAGTCTACGTAGACGACATCGTAGTCAAGAGTAAGGACGCCCGGGACCACGTGTCCGACCTACGGGAAACCTTTAACAACCTGAGACAGCACCAGGTCAAGTTAAACCCTGAGAAATGCGTCTTTGGCATCAAGTCCGGCATGCTCCTAGGCTACGTGATCGGCGGGGTGAGTATCGGTGCGAACCCCGAGAAGATCGAGGCCATTGAAAAATGAGGTCGCCGACCTGCGTAAAGGATATCCAGTCCCTTGCAGGAAAAATGGAAGCCTTAAGCCGTTTCATATCTCCCGCCTTGGAGAACGAAGCACGCCTGTCTGCAAGTTTCTCCGCATGCACGATAGTTTCGAGTGAACAGAAGAGGCTGAGGCCGCGTTTCTGCAGCTTAAGCAGTACCTCGCCTCGCCACCCGTCCTCACCACTCCTAAGCTTGGGGATGCCCTCCTGTTTACCTCTCAGTGACACAGAACGCCGCGAGCGCGGTGCTAGCAGTGGAACGAGAAGGGATGCAACAGGCCGTCTACTACGTGAGCGAGGTGCTCACCGGGCCTAAGGAGCGCTATCCCGACCTTCAAAAACTGTGCTATGTTTGCTCATGGCCTCGCGCAAGTTGCGTCACTATTTCCAAGCCCACCAAGTCATTGTCTCGACTACTTACCCGATCAAGGACATTCTCCGAAACCCGGAGGCCACAGGCCGGGTCGCGAAGTGCGGAGTCGAGCTGGATGAATTCGACATCCAGTTTGTGACACATACCGCGATCAAGGCCCAGGCCCTGGCTGATTTCGTTGCAGAGTTGACCAGGCCGGATGAGCAAGAGATCAGCTTTCTAGGTCAATAGGGAAGAAGGTCGGTGGACTTTGTTCTTCGACGGTTCACACCAGTCCGGGCGATCAGGATGCGGTCTCGTTCTCATCTCCCCTAACGGAGAGCGACTCCAGCACGCCATACAAATACACTTTGCGACGACAAACAACGCTGCAGAGTATGAAACCCTACTAGCGGGCCTAAGAGCAAGCGCTGCGCTCGACATCAAACGGCTTGTTGCGAAAGGGGATTCGCACCTTGTCGTCTGCCAGGTCAGGGAGGAGTTTCAGAAACTGACGACTCAATGGCGCGGTACCTGGCGGAAGTGAGAAAACTGGAGAAGCGTTTCACGACTTTCGAAATTAGCTACATTCTCTGGAAAGAGAACAACGAAGCTGATAAGCTCGTCAAGTTTGGATCCTCACAAGAACCGGCCCCGCCGGGGGTGCTAGTGCAGCACCTTTTAAAGCCCTCCATTCCCTCCGGAGAGGAGGCCACGGGGACGCCTTCTACCCCCACGCAGAGACATCTGGTACTGTCTTATACCTCGAGCAAAGCATCTCCTAGATGACGCCATTCATCTAGTTCTTGGAGCACGGGACATTGCCCAAGGACGCAGCTAAGCGTTCCCAGCTAAAAAGGCGAGCCCGAGTTTACCGTCTACACGGGGCTCGCTGTACCGAAGGGGTGCTAATGGCGTGCTTTGTAAGTGCATTACCCAAGAACAAGGTAAGTACCTTTTGTCCGACATACACGAGGGCATCTACGGCGCACACGTCTCACAGAACCCTTCTCGGCAAAGCATTCTGCATGGGCTATTACTGGCCCACTGCGATGAGCAACGCGGAAACTTTAGTTAAGCGTGGCGAAGCTTGCCAATACCATGCGCAGTTGACACACCAGCCCGCGTATGAGTTACAAACAATCCCACTAGCATGGACCGTTCCCCAAAGGACTTGGTGGCAAATCGTACTTGTTCGTAGCCATTGACACCTTCACCAAATGGATCGAGGCCCAGCCGGTCTCCAACATCACTGCAACCACCGCGGTACGTTTCTTCCGAAGCATCGTTGCAAGATTTGGTGTGCCCAGCAGAATCATCGCTGATAATGGCACCCAATTCACGAGCCGGGAGTTCAACGATTACTGTGAAGAGCTTGACATGAAGCTCGCCCTGGCATCTGTGGCCCACCCACAGAGTAATGGGGCGGCTGAACGAGCTAACGGACAGCTAGTCTAAGGCATCAAAAAATAAGTCTACGACGCCCTCAAGGCTAAACAACAAGGTTGGATCGACGAGCTGCCGTCAGTCCTCTGGGCAGTCCGGACAACGTCCAGCTGGGCTAGGGAGAAACTCCCTTTCGGCTCGTCTATGGCTCGGAGGCCGTCCTCCCAATAAAAATGAGACTAGGATCCGATCGCGTTGACTTCGCCAGCTTCGTGGCCAACGACGAGGAGCGGCAGCTCGACCTCGATCTACTAGAGGCACGCCGCGAGCATTCCCTACTCCGGGCTGCAGCCTACCATCAGACCCTGCGTCGCTACGCGGCACGAAATGTACATACAAGGACCCTGCAAGTAGGAGACCTGGTTCTACGTCACATCCAGAACCTCGTAGGCTCCAACAAGCTCAGCCCCAAGTGGGAGGAACCGTACAAAGTAGTGTCCGCAGCCCGCACGGGCTCGGTACGCCTTGCCGACAAGGATGGGAACGAGCTCCCTAGCTCATGGAACATATCCCTTCTACGACGCTTCTACGCTTAATCAGGTCGTAAGTCTCCTTTCATTTCAGTTCAATTCAGTTTAAAAAAACCCGCACCTTTCCCCAATTACGAGTTACACTGGGCTCATTCACGACCATCATAAGCAAGCCCATGGCCAAAATCCGAAGGCTAAGGATAAAACACTCTGGAGCACTCCTACGATGGGATAAGCCGACACCTCGCACCCTAGTAAGGCTCCGCGCAGTGCGGAACTCCCGTGGCCTAAGGTACAATAAGCCCACGTCAGGTTTGTTTAAGATGACTAGTTTGGGCCTCGCAACGCTCAGGGGCTGGGAATGTTTTTGCGCGTTTTTCCTAAGTCCTTAACTTCGCTAAGCCCGCACCGTCCCGCGGCCTAACGAAGCTCGGGGGCTGGGGTTTTGCGCGAAATTTTTTCCTAAGTCCTTAACTTCGCCAAGCCCGCACCGTCGCGGGGCCTAACGAAGCTCGGGGGCTAGGAGCTTGCGCGAAATTTTTCTAAGTCACTCTAGTCTTTAGACCGCGCCCAACTCCAAGATTGCACTTGGACTTGGCCGCGGCCCGAGGGCTGGATGACTGTGCGCACCAAAGCAAAGATTTCAATCAACTCATTTGCCAAAATTTACTAAGTTCGCCTAGTAACTTCGTTACTGTTCATCTACTTCTCGTACTTTTGCTTTACAAATTTACGCAGGAAAGGAAAATGAGCAAGCTTAACAAAGGGAAGATTCATTAAAGTCTGAAGCTGCATTTCCAAAAGAGCGTAAGACTGTACAAGCAAATAGCAGCTTGGCGTCCCGGGCTACCACAAAAGAAGGCGCCACGCTACTACGGCTACGACGACGCCCAAAACATGCTCCTACAAGTACTAGGCTGCTTTGCCGCTCCTAACAGCGGCGCTGGCAATGGGCCGGCGGCGCAGCAGACTCCGCCGACGGCGACGACGACGATGACGATAGAGCCGGCGCAGGCATCGACGGGCCTGGCGCGCAGAGATCCCGCGCCCTCCGCGACGACGGGGCCCGGCGCGTCCACCTCCTCCACAGCGGGCTGGATCGGCGGCGACGGAGGAAGCGGCGGCGGAGTTGGCGTCGGAGGACATGGCTCCGATCTTTCTGCCTCCCGCTCTGTTTTTCCTCTATTTCCCTCTCTCTCTAACTCCGGTCTCGCGACCATTGCTTCCTGGTCTAAGACTGGCGCAGGCTTAGAATGAAGGAAGCGCAGCGCGCTGCGCCTCACTATATAGGCCGGCGGCGACGCAACGTCCCATCATGCCGCGGGCTACCCTAAGCATCGCTGCGCGTGAAGGGACGGGCAATTAAAACCCACCTCGCGAGCTGGAGAGACGAGCGCACACGCGCTCTCCTGCGGAATACCAACCACGCCGGTCGCCACGCGACACGTGTCCCAGTCCCACTGTCAGTGAGGAGAGAAAATCACTGCTTATCGAGGCCCAATACACGAATCTGGCCCAACTACGCAAACAGGGTCCGAAGACATCGAATCGGCCTGACGCGTGGCCAGGGCCAGGTACATGAACCGTCGCGGGTTGGTCCGCCTCTGCATCCGTGCCTGATAGGCGTGCCCCGGCTGTCAGCGAGACACTGTGCCGCACAGCGAAGCTAACAGTGCGCGCGATTTGACGGCTGCGAGAGAAACGAAATGAAAAGAAAAATGGCTAAATCCTTCGGCCACAATACACTGTGCATATTCGTTGAACAATCAACGTAAACAAAAAATATTGGGCGAGGAGTCCAGGGACAGAGTGACTCGAGCTAAAGTTACAACCCGCGCTGTCGTTCGAGATCTTCCAGCTCAGCCTCCAGGTCACGGATCCTCTGCCTCGCTTGAAGCAACTCTGAAGCTCGCGAGTCCATTTCGCCTTGCTCCTAGCGCAGCTTAGCCCGGGCAGCGGCAAGATCTTGAGTTTTCTTCTTCAAGGACTCTGCCTTAGGCTGAGACTTCGCCCGGAGCGCGGCAAGCTCGTCAGCAAGCCTGTCGCGGTCTTCCTCAAGCCTGCGCACGATTGTACCGTGCCCGGACAAGACCGCCTTTAGCTCCTTGGAGACCGCCTCAACACGATAGCGCTCCTCGGCTAAGTCTTGGGCGAACCTTGCCACGGCCTCCTGCTCCTTCTCCCGCGCCGCTTGGACCACGGCCTCTAGCTCGGCGACGCGGGTGGTCAAGCAAACCTCGTTCTCAGCAACTAGCTCGCCTGCACGCTCTATCTGAGCCCGGGCCCGCGCAAGCTCAGCGGAGAGACGTTCGATCTCCGCCGTGTCATTGCCAAACCGCCCGCGCGCTGCCTCCATCAATGAGGATAGGCCGGCCATAAGGGCATAGGACTGAAACAAGAGGAAACAAATCAAGTCACGAAAAGGTCAATGCCTAAGCATAATATGCGGGCTCAGGGATGTTACCTTCTTGTTGAGAGCAAGCATGCCCTACACCCTCTCCTCGGTGGCGTCGCGCACACGGTTTGATCGAACCCGCGGAGATGCGCCTCATGGAATGGCAGGGGCGAGCAGCTTACGGACTCCGGGCTACTCCCCTCCGACGACGCGGGACGCGACGCCGCGGATTGTACTGGTGATGCTGCCGGAAGCGGAGCAATCGCTCCAGCTGCAGCCACCCGTCTCTCAACATCCTCCACCTTGGCCGCAAGCTCGGCCTTCGCCGCTATCGCTTGCTCGCGACCAGTTTGGCCTCGCCAAGCTCAGCCCGGGCCCTTGCCAGCGTGGCCTCTAGCTCGTCCGCCCTCCGCTTGGCGGCCATAAGCTCGGCCTTGATCTCGTCCGCCGCCTTTGGAGGGGCCTGAACTTCACTTCCTCCATCCCGGGCCTTAAGCGCCGCCTCAGCGGCGGCCAAAGATTTCTCGAGTCCGGCCCTCGCCCCAGCGGTTCCCAAAAACCCTAGCCAAATCTTCCCGCGCGGCACATGAGGGCAAAATTTTCTCTAAACCTCAGACCGGCTCGCCACGCGACCCGCTCGAGGCTCGGGGCTGGCGGTTGGTGATTCATGAGCGGCCCATCCCGAGATAGGCCTTGGGCTGATTCCGCACCGGCCCACCACACGTACAAAGGGTCCAAAAGGCCACCCTTGGCCGTACTAAAAGAAATGTCTAGCCCGTCAGGGTCATCCCCAGGCTTGACCGAGTCAACCGCGCCTCCCTGGGTCCCAACCAGGAGCGTGGCCCACCTCCCGGGCTATCCTTAGCTCGGGAGAGGGCCCCGTGGGCAGCCCGCCTGTCTCTGAGTAGGTGGCGACGGCTGCCGAGCCCCGACATACTTTCCCCTGCCTTGACCGGGAGGAACTGTACCTCCCAGGGGTATCTCTAGCCCTGGGAGAGGCACGTTGGTAGCCTGTTTTGTCGTTTGCCCCATGTGTTGGCGGCAATAGTTGTTACGCTACGCGACGCCCCCAACGGGTGACGCGAGGCCGGCCTGGTCCAGTCAATGCTATATTGGGGATAAAGGGAAAGTGTTTTCACCCTGAGCAGCCAGCTTCCCCGTATTGGAATTTCAAGACGAACACGTGTCCAGTACTAACCAGACCAGCTTCTATTTGCAGGCCACAGACAGGACGGAGCCACGGAATGAGACAAGGGCACAGCCACTAAAGTAGAAATAGACGCGGGGCCCGCCGCATCTGCTTTGGGCAACCCGCCGCGCCTATAAAAGGAGGGACTTGCCCAACGTGAGGGGGATCCCTTTCGCGATCTGGACACCCAAAATCTGAAGCTTCCTTAGCAATAGCCGTAGTCCTTAGTCACCACAGTGTCCGATACCTCCTTGTAAGCTCGGGATCGGTGCCTTCAAGCCCGGTCTCGGCACCTTTGTACTGTTTCCACCATATAATCAACGAAGGCTGGAGTAGAGCTGTTACCCGGCAGTGGGCCTCGAACCAGGGTAAATCGTGTGACATCCTCTATTTTATCGTATGTCACTTGTATTTTCAAAAACATTACAATTAAGTAAAAGGGAATTGTTATATACAAAACCCTAGTTTAAATTACTTTAAATTATGTTTAAAGCCAAAACCCTGGGAAACCTTTTAGAAAAATTCTGGAAAAATTCAAGTAATTCTTTGAAGCCATCATAAAACAACCCTCAAAATTTCATGTCCAAATTCCAAAGCTAGCTCGTGATTCCTTGAAGTTTTACCATTCTGCCGGATCGTCAAATCCATGAAATAATGAGCAAACGAGGGAATCTCGTGCCCAAATTTGGGGGGGAACTTTTAATAGCCTAATCCGAATTACCCTCCAAATTTCAGCCCAATCCTCCAAAGGAAACTCTGTTTTCTTGATAAACAAGCCTGAAACCTATCCGAATTCTACCCGGATTAGAATTCAGTCCTAATCCAACCCCTCTTAGCCCAAGGCCCAGCCCAGGTTGTCAATCTAACAGTGGTTCACTTGGTATTCGTTGTCGGAGCTCGGACATTCACTACCACCCGCTATCCTAAATTGGAATCCCGAATGGTTATGATCATTTCGATAGGGCTCTACTGGTCCAAAGCCGGACGCAGTGGGTTACGCACGAGATACTTAGCATCTACGGATGGATAGGGCTGTCACCACCCACCACCTACCACATATACGTGGGCCCGGGTGTAAACCGAGTTAATCCTAGTCTCATACGCCATGTCTGCTACTATTTCTAATCAATCTTCCTCAGTACCAAAAAGAAGTTCATCTAGGTTCAATGCCTGGCTCTTACAGTATATGAGTGAGAACCTAAACTGGTTCCAGACGAATACAAGCTACTGGTAAGGCAAATCTACACAACTCATTTATGTAGATATACTCAGCTCAAACAAAGTTCAACACATAAACAATGAATGAAGTAATCTCACTAATTGAAACAATTAGGAAAGGGTACAAGAGCTATTACTCGAATTCCCGAAGACACTTCCGGAACTCCGAGCTTCAGCCTGACTTGACTCTAACTCCCAACTACTACTAGACTAAAAGCTACTCTAATGAATGGAATGAAAGTGATGAATGTGTTGTTGTCTTCTTTGAAAGTGAGGTGTAGGGGTCCTTTTATAGTGTTCCGGAGCCAATGAGAAGGTGCCATGGCATGGGACACTTGTCATCTTGCCACCCTCCAAAGGGGAATCCGAGGGGACTCCAGGGGGGTCGCCCGGCCTAGGTGGGTCGGCCGACCCACCTTTGCCACCTCTCGGCCGTGGATTTCTTCTAGAATGCTTCATTGATGGTGGAGATTAACCCCTTAAGCCAGTGGATCAAGTTGACATGCGCAAGAAAGGAATCCAAAGGAATCCTATGCTCATTTGTGAAGCAACCGTGTCCATTTGATCATACCGACTGCAATGGATGGTGTAGATGTCTTCTAATTGTGCTTTTATGCCACTTGAGAGAAGCTGGAGCCGGATTGGTGACGTGGCCAGGTCGGCCGCCCTAGGGTGGGTCGGCCGGCCTGGTCTTTTGCCCGGTTCGGCTTCGGTTCTTCCCATTTTATACCTGTGGACCTAAAACTCACCAAAACTTGTGGAACTTTATTAGAATAAATAAAATGTTAGCATAAACCTTGATGTTCCCTCCGAAATGCCGGAATTACGGAATATGTTGACGTATAAAATTGGTGTTTATTTGACGTCAACACACTCCCAACTTGAACTTTTTCTCATCCTCGAGCAAAGAGCTCAAATGAGAACCCGGTGGATCAGGATTGCATCAATATTATTATTCAATAAATATTAAGCATACAAGGTTGTACCACATTATGTGTTGACAAAAACTCGTACAAGTGTACCCCAACTTTTGTCAAACTCACGAGGTTTTCAAAATCTCCTCTTTTCTTTTAGCGGTTGAAAGATAGAATAAATTTGATAGAACTTTGTCAACTCAGCCCTTTTCTAGCTATGTCTCGGGGTTTTTTTTCTTTTCAAAATGTTAGTTCCTCATTATTACTCTCAGTTCTCTCGGCGGTATTTAATCCTCACCTAGGCCTTCTTGTTGATGGCCTTCTTTCCTCCAATTCTAAAGTTTATGTGGAGCTCATAGGTATGGAAATGCGGCATACTTTGGGTGTATAATTTTGTAAAGTCAAAAATAGATCCTAGGGAATTTTGTACCACTTCGCATTCTGGTCATTAGAATAATAACGTTCAGGGATGAGGGAGAGAATGAACTCATGCCAAAGGAATGAAGAAACACAAGTGCAAGTGATGAGGGGTACTAATGAGTCCGTCCCATCGGATCTTGTGCTTACGGAAAGGTCTACTTGACTTCTTTATTTGATTTTGAGATCATTCCTCAATCTAGAATTTTGAGAGGCAAAAATATATATATTTTTTTAATAATAAAGATATAAGAAGATGATGGTTCTCTCTTCCTCTTTTCTTTTCTTTCATTTTTTTCTTTGCCTCAATTTTCTATAATTTTGAGGAATGACTCTTTTATTATTTTTGGAAGTCTTTTTAGTAAACCAAATAGGTAGGTATATGGTGGACTCACGAAAAAGAACTTGGCTTATTTATGTAGGAAGGAATATCTGGCGAGATGTATGCCCATATCCCAATGTGGAATTCAGCATTATCAGATACAAGAGGCTAGCAATAAAAGGGTACGCGAAAGGAAATGACCAGCTTTGAAGAGCACTAATTCCTAAGGATTTACTTTTGACAAAACTCAACACAAACAAAGTGGCTAAATGAAGGCTTTGAATTTATTTAGTATTTTTGGCTCTGGTAGGATGAAAAAAATCTAATGAGGAACTCAAAATAATTTTCTCTTTTAAAAATAAATTTCGAGACTATGCCTTTGTAGGGGCATAAGTAATTAGGTCCTTATCTCAGTTATATCATATCCCTCAACAACTTAGAATTGGTTCAATAATGTCAACACTAGATGAGCAAGATTAAGCAGGATGACTACTCACACCAATAATTGTCAGATTTTAAATGAGAGTACTAAATTGTAAACTCAGCATTTATATCACAATAATAGAGCAATGTTCATCATATCCTTTCTAGATAAAATCAGCATTTATACATTTTATTCAAAGGGAAATATTTTTGGTATTTTTAGATTTTGCAAGGTTTTATAATTTTTGAGTTTTTTTTATGAGGCATACTATTAACTAAGAACAAAGCTAAATTTATTCACATGTGGGGCAAGGCAATTTGAGATTTTCGGCAAGGCAGATCAGGCAAGAACAACTGGGAACTCATCTGGCAGGGTACTAGCAAGGCATGGCAAGAAATTCAGCAAGGCGGCAACAACAGGCAGCGACGGAGAGCAGGACACACCTATTAAGCCGAAGGGTCAAAACCAATATGCTGGAACCATGCCGCAAGGGCATCGTTCGTGACTTGTGTCGTGGTGGTGTTGGCTTTAAGGTTACGGGTAGTGTCCTCGTGGTACCTAGTGTGCTGGCCAACGTTTGTTGTACGTGGCCCATGTCATCTACTAAGGTATCCATTCTCCAACCTAAGGCATGGACATCATGTGCAAAGGGCTCGAAGTAGGAAGGGTAGTGGGCCGATGACGGTCCTCCCCGTCCTATCTCGGGTCCTTGTTCATGAGGAGAGTGGGTCCATCAGGCATCATGATGCCATGAGCTTTCGGCCTCATAGTTGTGCGTACCCCAACTTCCGTACTCATGTGGAGCATAGGCGGAAGGGTTCCATTGATCCTAACCCGCACTATAGTCGGAGTGATGAGGGGCCGCAGCTGCCCCCGTCCACTGATCGTGGTGGGGCTCACTAGGCTCAGGCTACTCTTGCTGCTGGCGTGCGCGGCTGCGTGTCACAGAGCCAGAGACGCTATGCCTATGAGGTTCCAAGGCTCTAAAGTTGATGGTCAGCGTCCGGGCTCTGTTGATTTCGAGCCTTGGATTAGGCAAACGAATCTCAGCGGTGGTGCCCAGAAATCTCATGAAATGAGCTTCCGACTCATCGACCCGAAGGATGTGGCCTTGGATGAAGTGGCCCTTTCCTATTGTTTGGAATTGTGTGTCTAGGAAGGCCAATTCACAATGTTCTAACAGTCCCATACCCTCCTCAATGCGGGTGATTAGGGACGTGCAGTCAACATCCCCCTTTAGGTTTATCATCTCTACCACTGCAGCTCATCAAGGCGCACAGTGCGCATGTCTAGCCTAGAATTAATCACCATTGCTAACCACCTATGCATGAACTGAAGTGTGAGGTTGTGAATATCGTTCATGCGAGGCTTGTTGGTGTTGCTATACCCTTTGCCAGAAATAGATTCCCAGAATTCATCACGATCAAAACCCGCAAACCTATCAGGAGTAACTCTACACAAGATAGAAAAGCCTAGATATCTAGTTAGGTTCTTTAACGAGCATTCAAATTCTTCATTAAGAGCCTAAAATAGTATCTATTCCCACCATCAAGAATGCGTAAAGTACTAAGAAATTAAAGGGTTAGAAGGCGCGAACCTTTTTCGACGATGGGCGTGAAATTCTCCCATCCGACAGCTCGAAAAGCTTCGTTGAATACGTCCAGCAGGCCGGTCTTAATCAGCAACGTCGGATCATAAGTCCGTGTATGCTGAAAAGACCGGTACCTCAGCGCTTCGAAGACTTGCCGCTCTCGGTCGGTATGGAGCACAATTTGCTCCTCCGACACCAAAATCCTCATCCTCGGGGCTGGGCCAGCCCCGGAGGTTGTTGGAGCTTCAGAATATTCGTCGTGGTATCCCGAAAATCGGGAATCCACGGACATCGTATCTCCTGATTGGCTCTCCACGACCTCGGTCGGAGTATGAGTCCAGTCCGAGCAGGACGAGCTGAATCGTTTGTGCACACCCTTCGCTCCCTTAGCGATGGTGCGGCCAAACTTACATACCATGATGACATTTTTTTCTGCAAGGGTTAGGATGGACAAATACCCAAAGGATATATGAAAATATTTACGGGTTAGTCGTCCAAAATTAGTCGTCAAAAATAGTAGTCCTTTGCCTCCACAAAAATTATTTTTGCTCAATTTTTAGTTGACAGTATGCGTGCAGATGAAAGCAAATATGCAGTGCAGAGGAGAGCTGCAGGCGAGATCAAGCAATCACCGCAGGAATGCAATCTCAACCTACAGGTCACTCCCGTATTTATAGATTTTCTTAATGCATAATTATGGTTAAACATGAGATTAAATGCATGCATAAGGAAGACAAATTACCCTACCTAGTGCCTATATGGATAGAGTGGTGCGTGTAGTGGAAAATGAGTGGTGGAAATGAGGTGAAAAGACCCACCCACTTGGGGGTGGTTGGCTGAAAGAAGTGGGTCGGCCAGCCTAGGTGGGGCCGGCCAGCCCCACTTTTCCACCAAATTATTTTTAAAATATTTTTGTATTTTTATAGGCAGGGTAAATGCATGGTAAAAAATAATATGCTGTGGAAAATGCACAAACATAAATATGAATGCAAGATAAACTTCCGGCTTACCTCCCGGTGGAGGCTCGAATTTTTGTGTTCGCGGTCGACGAGTCAGACCGCCTTCAACCTTCAATTGTCTTGAATTGGTTCCGCAGCCAAAGTTGCTGCGGCCGGTTGAATTTTCTTTTTACGCCACACTTGTTTGATCTGAGCTTTTTGAGTGGCGTTGATTTTCCCTTGCGACTTCGATTTCTCGACCGCATGCTTCTTCCGACGGAGCTTAGATTTCCCCTTGTTCTCCTTCCAATATGGACGACGCAATGGCTCATCCAACAATTGGAGAGTTCTCCTCATCGTAGCAATGTGGCTATCCACCTGAGGTCTTGTTATAGCCCTTGTTTCCTTCCGCACAGGTTTAGGATTTTCACCATAAAATGTGCGTACCTGTGAGTATTGTTCAGCTCTTGGCCTGAAGTTGAATGTTTCATCTCAGCCGTTAATGTTGAGCTGAATTTCTCCTGCACCAGCATCGATCGTCGCATTTGCCGTGCTCAAGAATGGCCTCCCAAGAATGAGGGGCGTCTTGGTGTCTACTTCCATGTCCAGCACCACGAAATCCACGGGTACTAGGGAATTTCGATTTTTCACTGGTATGTCCTTCGCGACTCCAATTGGATGGTGCATCGATTGATCCGCCAGCTGCAGGGTCATGCCTGTATAAACCTTGATTTTTCCTCTGAAATGCTGGAATTCCAGAATATGTTGACGTATAAAATTGGTGTTTATTTGATGTCAACAGGTACGAACATATGGGCGGGGAATTTTCTCTAGTGCAAATAAAGGAAAACATTTGTTTTCAAAACAAATTCCTACTATTCGCGTCTACGGAACACATTTCAACAATTCATGTCTTCATGACATCTGTGCATTTGAGACGGTGCTGAGGATAAACACTATTCACCAAGGCAAGCATAACAATATATCCAAGTTGAGGCATACAATTAATTTGATTTAATTCCACTCAAGGTTGCTTACGATAGGTAAGACATATGCTACAGGCACCATGTTCTATTTAGCATTTACTTAGATAATAAACTCTACTACAGGAGAGAAGATAGAAATAGAACAACTCATACCATTATTATGGTATATGGGAAATAAACATCTAATGCAAAACAATCAAGTAAAAGACTTAAAATACTCAGCATGAGCAAACACAAACTCTACTGGCATTATTGAAATTTCCCAGGAATTTCCTAGCCTTGTCAGGAGTTTCTAATAATTTAGGAACTCAGGTCAATAAATTATACTCCAAACATAAAGTGCCAGGAAAATCGAACCATAAAGAACATAATAATGCCCACAAGTTTTCTAGCATTTTCATGAATTTACGCTAATTATTTTTGGTATACTGGCCATATTATAATTATAACAATGCAAAAAAATAATAACAACTCTTTGATAGAAAAATAAATCCATTAATATGCAGCTTACAAAGGTGGGGTAGGTCTAAGATTTTGCATATTATGAAAGCTCATATAACTAAAAAAAAATTCTAGGTTTCCAAGTTAATTTCAAAATTAGCAGGTACATAATTCAAATATTAAACATAGAGAAGCTTCTGTGGTTACCTGAAACTGAAACTACAGGGATTATAATATAAATATGCCATCGAGAACAACTCGAGCAAATATTGTGTCCTTCATGAACTAAGTCAAAATCTCTGTACCTTTGCTTTATGCCAAACATCATGGGCACAGTGCAAAAAATATTTTTTCGGCTTTTAGGGAACCTTATTAAGATGGGTCTCCAGGCCCATTCGAGACATCAGTGTGCCAGATCTAGTTTGCTGCCATTTACAGGACGCACACAAAGAAAACGTTAGGCCGTTGTAGGTTACGTGCCCAATATATTTATTTAGGAAATAAACATCACAGAATCTACGGGATTTTATTTCTGTAGGACCCAAAAATAGTCTGGCAGCCACCTCTCCTTCTTTGTCCTTTCCACTTAGCCGTCAGCTTGGGCGGTGGTGAAAGCGTGGCATCGCCCCCTAGAGAGGCGCGCTTGGCGCGGGGGAGCGGCTCAGGCCAGCACCTTCGGGGTGCGGCGCATAGCGCGAGGTGATGACTACCGGTGGCTTCTTCAGGACGGCACATATATTTGCAAAAATAAAGACTACAAGGTTTAAAAGAAACACATGCAAATAGTAAATTAATTAATCAACTAGGCCGTAATTTTACTATCAAATATTAAAGCAACAGGATTTAATTCTCTCAAAATTAAAATTGCGAAATCTGTAGGATTTAATAAATTTGGCCCACATCGGGATGGCCCAGCAGGCCCACCGCGCCACACTCCTCCCAAGTGGCTAGGGTTCCACCCTAGCCGCCGGTTTGTTGGTGGCGGCGGCCCGGCCATAGGATGCGGCACTGTATTGGGGCCGGCGTGGCATTTGCAGTGGCCGGCGAGGCAAAGGCGGCGTGAGCCGGTGCAGGCGCAGCGCGGGCGCGGCGTGGGGCCAGGGGCCGGTGCGGTGGGGCACGGTGCGAGCCCGGGCGCAGCGGTCGTGTGGCGTGAGCGCAGGAACGGCGCACAGGCGCGGGCCCGGCGTGTGGACAGGGCCGCCGGCGATGGCGGTGGGGCTTCTGGCCATGAGAAGGGTGATATGTTATAACGATCTACTAGATCGATTCTAAATAACAATGATCTACTAGATCGAAAAGTGAAAACAGTAGATTGAAAAATAGATCCGTTTGCGGGTATGACATACCGATGGCGACAAACTTGAGAGCGATTCATGCTGATAATGTGTTGTAGAACAATCGTCGCATACACGCAAACACACTCACAATAACAGGAGACACAAATCTAGAGAGAGGACAATAATCTAGGAGGCACAATAATCTTTATTGATTGCTCTCTCTTGTGTATAAGGGTTTTCATATATATATCCTAGCCTACATTTGGTTTTGCCCATGATATATACCCCTAAGATCTGGGATGGACTTCCGGCCCATAAATCACCTAGGGTTATAACAGGAGTTTAGGGTTCATCGTTCTTTCTATTTTCGCGGTTGACAGGTTATTAATATAAAAAATAAATTGTTTCATGGGCTTTTCTTTTAGGCTTAACGTATTACCTACGTTTTGAAAAAACATATCCTTTAGGTTTTTTGCTGTCTCGAAAATGGATCCTAATGCTTTTAAAAAATAAGTCAAACAAAATGGATCCAAATCGCGATCAAACCTTAGCTCTGTAAATTCTGTTATTTCAGCTATTTAGTCATTTCAGATTAGTTCAAACGAACAGAACCTTAAGTTGTTTTTCTCTTGCAAATGACATTAGTATTATGCATGCAACATATTTTGTGTTGTGCAAGCTTCCAATGCGATCACGGTATAACTAAACTAACATAAGTGGTAAAAAGTTATTTAAAAAATTGGCTTACTCTACTCTATAAATTTTCATGTTCAAATTCATCTTATATTAATTCTATTAATATAAATTCTGTTAATTTTAAACCCTTCAAATTTATCAAAAAATTATAACTTAATACATAGGTCGAATAAGTTCAGAAGTACATCGACAAATTTTTTTTTTTGAAATTTTACTTCTATTGTTGGTTTGATTCGACGGTGATTGCACCGTAAGCTTGATTGACACGCTATGCTACTCTGACGAGTAGCTATGCTTGGGTCGCAGTTCGGCTTGGTCTGATTCACGGCACTTGTAACATTAACTACCCACCATGCATGCAGCTTCTTTTTTTCACGGGAAAGGATTCAAACAAAAGAACACATTTATAAGCCATTCAAAACTTATTTTCTTTCATTTTTGGTGTAATTTTTTATTCAAAACTCGATCGGATTGACAAACGGTTTATACCACTGGGTTATTTACATTTTTTTTCCAACAAAAAGAAGACAGACTCGGTATAAAAGTTATTTTTTATATAGTACTTTGAAACTACTAGCATTTAATCATTTTTGGAATGTCATATAAACATATTTCGGGTCCGTGTAACTATTTTTTGGGCCATGTAACTATTTTTCCGGTTCATGTAACTATTTTTATGTTCATGTAACCATATTTTGGGTTCATGTAACAGCTAACGATAAAAAAACATACGAAATAACCATATGCCACAAAATCATGAACCTTCCACGAAAAAGGAAATTACAATTTTTGGTTGCCAAATCAACCATATAACTTTGCTAACTAACCATTTGAGATCAACCAAATAACTATCAAACATTCATCGTGCAACCAAATATACGATACATTGTAACCAGAAAATTTTCTGTAAATCAAATAACTATCAAGCATGACTGTTGGCTGGACGCCTGGACCAAAGATGCTGAGCGCGTTGACGACGGAAACGGTGCAAGGTCGAGGAAGCACGGGCAAAGTGTTGCTAGCATTGTGCGGGGCTGCCATTGGTCAGACGGCTGGGCGAGGGAGAGCGTGGACAGAGGAGGGGTGAGGCATGACGGCAGCGTCACTGCGTCAGGCAGTGGCAAAGGTGACGTCGGGGCGGGGACAGGGGCACAAGCGACGTCGGGGTGAGGGCGACGATGGTTTCGGGAACCGTAGAGGTGGGTGGCCGACGTGGAGGAGAGTGGGGTACTGCGTCAAGGTCGGCATGGCGATGTCGGGATGGGAACGGGGGCGCCGGCAATGTCGAGGCCAGGGAGGCGATGACTTCGGGACCATCGGAGGCGGCCGATCTGGAGGAGCCGGTGTCCTGGCGGGGCGCCAAATCTAGGTGCGGAGGCGGCCGACGTAGAGGAGAGGGTGGCTAGGCGGCGCGGTGCCGAATCTGGGCGCGGGGCAGTGACCAGTGGCGAAGCAAGCCAAGGGCAGCGACCTAGGGGCGCAAAGGCTAGCAGCATCGATAGGCGGGGGGTGGGGACGCCGTCGATAGCAAGGTGGTGGGCTAGCGACTGCACGATACCGAGGGCAACAGCTCGGCGGCGCAGCAAGCAAGGGTTTTGTTAGCGATTCTTACGCTATTAGAAATAATCCGCAAGCGGACGGATATCGCTTGTAGTTTTCACCCGGGAGTATTCCAGTGTATCGAATCTACAGGGAACGAGGGAGAAGAATAATTCTAATATCCATATTATTTAAGATACCAACCAACTAGTTAACGGAGGTAAGGATAATAATATAATAAGATAATAAGACCGGTGACACTCACAGAGGAGTATAAAAAGATAAGTTAGGTAGATAGTTGGGAGGACAACGATAAGACTATAAAGTTCCTTAATAGTGCAATTAATTATCAGGTTGAGCTAGCAGATATGAGTTTGAAGGTTTGTTTTAAGAACTTCGTCGGAACTCGGCCGATTCACTACTACTCACTATTAGTTAAGAACACCGAATGGTTATAATCACCCTCGATTGGGCCCTACTGGTCCAATTCCTAACGCAGTGGATTACGCGTGAGATAAATTTCGGATGGATAGGGCTGTAACCACCTACCACCTACCACAAAATACGTTGGAATGGGTGTAAACCAAGTCAGATATAATCTCAGACACCATGTCTGCTATTCTAAGCATATGAGAATGAACCCAGACTTATGTTGTGTGTCATCAAGTGAGGTGATGGGGTCCTTTTATAGCCATCCGCAACCAATGGGGAGCTTCCACGTCATGGGGCAAGTGTCACCTCCACACCAGCCGAAGGAGAATCCGAGAGGAGATCCATGTTGGTCGCCCGGCCTAGGTGGGTCGGCCAACCCACCTTCGGTCAATCCCGGCCCTCGTTTTTGCCTGGATGCTTTTTTGAAGATCAATGCCCCTACGTCGGTTTTGGCAGTTAGAGCCGGTAGAAATGACTTTCTTAAGAGCCAAGTCACCAAAGTGTGAAGGAATTGCAGCCATTTGATCAAACCGATGCATTTCTTGGAAACTAGGAGAAGTTGGAGTCAGTTCGGTGCAGAGGCCAGGTTGGCCGACCTAGGGTAGGTCGGCCGACCAGCTTCTTCATCCGGTTCAGCTCCAGCTTTTCTCCACTTTATTCCTAAGGACAATAACTCACCAAAACTTGTGAAAATTTATTACTTTAATTAAAATGCATATATAAATCTTGATTTTCCCCCCAAATTACCAGAAAGTTGGTGTATGTTGGCGTATGAAATTAGACTTTAACAGCTGCCAACAGGTGTCGACCTGGGGGCGCGGCGGGACAACGGCGCAGGCCGGAGATGCGGCGGGGATGCCGACGGCAGTAGGGCGGTGGTCCAACGGCCCCGGCTGGAGGCAGGGTGGGGACGACGGCAGCGACACGTCAATTCTAAAAAATGGGGAGAGGAGAGAAAATGGAGGGTAGGTATAAGGAGGAGAGAGAATGTGGATCCCGCTTTTGAGGGCATTTATTTGTTTCTATTTTTTAATTTAAACAAATTGATCCGGTCGAACCATTTGGCCCCAAACCTGGATCAGGTGTAGCTACATCTAGGAGTACCATAGGAATAATAAATAACGCTGCATGGAGCCTAGGGTCCCATCTTATCCACCATTGATTAATTTTTTATCAGATTTGGAAAACTGCATTTGGTTAGTGGGTTTCTGAGTAGTATAGCCGTTTAGCCATTTCAAATCTCTGTCATCAAATTGATTAAATGAACCCATTTATTACTTTTTGTTTGATCCAATACGCATCTCTTCCATCGAGCCTGCAACAATGGGGCTACAATCTCAACCTCCAAACCGCTTCCACCGCCAAATCGCTGTGGCGTGGTGACTTGGATCTCTGGCGTGATGCGACAACTTGGATCTCCGGTGGCGTAGCACATGCATCCCAGGTGCAGCGGCTTCTCCCCCAGCGGTGTGATGGGAACTGGCAATGCCCGGTCCCCGTTTCCCCGTGGATGCCGAGGCATCCTCTTGGAGGGCATGCGGTCGTACAAGCTCCGTCTGGATCGCTCCTTCGAGGTCTTCCTCTCCGGCGACAGCTGCGAGTTCAGCTTCACTGGCCGCTACGTGCTTTGGTATGGCCGCCGCATCGTCGACAACGCCTGCGCTAGGCCGATCCGCACGCTAGAGGGCATGAGCGTGAAAGTGCTGTTCGTATGGCTTGGCATCAACAATTTGTATCACATGTAGGATTCAACACATTACAGGCTCGATCCAGTTCTTGGAAGGGGTATAAATTGATTCGATTTGGTTGACTGCTTGGCTAATTTGGTGCTTGATATCATGTTCTTGGATTGGAGTTAGTTTCTTCATTTTATCCGGAATTTGGGGTTGTATCTCTTTGGTTGAATCGCGGTGTTTATTTGGTTCGATCAAAGGTGTGATCCAACTGCATCTCATCTTGCTCACTGGGGTTTGTTTAAGGGATAATTTTTAGTATAGATTAGTACTGATCAGTAGAGTAATGTGCTTGTTGGACTGATTCGAATTGGCTGGCTAGATAGAACAATAAAAAGGAAAAAACTATCAAACCTGCAATTGCATTGCATTTGCAGAAAAACTATAATGATAGTGGAAACAAACTATCGAACAAATGGCAAAAAATTATTAAACATGCAGTTGCATGCAGTTGCATGTAGTCCTAACTTGCCTTTGAACGCATTAAATAGCCATGCAAACATCTTTTTCGATCGTTTTTGATCATTTTTTGATTGGCAGCTCAGATTAACGAACGGTTTTTGCCATTGCATTCCTTACATTTTTACTAACAAAACAAGACCAAACTCCATACTAATTTTTTTAGTATGATAAAAAGTATAATTTGTATGTAAGTTTACGATAATGTATGACAAAAAACTATAATGCAACTATCTGAGTGTCGACGTTTGTTGAACCGAGGAGTGTCGTCGGCAATGAATTATTTGGGGTTATGCGTTGGATCCAAAACTCGATGGTAACACAAGACAAGGGATTATACAGGTTCAGGCCATCATGGTGGAGGTAATACCCTAGTCCTGTGTTCTAGGATTATGATGGTGATCTGATTATCAATGTCGAGGGAGATGTCTCTCCATGGATGCTCTCATGTGTTTGATGTATGTCGAACCAGGGTCAGGGTCCGCTGTCCGCCTTATATAGTGGGGGGACAGGGTTACAAGGTAAAGTCCTGGTCGGTTACGGGGTAGGATTCCTATCTCTACCCTTTCTTGCCGCATACATAGTTATCCAGTATTATAATAATTTCTTCCCAATTTGGGACAGACTTCTATCTTTATCTTTAATTGCCGTACAAGGTTGGCTGGCAGGCCGAGTGTCCCCTATGCGCATTTAGCCGGCTCGGCCCACCCCCTGTTGGGTAGTCCTCACAGCCCGCCATGGATATATCCGGAGTGCATATATTCCACAGTAGCCCCCGAGTCCTTTACAGTCGAGTTGTCGCTATTCTGATCACACTCTAGCCGAGTCATGCTTCACACAGAATACTTCCGGTTCTTAACATCGCTTCCCAACTGACTGCTTCTTTATGCTGAGTGGTCCAATGCATGCAAGGAGATCGTAAAAGGCTCAATAAATCTCATTGTTGAAATTCCCGAGTGGTACCTGTTGACAGTCCTTATTTGCAGCAACATTTTGTATACTTTTGACCGTCAGCATATCCACAAGATAAAGGAATTCAAGCTACATTTAGCCTAACATTATTGAGTTCCACGAGTTTTGGTGTAGTCTCATGTTTTACAGGCATGCGCCCTAAATACACGAGAAATGACGGTTTATCGGGCATACGCAAATAGGGCATAAGATAGTTTTTAAATTAAACATATTTGGAAAAGTCTTCAAATGCCAAATTAGACGACACCATGGTGAAGAGCTCGTCGACATGATCGAAAAGCATATATTATTTGCTATATTTTGAGCTCGGATGAGGAAGAAATGAGTTGTGTAAGATTGCGAGCCAGGATAAGAGCTGGCCGGCCGACCCAGACCTAGGCCGGCCGACCCAAGCCTGGTCAGCCGGCCCCACTTTTGGTCCAATTTGCCTCGGTCTTTCTCTCATATGCCAAAATACACACCAAGAGGCCATCCTAAATATCCATGCAAGTCGATTTTGATCCTAAAGACGAGATTTCATTGAGCAGTATCCATGAACCCACCTAGATGACTGTTTTACCGGCTCCAACTACCAAAAGCGACGTGGAGAGGCAATCTAGACCGTCAATGGAGCATCTCATGCGAAGCAGAAGGCCTGCGTCGACCGAAGCCAGGCTGACCGACCCCTTTTTTGGCGCCTCAGGTTCTTCTTCGACTCAAATCAAGCCTACACGTGTCCGACTACATGGCAATGCCTCACTTGCTGCGATGCACTATAAATAGAGAGGCATTGCCTCATTTGCAAAGCACGGAGAAGTGCGGGAAAGAAGAAAGCAGCGCTACGCTGTCCAAATAGAAATGTAGAAGTAGGGAGAGAGAAGAGCTGAGTACTGGGGAGAAATCGGCGTGTCGGCTCTCTTCCACTTTGTGCTTCGGAGCTGAACTCGGGTGTGAGTTCTGCTTAGCTCTACTATTCGGTAACACTTAGTCCTATCCTTCTAATTATAAAGCAAAGTTACTTCATACGTATTAGGCTCGTGCTAGATTTTGAGTGATAAATCTCTGTGCTTGGGTGTCATAATAGATATTAGTGCTAGGTTTAGTGGGGGTACGTATCGAGTGATGACTTGGTACGTAGTACTGATAGGAATAGACGTGGTGTCTAGATTAGTTAGTACCCTGTAGACATTTGATTCAATGGCTGAGCGGTAGGTAGTAGGTGGTAACAACACTGCTATCCACATGGCAATTTGTGGAATCCGCCCTGTTAGTCTCAGCCCAGTTGAACCCAATCGGGGGTGATCATAAACATTCGATGTTCTTAACTGATAGCGGGTGGTAATGAATCGGTCGAGATCCGATGCAGAGTAGGAACTGTGTGTGGATTATCCTTGTACCCTAGACGACATTAAACCTTTAGTAGAACCTCTCGACCCGAAATATCTGACTCTACTTCCGTGATTACCACTATATCCATCCAGTCAAGTTATATTATAGACTAGAACACTTCTCGTTCCTCGTGGAAATTGATACCATGTAATACTCCCGGGTGAAATCTGCCGTGATATCCATGCACTTGCGAATTAATTTTGTTAGGCATAAGAATCGCCAATAAGCTTTGTGGCGCCGTTGCTGGGGAACGGTAGCTGTTCTAGTTTTGAATCCTGCTTGCCCATGCATCGCCACACACACCACATGGACACCATTCCTATATGTCAGTTTTTTGGCTTTGAAGGGCAAGTCCCTCGAGCCTCCATCATCCTCACAAACTATTGATACGCTTGGCTATGAATTCCGCCCTGGCCTCATAGCCATGATTCGGGAAAAACCATTTGATGGGATCAAGGATAAAAATCTATACCACCACCTACGAGATTTTGAGCAAATCTGTTCTACCATCTCTATTTTGGGCATGTCCCATGAGACCGTGAAATGGAAGCTCTTTTCGTTCTCTTTAACGGGGTTAGCCAAAGAGTGGTATTACATTTACATAGGCGGTGTAGGAGGAAGTTGGGAAGCTTTGAAGGATAAATTCTTCTTAGCCTACTCCCCCTCTCCAAAATTGTCAATCTTCGAGTCGAAGTTCTTACCTTCCAATAAGGAGTGAGAGAATCTTTGGGAGCTTCCAGGGCTCGTTTCACCGAACTCATCCTCTCACGCCCCAATCTAGCCATACCAGAACCCATGCTCATGCAACACTTCTTCATGGGTCTTAACCCTAAGAGTGCTTAATTCCTTCATATGGCCTCCGGAGGAGCCTTTATCTATATGACCGTGAAGGAAGGGAAGGAAATTCTCGATAAAATCCTTGATATCCCCTTCACGGGTCTATGTGAGGAATCACATGAGTCCAGAAAAGGCATTCGAGCCCCTTCCTAGGCCGCATCATCCAAAACCCCTGATCTCCCGTGCTGACCAGAAATAAGTATTCCCAAACCATTCTACTCCACAAACCCGAAGCTCTCCCATGAAGATCCCACCCCATAGAACCCTCCAAATATTTGGGTCTTCCATCCTCAAACCACAGTCCTTTGTGTGCTCCAACCCAAGTCTCCGATAGAAAACCTCATGACGCCTTTTTGTCCCGTTCTCAAGAACTTTGGGATTCGGGACTTTACGAGGGTAATTCTACCATCTTTCAATCATCTGAACCCCTCATGGAGGAGCCTCTCCTCAAAATTTAGGACATTTATGGTCTGAAGACCGTTGTGTCGAAGAGAAGGATGTGAGGGAAGATCAAGATGATTTGCCTTCCCCTCATCTAGAGCCTGAGGTTCTTTCAACCCAAGTCAAGGATGAAGATGATCTATATGCTCTCCAGCTCGCTCGACAAATCGAGCTAGTTCGTGAGTTATTCCCTAAAGTATTCTTTGATCCCATCGTGGAGAAAGAAGAGGATGATCTTGATGCTACCATCTCCCCGAGTGTCAAGAAAATTCCCGATCTTGCCCCCGACTGGTTCTTTGATCCGGTTAAGGAGAAGAAGCGTACATCAAATGGTTCTTCGGTCCGGACTGGCATCCTGATCTTATTCGGGAGGAGGAAATTACACATCTTGATTTGGGCAATTCTAAATACACACATATCAAGAAAAGGAGTGTCGATGATGGTTGGGACAGTTTCAAGGAGTAGAAGCACCCGTAGAACGTTGTAGACAAAGATGTGAAGTTGAATGTGTTTGGTCTATGGACGTTCCTGCGAAGCCAAACATAGAGCCTGGTAAGGAAGGTTTTGCTGATGAGAATGAAAGTTTCATCCTTGAAAAACCACAAGACCCATTCTAACTAGACATACCTCTCAATTCCATCAGTGCTATCTTGTACTAGGCCTTCAACCATTCTATGCTCCTAGGTCAAAATCCCTTTAAACGGATGACTGTAGATGCGTTTGTGCATAACAAGTATTGCAAATCTCGTAGTCGTGTTTGGCAGAAATCATTCAGCTAGAAGAATAGGGCTTAACAAAAAAATGGTGATGGAGGGAGCTACATCACACTTGTTGCAAGATGAAGAGCTCCTGGGGTCAAGCTTTTGGCCCTAAACATCGCAAGGTAGGTAACCTAAACCTCATTCTTTTTATTTGCCTTATTTCCTTCAATAACCCTGAAATTCTAAAAAAACATTACTTATTTTCTTCAAATAAAAGTGTTACCTGAATCCGAAGCATGTGCTGAATTGTCGCACCGGTTGATGTGCAAGTAAGCATTGTTTTTGCTCACCCTCCCTCGTGTTTTGATTTAAGATCTCTCTGTTGTGATGCCCCTAAATTCATGAAATTTGGTAACACATACTCGAGAAATAAATTGAGCACAACTTTGTTTCTCACATGTTAGCTTGCATAAATTTTATTTCTTGATTAGTACTCAATTCTTGTGGGATCAAATTCAATTAGGGAGGTTCCTATCTAAGTTGTTGACGGTTGTGATATAGCAAGACAGAGGTATATGCCCTTTCCTTGATTCAGTTCAACTCGGAGGATTTTGGTTTTGAGCTAAATAAAAACCCCAGCTCTGCATATTACTTATTGACTTAGTACCTAGTAGAGCCTAGGCATTCAACTTCATCAAAATTTCGCTGTCACTGCTTGTGTTGTGTTTTGTCAAAACTTGAGTCCTTAAGAACTAGTGCTCTTTAATACCGATCATTCTCCTTCTGTGTATCGTTTTAATTGCTAGCATTTCCATGTGTGGTTATGCTGAACTCCACATCGAATTCAAGCATCCACCTTCACCAGGCATTCCACCCAAATCGAAAACCAATTTCTATCCCTTCGTATGCCTTTTGAACCTATCCACCAAATGGTCCATAAAAAAACTTCCATTTCATTATGGTCCCTTGCAAAAGAAAATAGACATGGAGCTATCAAAAAATTTATTTCAAAAAAAATAATAAAATAAAAAAAGAGAGAGAGAAAAGGGCAGCTCCGTGGTCTCAAAAGATTTAAAAAAAAAGGGATTCATTCAAATAAGGAGTTCAAATAAAAGTCCAATTTCCCAAACACAAAATCTGATATGTTGAACTCATCAGTACCACATATCCTTGCACTTGTGTTTAATTCTATTCCTTTGGAGTGAGTCCATTTTCTCCCTCGCCCCTAATCATTTATTCTCTTAATGATCGGAATTTGGAGTAGCACAATCTTCATTAGGATTAAGTTTTGACTCAACAATATACACAGCTGTAGACTAGCAACATTTGCCCCTACCTAGAGCTCCACATAAGCCTTAGTTTGTAGGGAGAAGTTGGCCGCAGGCCTTGGTAAGAAACCACCCTTGAGTGACTCAAGAGTATCACTTGAGAAATAAAAACAAGCAGGGAATCCTTTTGAAAACTATCAAACTCTGAGGAAGTTTGAGTATAGGAAGAGAATTATTGCCTTAGTCAAGCTGTTCCATCTTTCAACTTCTAAAGGTAAGGTCTTTGGCCACTTCAAAAATATCGCAAGAACGAGAAACATTCTGGAATAACCTTTATGCTAGTTACTATTCAACTTGAGAAGTTGTGCATGAAGTCCACCTTAATTTTTGATTAACTCCTTGTCCATATTTCAATTCCTTTACTTGGGATGAGCAAAGATCTAGTGTGGGGGTGTGTTGACGGTCCTTATTTGCAACATTTTTGTATACTTTTGACCGTCAGCATATCCACAAAATAAAGGAATTCAAGCTACATTTAGCCTAACATTCATGAGTTCCACGTGTTTTGGTGTAGTCTTATGTTTGCAGGCATGCGCCCAGAATACATGAGAAATGACGGTTTATCGGGCATACACAAATCGGGCATGGTGAAGTCTAATTTGAAAAAGTCTTCAAATGCCAAATTAGACTGCACCACGGTGAAGAGCTCGTCGAGACGACCGAAAAGCATAAATTATTTGCTATATTGTGAGCTCGGATGAGGAAGAAATGAGTTGTGGAAGATTGCGAGCCAGGCTGCGACTTAGCCGACCCAAGCCTGGTCAGCCGGCCCCACTTTTGGTCCAATTTGTCTCGGTCTTTCTCTCATATGCCAAGAAACACACCAAGTGGCCATCCTAACCATCCATGCTGTTTTGATCCCAAATACGAGATTGCATGGAGGAGAGTCCATGGACCCACCTAGATGGCAGTTTTACAGGCTCCAACTACCAAAACCGACGTGGGGAGGGAATTTAGACCGTCAATGGAGCATCCCATGCAAAGCAGAAGGCCTGGATCGACCGAAGCTAGGCCGGCCGGCCTACCTAGGTCGACCGACCCCCTTTTTTGGCGCCTCGGGTTCTTCTTCCACTCAAGTCAAGCCTACACGTGTCCCACTACATGGCAATGCCTCACTTGCTGCGATGCACTATAAATAGAGGGGCATTGCTTCATTTGAAAAGCACGGAGAAGTGCGGGAAACAAGAAAGCAACGCTACGCTATCCAAATAGAAATGTAGAAGTAGGGAGATAGAAGAGCTGAGTGCTGGGGAGAAGTTGTCGTGTCGGCTCTCTTCCACTATGTGCTCCGTAGCTGAACTCGTGTGTGAGTTCTGCTTCGCTCTACTATTCGGTAACACTTAGTCCTATCCCTTTTTAATTATAAAGCAAAGTTACTTCACACATATTGACTCTCTGTTGGTATTAGGCTCGTGCTAGATCTTGAGTGCTAAATGAAACACACCGTTACGCTAACCACATTTTAACTCGTATATGAACTCATTCAAAGCCACAATTGTCACATAAATGATAAGATTAAAAATTTCGAACAATAAATATCTCTATTCCAAAGTTGTCTCGCATACATGCATCATTCCTTACAATAACCATAGTCGAGGCACATTACAGGATAATAACTATATACATATACATATATAAGTTACAACTTTCTTTCTTCTTTTATTTTCTCCTCATATTTTTACTATCTATTATTCCAGAGCCGCAGTTTCGTCCAAACCGTCATCGTGCCATCTCCAGACTCCGCCCGTATCCCCGTCTCCCTGCACACCAGTAGCACACCAAATAAGTCACGGTATTATAATTTGATCAATACCGGCAACAATCAAACCAACTAAAAAGTTAACGCTCGTTAAAGAAGCTGCAGGCCGTCTGGGTGCTAGTAGCACTGTGATCATTGGGACACCAGGCCGTCCGGGGCCAACCGGCCTCCCTCACTGCTACACTCTCATCATCCGGCGATTACTACAAACCTGAAATTCCAAACTCTACCTTTGGACCAAAACCAGTATTTTATATTACCCTACCGCTGTCCAATATTCAAGGAGGGGCTTGGGAAGTGTATCATATTAGCTATCAAGATAAAGACATAACACAAAGCCATATAAGACAAACCGAGTAGCAGCCAGCAGAGCAGTGAGCTGCCCTACATGCAAGGGTTGCATGCACAACCACACGCAGGGTGCATCAGTAAAGAATCACTGCCCAGTTATAATACCACTATGCCCACAGTTTTCCATCTCTGGAAACTACCATTCCAACTATCAGGCTACACTTGGCAGTAGTATGGATACATGGAGGGTACCCCTTCAACACTCAAACAAGTGATTCTACTCATGGTTCAGGCAACACCCAACCTCCCCACTCTTTTTCTCACCCATTCCCAGATGGTAAGTGCAGCCTAAGACAGTTCCTCCTCCTTCTACCCCTTTTCACCATGAACCCCACAACATAGGAAAGCCATCACCAGCTAAGGGAGAGAATGCAGGTGGGGAGCAACTAGGAGGAGGTGACAGCAAGCATCCGGAGCAAGAAGGAAGGTAGTCATAAGGCAAGCCACATAGCAACCACAAGAGTAAGTGAGGTAATTCTGCTGAGCTACAAATCGAATCACCATCTTAAGGTGAATGTGCATGCCAAACAACCACTAGTTTAGTCTCATGCATGTGTATGCACCCATGCATCAAACCCCCGACATATTTTTTTACCAATCCTCTACAAAGCATATCCGATAAGCTCAGCACCCATAATGCATGCATGTCATTTGCTTAACGCTATCATAAACTCAAATAGTGGAGATATCCCCAACTCAGTGCTAGACCCAAATTGCCACAGGGTGCTTGCCAACACACGCCCTCAGAAGTAGCTGCATGCTCCCAGCGCATGAGCTATTCTTGAGCACCGCATGCAGGCATCCTACCCTTATCGAAGCCCTATACCCAGCACTGCCTCAGATCATCACCAGGAGCACTTCCAAAAATATATCCAATTCGTGTCCAGTGCAAGCATCTCAGAATTATCACACACATCACATAGGCAAAGTGAACTCATATCAAACCATCATCGGCCTCGAGTTAATCAGAAATAATCAAAAATGGGAGAGATTCAAAGCTAGGGTTATGAGGCAAGGGATCCGAATGCTGTAAACTGTGGGGGTGAGGTAGGAGCTTAGCCCAGCCCCCTCAGCCACAACCATATAGCCACCATCACCGGTCTAGGGCCGCGCTGCCGTCGGCAATAGATCTCGGCCAGACCGCACCTAGCCTGCGGAAGAGAAGGAAGCGAGCCACCTCTACCTTCTGCATATGAGCATGTGAAACAAAAATAGAAATGGAGGAAGGAAGACAGAGATGAGAGGGGGAATAGTAGCCGGAGCCGCCGCCATTGCCATGGGCACGGCCGGCCACAGCCGCCATCCTGGCCTTCGGGACACCGCTTGGAGCACAGCGGGCCGCGGACACAGCCTCCACTTCCCCCATCATCCAGATCCGCCGTCAGCATGGGCCCGACTGGCCATAGGCGCGGCCGGCCGCTGAGGCCATCACCGACCTAGGCACTGCAGGCCACCATCGCCGCCCTGAGTTCTCGTGAAATGGAAAGGGGGAGGAGGACACCGGGCACCACTAGGGATGCGAAAGGCGAGCCTGGGGCTCATCGCCGGCTGGGCGAGCTGCCGACCAGTCGGGGCGCGGCTGCGCCGTGAGCAACCACCGCCGCCGCTGTGAGAGGAGAAGAGGGGAGGAGAGGGTGAGAGAGAGAGAGAGAGAGGTAGAAGGGTGGTGGCCTTCGGTTGGGCTAGGCTAGTGGGCCGGTTTAAGATGGCCAGGGAGCCCAAAAGTTTTTGTTTTTTGCCCCCTCATCTCCATTTAAAACTTGTGAGTAAATCCAATACTAAAACAATAAAATAAACATAAACATAAACATAAAATAAAATGAACAATAATAGTAATAATAATATATAAATCAAAAACAAACTTAAGACCAAAATGAAAGTAGTAATTTCTTGCTGTATTTAGTAAATACTTCTCATACTGCTATTAATGTTATTTATTTACCACTTCTTAAAGTCGGATAACAATACTTGAGGATTTAATCTAAATCATCTGATCGAGAGCGATCAGCGGGAAAACATTACCGGGTACTGGATTGAAATAGAAGGCAAGCAAATCCTTTGTTGTTGATCAGTGTATTTCAGCTTATATTCTAATTTTGACATATGCACATCTGGCATGTATTGCATTTTAATAATTTTTACTTAAAAATTTAGTTGCATTAAGGATGATTAAAGTGACGGCTTGATCGATGGGGCGATCGAGTCGTTAGAATTATTATGGTGGGTGAAGGGTGCCCTGGAAAGGTGCAGAGGTCAGGCGGGGCCCTTCACAAGATATCATATAAGGACACTTATCTATCACTTAGATACCGAGCCGTATAAATTCTTATCACCCTTGGACTCGCGTAGCCGATAGAGAGGGTTATCTATTCGGTGGTTACATTCTCGACATTGAGTAAGTAGATATTTAGGAGGGGTGGGTGAGCGGACCCATGGTATCCCCGACCGATGGTGCTATATTATGCCAAGATGCTACTCTTTGGCCGGCGTTAGGAATGAGTAAAACGGAAATGAGGATAAGTGATGGAGGACGAAGTTGTGAGTAAGGTACGTCTAAAGTTAATCACCATCACTTGTTCTACGACTGGGTTGGAGATGTAACTTACCAAAATAGAATAACCACTGTAAGCTCCGAATTTATTCGGGACGGCTATGAGTAAAGTGGTACAAACCTGCGCAGGGTGCACACATGAATTCATGCCAGTCACCTGGAATGGAGATTATGGAGGCTAAGTTCGCCTCGTATACGAGTGTTAGTAGCTATTCTTAAATTAAAACTGGTCAACTTTTGCAAATAAAATGGTATTTTATTCTATTAAAGTAAAAAGGAAGAGACGGGAGTAGGTATGCTCGATCTAAGAAAGGTTTTCCCTTGGTTTATTCAGATTTTAAATGTTGCTAATATCGCTTGCTGAGTACTCCGTACTCACTCTTTCTACTAATCTCTTGCTTAGATGTGAATTCAGGAGACAACGTGAGCGAAAGCCAAGACATCCCTGTCACTGATGGACAATTCGAAATGGAGCCATATTCTGAGCATATGGGCCTCTTGGAAGACTATCTATAGAAACTCCGCGCGTAACGTTAAGTGATGAATATCACAATAAAGAGCATTGTTTTGTTGTCAGGTATGTTTAAAGAAAATAGTGGATTTTATTTTATCGTTAGCACAATCGGCCCTGCGTGGCCTTATTATGTAATAAAGCATGAGACTCAGATTAATTATTGTTCTGCTGCAATACTCTGATTTGAACAATGCACTCGAGGTGACATAGGTAGTGTTATGTACTTCGGGTGTATACGCTGACACCCACACAATTGGCCGAGGGATGTCATTAGCATGTGGTAATTGGGAGGGTCGTCTCACTAAATCTCTGTGCTTGAGTGTCACAATAGATATTAGTGCCAGGCTTAGTGGGGGTGCGTATCTAGTGAAGACTTGGAACGTAGTACTGCTAGGAATAGACGTGGTGTCTAGATTAGTTAGTACCCGGTAGATGTTTGATTCAAAAGCTGAGCGGTAGGTAGTAGGTAGTGACAACCCTGCTATATGCGTGGCAGTTTGTCGAATCCGCCCCGTTAGTCTCAGCCCAGTCGAGCCCAATCGGGGGTGATCATAACCATTTGGTGTTCTTAACTGATAGCGGGTGGTAGCTAATCGACCGAGTTCCGATGCAGAGTAGAACCTGTGTATGGATTATCCTTGTACCCTTGACTAGTGTAAACCTTTAGTAGAACCTCTTGACCCGAAATATCTTATCCCACTTCCGTCATTACCACTATATCCATCCGGTCAAATTAGATTCTAGACTAGAACACTTCTCGTTCCTCATGGAAATCGATACCTTGGAATATGTGAAAACTACCGCGATATCTGTGCGCTTGCAAATAAATTCTGTTAGGCATAAGAATCGCCAACAGTACCCAGCCTGATTTATTGGAATACTGGCAGTCGGCCCATCATGAGTCGTACCCTTGTTGGATAGAGTTTGACCGAGTAGTACTCGTACCCAACTTATCGTGGTGTACAACTGGCAGCTCTCTTTAAAGCATTCCCTCAAAACCTTTATTCCAGAATCAACTCATGGTATCCGGCTCCGATTTGTGCGACAACCAGCGGTCGGCCTAACATGTGGCATACCACAAGAAGAAATTTATTGGTTTGGTAGGTACCCAAGTCCCATTTGACGCGGTGACTGGTAGTCGGCCCATCGTGGGGTGTACAATATCCCAAGCTAGGTTTCGCCGAGTGATACCTGCACCCGTCTGTCGCGGTGTATAGCTGGTGGCCCTTTTAGAGCATACCAAGGGCATAGGTTTGTAGCTAAGCCGTAGTTGGTGCTCATGGCGCTGGGTGGCTCGTGGAAAAAGGCGTAGGCTTGTAGCCGTGCCGTAATTTAGATTGGGTTTTGCCAAGCAATATTTGTACCCATTTTGTCACAATGTACAACTATCGACTCTTTTAGAACATATCCTCGGAACCCTAATCTGAAATCAACTTGTGATACACGATTTCGACTAGCGCGGTAACCAGCTCTTGGCCCAACATGGGGCGTATCACAAGAAGTTTTAATCTAGTTGGCCCAAGTCCTATTTAATACAGTGATTGGCAATCGGCCCATCATAGGGCGTACCATATATCAAGACGGGTGCCCAAATCCCGCCTGATACGATGATTTGGCTGTCGACCCATCATGGGTCATACCATACCCAAGATTAGGTTTGCACTCATGGTGCAGGGTGGCTGGTGGTCAAGGGCTTAGGCTTGTAGCCGAGCCGTAGTTGGCACTCATGACGCGGTGCAGACCCTTCTTCGCTTGTAGACGAATTCGTAGAAGGCACTTGATGAAGGAAAAATCCATGAACTTCCGATACTTGCGGATGGCGGTATAACGGCCTCCAACACTTGTCATGCCAGTGCTAGGAGCAGGATTCCCATCGGATGTGAGTCGAAGCCCCCTGCAATATGTCCATGTAGGATTTAGACAATATCATGAAAGCATTTAGATGGATGTAAAATCTGACTGCTTTTTTAGAGAATTTTTATACTTTTTCTCCATTTCCTTTTTGATATTCAGTTCCTCCAAGTAATCTTCCTTTTGTTATGCACTCTGCCCGACTAGTCTAGCCCCCGAGCGTCGGGAATTGGCTCATGGCTATTTTTCAGGCACGCGTATTGAGTGACTAGAGTTCGTCGTTCGTGGGATTAGAGCATTACTACTCGAAATAACCACTCGAATTCCTTTGCAATCATTAAGAGAAAGCAACAAAAGTGCATGCAAGTGCACCTATTAGGTGTAGCCCCCCTACTTCCTACTTAGTTGGAAACCAACTAAGTAGCAAGTCAAGAAACAACTAAAATTTATATGAAAAGATCATGATAATGAAAACTTAGCTTATAAGCTCCTGGCCAAGCGTAGGCGTGTTGCTGAGCCGCAGACTTATGTGCTTCGTGCGCGGGTGTAGGCGTTTGGCCGAGCCGTAGACTTGGATGCTCGTGAAGCAGGCGTAGGCGCGTGGTTGATCTAATAATTGATTGCAATCTTAAGGAACTTTATACTCTTCTCGTTGTTCTCCCAACTATCTGCCTAGCTTATCTTTTTATACTCCTTTGTGTGTGTGTCACCGGTGTTATTATCTTATTATATTATCTTATCCTTACCCTCGTTAACTAGCTGGCTGGTATATTAAATAATATCGATATTAGAATTATCCTTCTCCCTCATTCCCTGTGGATTCGATACTCTAGAATACTCTCGGGTGAAAACTACAGGCGATATCCGTCCGCTTGCGGATTACTTCTAATAGTGTAAGAATTGCCAACAAGTTTTCTAGCGCCGTTGCCGGGGAACGCAACGGTTAAAGATAATTCCAAAAAAATATTTCCAAATATAAAAAATATCTTTGTTATTTAACATACCAGCCTAGCTTAACAGGCTAACGCTTGCTGTCTTTGTTTGTTGAAACTAGCAGAGCTATGTATGACCGGATTCGACCTTACGAAAAACTTCCACCAGAATCCAGAGTCACTCGTACGGAGGACAAGACCCCGAGTCCAACCTCTGCAAGTTCGAGTCTCTGACTTGCAAATCCTTAAAAGCAATCCTTTCCTCTCTACTGAAACACCGTCATTTGAGATGACTGCCAAGAAGACTGTTCTTGAGTTCTCAGCCCCGTCTAGCACAAACGTCCCCACTGAACGTGCCACCAATGTCGGCGACGGAGGCTTCTAATTGAAGCCGGCTCTGATCAACATGGTTCATGCTAGCCCCTTCCGTGGCAAGCAATTGGAGGATGCCAATGCATATCTTCAGCATTTCCTGGAGATCTGCAGCATTTTCACTACCAAAGGAGCACCTCTCGATGCCCTCCGGCTACGCATATTTCCATTCTCATTGGTCGGGAAGGCAAAACAATGGTCTTCTGCTAACAAGCATGCAGTTTCAACTTGGGAGAAGTGCTCGAATGCCATGCTAGCCAAGTATTTTCCGTTGGGCAAGACCATTGCCCTCCGGAACAAGATCTCGGAAGCCTGGGAGTGACTTCAGGAGTATATACTGGCTTGTCCCCACCATGGGATGCAAGACTGGTTTATCATCCAAAATTTCTACCATGAGCTAAACCGCATGGCCCATGAGCACCTTTATGCTGCTCTGGCGGAGCTTTCTTTTCACTCAGTCTAAGTGCCACGCGCACTCTCATTGAGAAGATGGTCTCAAGCCAAGGCTAGAGCGATGAACGCCTTCAGCACCGCACATGAGGAGTCCACCAATCGATAATATGGATATGCTCGCAGCCAGGATGGACCTTTTGATGAAGAAGCTGGAATCACCACCGCGGACTATCCAGGCTCTTGAATCTCACATGAATTGCGAGGTTTGTGGGAGTTTTGGGCACTCAGGAGACAACTGCACCGAAACCCAACCTTAGGATTCCAACTTTGTCAGCAATGGATTCCGTCCGCAATCGAACTACACTCTGGGATGGAACTCCGAGCCCAACTTCTCGTTCGACAACCGTCAACAAGTAGGTAATGCTGGTAGTTTTAATCGTAATAAGTCAACTCTAGATTAATTTATGAATGCTCAACAAAAGGTGAATGATAGTATTAGTAGGAAGTTTCTTGATAATGATAAAATTCTAGAGAGCATAGATTCAAAACAAGAGGGATTTTTAACTACCATGCATAGCCAAAATGAGTCTGAACAAAATGATAGAAACCCAAATAGCTCAATTGGCTGCTTCAATTCCCACATCTACTCCAGGTAGACTTCCGGGGTAACCGGAACCACACCTAAAGGAGAATGTTAGTGCGGTTCCAACTTGGTCGGGAAAAACGACTCAAGACCCACCGCATCCTAACCCTATAGGGAGGGAGCATGACACCCCCGACGAGTTCAATGAAGAGAAGGAATGGTATGATAAGGAACCACATGATGAGCCACAAAAGACGATGTGAGAAGATGCGAGTAAAGTTAGTCCCGCAGAGTTCACGAAAACACAAGAGCTACCCTTCCTGCGTTGCCAACGCCATTCTTCTGCAGACGTGCGGTTCGGCAAGTTTGTCGAGGTAATCAAGCAATTATATGTCAATATCCCATTGCTACATGAAATGCAGGTGCTGGCGTATGCAAAGTACCTGAAGGACATCCTCAACAACAAGCATCCTTTGCTGACCGCGGAAGTCATCAAGTTGACTGAAGAGTGTTGCACTGCAATCCTAAACTCTCTCCCCGAGAAAAACAAGAATCATGGCTATCCAACAATCTCGTGCTCTATTGGTGCACAACACTTCGATCGTGGTCTGTGCGTCCAAGGAGCGAGCGTCAGTATTATGCCCATGGTAATTTATGAAAAGCTAAATCATTCTACATTGTCCCCTACTGGCATGACACTGGAGCTTGCGGATCAATCAATCCACCGTCCTGTCGGAGTCACTGAGCATATACTGGTAAAAGTCTGGAATTTTCTGGTGCCCGTGGACTTTGTGGTACTCTACATGGAGGTAGACACCAAGACGCCTCTCATTCTTGGGAGATCTTTCTTGAGCATGGCAAATGCGACCAAATACGTTGGTGCAAGAGAGATTCAACTCAACATAAATGGCCGAGACAAAATTTTCAACATACGCCGGAACTCTGGTAATTTGGGGGAAATAATTATTTATGCTTGCATTTTATTTAAAACTAATGAATTTCCATAAGTTTTGGTGAGGATTTGTCCACGGGAATAAAGCGGAGAAAATTCGGAGCTGAACCGGGCTCAAAAGCTGGTCGGCCGACCGAACCCTGGTCGGCCGACCTGGACTTTTCACCCAACCACTTCCATATTCTCCCAGGTGGTCAAGAAGCACAAAATGAAGAGGTGTACGCCATCCACTCAAGTCGGTGTGATCCAAGAGCAGCTCTTAAGGAAGCCAATTCTACCAGCCTTAACTGCTAAAACCGATGCAAGGGGAAGATCTACACCGCACAAGAAGCATTCTAAGCGAAGGACACGACTTGGATCAATCGGTGCCCGGTCGGCCGACCGTCTCGGGATCCCCTTTGGATTCTCCATCGGATGGTGGCTTGCTTACACATGTCCCATGGCGTGGAGCTCACTCTTTGGCTGTGGATAGCTATAAAAGGACCCCCTCACCTAACTTGAACACACACCACACCACATCCCTCTCATTTGAAGTTACTCTTCACTTGTTAGAGTAATTAGTTTGGGAGTTAGAATTGAGTCGAGCTGAAGCCTGGATTTTCAGAATCATCTTCGGGAATTCGGGTAATAGCTCTTGTATCCTTTCCCTTCTGTAAGACTTTGCTTTTATAATATAAGTGTCTTTCATTATCTGTGCTGAGCATATTTGGACCAGTAGGACCCAATCGAGGGTGGTCATAACCATTCGGTGTTCTTAACTGATAGCGAGTGGTAGTGAATCGGCCGAGCTCCGATGAAGTTCTTAAAACAAACCTCCAAACTCATATCGCTTGCTCAACCTGATAATTGATTGCACTATTAAGGAACTTTATACTCTTCTCGTTGTTTTCCCAACTATCTGCCTAGCTTATCTTTTTATACACCTTTGTGTGCAGGTGTCACGGTATTATTATCTTATTATATTGTCTTATCCTTAACCCCGTTAACTAGCTGGCTGGTATTTTAAATAATATCGATATTAGAATTATCCTTCTCTCTCGTCACCTGTAGATTCGATACTCTGGAATATTCCCGGGTGAAAACTACAAGCGATATCCGTCCGCTTGCGGATTATTTCTAATAGCGTAAGAATTGCCAACAGCAATCGAGTCAGATATCCCACCGACTGGTTCATTGGTCATTTATTCCTGTTATCTGCAAGGAGATTGTAAAGAAATAATATAGCTTAACATTAGAAATTGAGAGCAACGCCCTGCTCGGCAATACCAAGACTTTGGCAATTGGCCTGTTTATAACGTACGCCACTCTACTCTTAATGGCGTATTCCATTAATTTGGCTGCTTGGTACCCATTTTCATCTTATGAAAACAGTAATTAGCTCGTCATGAGGCATACCTTAAGCCGTGTAGTTGCGGTACCCGTCTTGCGGTGTACTGTGTTTAGCATATTAAGTGGTATGCGGCATCAAATGCCCGTTCCTGTCTTGCAGAATTCAGCACTTGTTCGTACTGTTTCGATAAAGTTTGGTCGACAACTGGCAACCCACGGGAGCTATACCCCCGAAGCGTCATGTGCCGCTGTTAGGAACCAAATTCACACCCACCCCCGTTCCATCATCATGATGGCTTTACTGTGTTTAAACGGGTATCAGGTTGTGTCTCTTCGCATTATTTGTGTATGAAAACCTGAGGCAGCGCATAGAACCACACCCAGCCTCCAAGTACTCATTCTCCCCCTTCTTCCACCATGGAAAACCAAGGAAGATAGCTCGACCGATAGGAGATCTCTTGCGCCGAGCGAGTCGCCGCCATCGCCGCCTCCCATGCAGCCGCGGAAGCTCGGTGGCAGCAATTGCGAAAAGAGTATGCGGAACATCGCGCCCAGGAGGCCATCCGTCTTCTGACTCTCGGCTTCCCGCAGCTTTTCCCGATGCGCACCCGACTGAAGGATGCACTGGTTGCCTCCATGCTCGATGTAAAGTGGCCTTAGGATAATTCTTTCCTTTTCTTTTTTTTAGTCCTTTGCAAGCCAGCGACGAGCCCTAACTCATTGTGCTGCGCTGCAAAGTCTTTTGTATTCCAGCCTAAAAGTTGCGTAATGTATAAATGGAAAACCTTTTGGCCTTCCAAATTCTTCTTGCTCTGCAATATCTGTCAAATTCCGATCGATTTAACCTTCATCCAAACGAATTAAACCGATCCACATTCGACTCAGCCACTTATCACCCGCCTTTCGCCATGAACAATAGTCGATTCATCCGAATAGTTTAGCCCCATAGCCATCGAAACAACACGCATTTTACTCCAGGTTACCCCAAAATAGGTCCTATGGTTTTAAATTTAGGGACAAGGAGAGCGAACCGCTCTACCTCGCCCATTTTTTGCACACGCCACTTCACTCGCTCCAGTGAACTCCGCCACTAGAGTTTCTGTTTTGCGTGCATTCCATCGCCATCGATCTTGGCCCGCTCATGGCTCCACCACCTCCTACCACCGCGAAAGCGATCAAGAGTGCCAAGGAGTGGATGAAGTCAATAACCACCGATCGAAGGCTCTAGAGGCTTGTGGCCGATGGCGTGCTTCCATCGGAGGAACTAATTTTGTGGCGTGTCGCCGCCGGTGAGTCCTCCCCAACCCCTTGCTCCGATGAGGTGGTAGTATTCGTGATGAGGACATCGCCAGCGTGGATACGATCAGTGTGACCGCTGCCCCTCCTTCCTCTTCGACCGCTCCAACGACGACCGACTTTGCTCCATCATCGTCGCCAAGGGGCCTTAATCCTAAAGCTCAACCTTTCAAGCCCTCTCCGAAGAAGCGGCGCAACAAGTCTAAAACTCACGAGGCCTCGACAAATAAAGTAAAGCCCACATGGAGGCCCAAGATGCCAAACAACCCGGTTCGGCCATCCAGGAGCACGCCAACTTCAAACGGGCACAAATCGGGCTCCCGAACTCCGATTTCAGCGTGTGGCCACTCGTTGGAAAGCTTAGGAGATAAACTTTCCAATGGATCCAGCGCCACCTCCAGGTTCGGTCCAGAGCGACGGGAAAATGCAGAAGAATTTCACGGGCCACAATTTCAGGATGCTGCATCACCATATTTTTGGGCCTATGGCCCATGTAACTTAGGGTTTTGGTGGGTGCACCTGTTTTGGCCATCCTACACCCCCTGGCCGCCGCTATATATGTGGCCGGTGCCTTTCTTTTACGCTTACGTTTTGTTGTGTTTTGGTTGACCCCATGTGTGTCCCTCCTCGTGTTCGCGTGTGTCGACTAGACCACCCGTGACGAGAAACAGAACCTCACCCTTTTCGTGAGATTTATCAGTTATCATCTTGTTCTTGCTTGTTCTTGATTGCTAGCAGGTTCAAGGATCAATCGTGCCTGGCTCGGTAGATCGCCTCGTGTGGTGACATTTGCGATTGCGCGGTTGCTGATCCCGTGGATTGGTAGCGTCGTCATTACACCAAATCGACGTATCGTTCTCATCAGAAGATCGGGCCGACCCCCGTGCGCATCACTTCGAGTCCATCTTCCTTCGCGGTCTCGGCCTCCCGTGTTCCCCTTCCTTAGAGGTTTTTTGCAATTTTATAGGATTGATTTGACTCATATCAACCCTAACTCTATTTTCCAAATTGCCATCTTCATCCATCTTTGTGAGGCATATCTCGGGATATCGCCCCACTTCAATATTTTTTGAGCACTCTTTCTCCTCAAACCTTTTCCAAGCAAGATAGCCCCCAAGGCCGTCGGGGGTGCTGGCTTCCAGTTGCGGGAAGGGGCCAAAAAGCTTTTTTTGGATCTCCCTATGAAGACTTCAAATAAAGGGTCGCACGCCAAATGGTTCTACTATGCAAACCTTTCACCCACCCTTCCTTCTTTCTCCAGGACTTGCCACGTGGGTCTCAATTCCTGGTCATTTCCCCTCGCCGAGAGCGAAAGCGACAAAGTGAAGGAACTTCTGTCTCTCCTCCGAGATCTGAAGACAAGGGGGCTAACTGATGTCGGAATTTTTGTAAACTATAACCTTCATCGTGTCCAACCCTTGAAAGAGCGCCTCCACCTGGGCTTCGAGTACTCTAGGCCTAAAGACACCACTTGGGAAGAATAAAAACTCATCGAGAAAGCCCTGCTCGCCCGAATCACCAAACTTTTTGGCCAGGCGTACCCATCGACAATACCAGTTGCCCGAATCGTTATAAGCTATCGCATCCGCCTCCAGTAGTAAGCAAAGGACTTCTTTTCCCTTAACTCCGCTTGATATCATGGAACTTGTTATGTCTTCTAACCCAGCTTATCACCTTCTACAAGACTGTGCGACATTCTTATCTGTTCCTCCAGTCCCTGAAGCCCCCGGTCATAAAGCCACGCCGCCTAAGCGTCCTGCAAAGGACTCGACCGACACTCCTCAAGCCAAGAAGGGCAAAGGACTTGTTCTCTGGGACTCAGATGAGGATGAGGAGGATGAGGAGAAAGATGACACACCTCTGCTGCATCGATGCCGCTGGGGCTCGAAAGCAAGTACTCCTCCTGCCACGTAGGCTCCAAGTCCTCTGTCATCGCCAGCGAACCTGAAACCCATGTCAGGGCCAGGAGGTCCTTCCGGCTCAGCCCCGAGTGGTCGGGCCACTCGGAAAGGCGTGGGCCTTAAGATAAAAGTATCACAGAGGTGGATCTTTGTGACACTCTCTCCCTTTGCCATCTCATTGGAATTGCATTGCACTCTCTCCCTTTGCCATCTCAATGGAATTGCATTTTTAGCATTTCCCTCAACCACAAGAAACCCAACACGGAGATCCCCGTGGATACCCCAAGTACGGTCTCCTCTAGCAGGGAAACCAACCTGGAAGGACCAGCCACCGCAGCTACTCCTCCACCACCAAGCTCTCGGACTGAACCAGCCCCTACCAAGGACTCGGCTCATCATCCCACACCCCCACCGTCTGCTTCGTCGCGAAATGGCTCTCCTCCGGCATCCAAGATTGAGGGTCCTATCCCAGCTCCGGCTCCAAAGAGCCTAGAGCCAGAAATCGAGGAAATCCTTCGTCCTGCAGCGCCTGTCTACATTCCTCCTCTCCGTGTCAAACGGAGGTAAGAAACGGAAGGCTATTAGGCCAATCATGCCGAAGAGGTGGAGCAGTGGGAAATGCTATGAAACATGATGGAGTTCAGCTCCAAAGTGCTTGAGCTAGGCCACCTTTGAACTTTAGCCCTGATGGTCCAAGCGTTTCTGAATGCTTCTTTTGTCTCTTTCGAGAACTTGGGCAGGCAATCAGCGCAGAAATCCCAGTGTCTCTAGAAAGCCGTTGAACAACTGAAGTCAAGAGATGAACTCGACAACACACTTTATGCACAGAAGTCAAAATATCGCGGCGAAATAGAAGAACTTTGCAAGTAGGTTACCGAGCCGTGGTGCTACCATGTAGAAGATGCCAACACCATACGCAGTAAGTGCTCATCCAGTCAATACCAAATTCATTGTTAGCTTCGAAAATCCATGTAACTTATCTCTCTCTCCAGGTTGTGACGAAGCCCTGGCTTTCCTTCACGAAAAGCAAAGAACCCTGGAAGAAAAGAGGGAGAGGTCTTTCAGGCAAATGTCCAGGCCGAGAAGGCGACTCAAGAACTAAAAGGTAAGCTTTCTAATCCAAGTTTTTCCTTACTCGGGCCCTCTTGCGTTGCTGATATATCATCCATCCGACTAGTTCACATCCTATGAAGTGAAAACCAATGCACAATTCGAGGTGTTTGATGAAAAGGTGAAGTCCCCCATCAAGTTGCGCAACAGGACGTTGAGGGCTGCTGCACCGGTGCTCCAATTTCATCATCCAGAAGAGGAGCTATCTACCAATGAAGACGTTGTGATGGCTTGAATGTTGGATGCTCCCAAGCGGTAAAGGGTTCTCGTGATTGAAGCTACGATGACGTGTAATAGTCAAGCGCTGGCTATTGTGAAGTCGCATTATCCCGAGTTGATCTTGAAGTCGTCAAGGAAGGATTCCCCTGTTCTGAAGAAGTAGCTTTTGCTCGAATGGAGGAAGTCAAAGAGACATCCGCTGCCTTGGTAGATAATTTAGATTTATTGGTAGGCGATGATCCTGAGTCGAACGGTCTTGTAATGCAAACATTGATGCTTCTTCACTGCTCATGCCATTTATCCAAGTACTTATTTTCGTTTGTCATTTCGTATAACGCCTTCGTGCAACTAGTCTAGCCCCCCAGTGTAGTTAATTAACTCATGGCTTTCTCTCAAAACATGTGACGAGTGGCTAAATCTTGTCATTCATGGATTAAAGCGTCACTACCTAGAATCGATAAGCCTTCGGGCGAGTTACTTCATCAATCACATAGGAACCTGCATAGGTTGGGGAGAGTTTATGCTCATGCTTCTGATTCCTTCGGAGGAACAGATCTCCTTTGGAGAACGCACGGTCCCGCACATTGCGTTGATGATAGTGATGCAAGCCTTACAAGTACTTAGCCGATTGGATCATTGCTGCTTCCCTTGCTTCCTCTAGATGATCAAGGTCTTCTAATCTCCCTTCCACTGGGCAGCCTTCTTCCGCATCTTTTCCTATGCTTCTCGTGTTGTTGAATCAGCATGCTTCGGTAAAATTTCTTGAAAGACGGCAAAGGATCTTGCTCTAGTCTTCCATTGTGATGAATTACCTCCACAGCACGGACGACTGGTTGTTTTCATAGCCTTGAATTCGTGGAGACTTAAATTTCAGCTCAGTCGGGAGAACCGCCTTCGAGCCATACACCAGGAAGAAGGGTGTCCGCCTTGTTGCTCGACTCAGGCTTGTTCTGAGTCCCCAGAGAACCAACGACAACTCTTAACCCAACGTGTAGCATATGGCTTGAGTCGATCGAAAAATCTTGCCTTGAGACCTTGCATGCCATTGGCACACTCTACATGTCCGTTGCTTAAGGGTGTGCCACCGAAGCGTAACAAAACTTGATGCCCAACTTGAAAGGATCGATATGCCGCCTAGAGGGGGTGAATAGGCAACAAAATTGTGGAAAGTAAACACTCAAAATAGTAGCTAGCACGTTGGATGTTCCGATGTAAGTCGGATGTTCTGATCTGCGTCGGATGTTCCGATCCTGGTTGATCTGGAATCGACGTAAACCTGCAGTAAAAAATGATTTCTCGCAAAACCAAGTTTAGATCAACTCAAGAGTATTCAGAACAAGTCAAAAACAATAGTAGAACAGATACTAAAAGTCGAGACAAAGCACACGTGATTTTTGTTTACCGATGTTCGGATCTTTGAAGGGAGATCCTACTCACCGTTAGGCAAGGCACACAGCCCGGATCACCAAGACCCTAATCCCCTCCCAGCATTGCACAACTGCAATCACCGGTGTTCACTGGATGTATCATTTTCCTTGTGGAGGCGGAAACATACCTTCACAAACTCCGGAGGAACACAACACAAATCTCGGTGGCTCACCGGCGACACCTAGCCGTCTAGGAGCCCTTCAAGCCTCCAAGAGTAACAAATGCGATGAAGAATTGTTTAGGAATCGCTAAGTGCCCTAGAATTTGATGCCTCTAATTCATGGGGCACTTTAAGTGCCTTGATCTCTCTAGATCTAGATCTCACAAAATGAACAAGGGAGAGAAAAGGCTTGTGTTCTTGAGAGCAGATGAAGAATGGAGTGTTAGGTTCAAAATCTCAATCAATCAGGATGTGTAACTTTTGGCAGGTGGAGGAGGAGAGCTTTAAATAAAGGATTTTGAAATATGGCCGTTGCTGAAGAGAATCCCGCGTCGGATGTTCTGACCCAGATCGCATGTTCTAACGTGCATCGGATGTTCCGATGGGGTGCTTTCTGGATTTCACTAGAAGCATCTAGACTGAATCCACCATCGGATGTTCCGACCCACGTCGGATGTTCCGATGGGTAGGTTCTGTAAATAGGGTATTTTGAGTGGAAAACTCACACGAGCTTCGAGATACCTACTTTGAGCACTTAGGAACCTTTATATGCTTCTCCGTAGCATCCGCCTTTGTAGTACGACATGCCTAGACTAAAGAAACAAAGATTTACAATTTACAAGCAAATAGAGTCTTGATGCCATCTTCAATCTATAAAAGTTTGAGGGTTACTCCACCACTTTTAACCCGTGTATATTTCATCATTAAAAGCATTAGCCCTATAATTGTTAATTATAAATCACCAAAATCTACTTGGGGCCTAGATGCACATTCAATCTCCCCCTTTTTGGTGTATTGATGACAACAATTATAGCTCACAAGAGATTATAAATACCAGAATTGTAAACGAGATTATAGCTAAGAGCTCCCCCTGAAATTATGCAAAGAATAACAAGAGCTCCCCCTATATCTTGACAACAAGCACTAAATGCAATATGACAGAATATATCACACAAAAGCATTAAGTTACTAAACAACCACCATTTCATCAGTTCATCACCACATGCATGCACACATTGGTTAACACATAGTCTAACACTTAAGTTTAAAACATAGTTTTGCACGTAAACATAATTAAGCATCCAAGTTTCACACGGAGGAATCTAAGAGGAATAGATAGATAAATACAGATAGATACACTTTTCTCCCCCTTTGGCATCAAGACGCCAAAAAGAGATAGAGAGTGAGAGGAGACTACTCAATCCACTCCAGATCGCTGCTGCTGGAGCCAACACCACCATGACCACCAGTGACGTCTTCATCATCGCCGTTGCCGCCATTGGATGGAGGAATCCCAAATAACCCTTTAGTCTCCAGACACTTCAAGGATAGATAAGATCGCTCCGGGAGAATAGACGGGAGTTATAGGAATTGAATTTACCCATGAATGACCCGTAAGCATATCAATGATGACATACACCGCACATTCTTGTACAACAAACTTAGTTTGAAATAAGTTTTTGCGTTGAGTTTCGTTAGCATGCTTCAGTGGTGCACTAAATATACGTTGTGATGAAAAGCACTTGTAGTTGTTCGTCATTGCAGCACTGAGATGCACACCATCTTGATCATTCTTGCCTACAGGGTTAGTTGCGGGAATAGCAAGAATAGTCTGATTGTTAGTTTTTGAATCACACTTACTATCCTTCTTCTTGGGTGATGCAGGCTTCAATTCTTTTCTCAATGGTGCCTTCTCATCCTTGGTCAAAGGAATAGTCCCATGCTCGACCTTCCCACCTTTATATTCTTTATTTCGCCATCTTTCCTCGAACTTATGATTAATTTTCCGCATGTATTTCTTTATTGCTGGCGGAATGCTTGGATCATCCTCGAAGTAGTAGAGGTCATCGTTCTTTCGTGAACCTGCCATTATTAGTAGTAGACAAGAAAATACACAAAGGGGTGTATAACCTATCTACTAATAGGAGCTGGAATTTACAAGTCTATCACACTCGAAGCTCTCACCAAACTCTTACAAGTTTTTACCCTGCAGCTTGTCAAGGTCAATCAGTGGATGACGGTAATCTGCACTCAGGGGTGATAAAGCGATTGCAAGGTGCTTCTCCTGTGGTTAATAGTAGGTGGAGCTTGGATAGGTATAATATGTAGCAAAGGAAAACTAGAACCACACTAGTTAATACAAGTTGAAAGAACGTTCAACGGCGGTAC
>SPJY01001884.1:1107038-1147253 GCA_005191435.1 Raddia distichophylla | reverse complement strand
TTTTCTACATTACAAAGATGATTTCAAGCCAACCGTACCTTTTTCAAATTTTTTATTTTTTGGGATATTGCCAGGAAAGTCCAAAGGTGTTACCCTTCAGTTTTTTCGAAAAACAACGAGTTTTTTCAATTCTTGTTCAGTACCAGCTGTTAAAATACTTTATCGACTAGTTTGTACCTGTTTTCTACATTATCAAGATGATTTCAAGCCAACAATACCTTTATGGAATTTTTCAACTCTTTAGGATATTGCCATGAAAGTCCAAAGTAGTTAGCGTTCGGTTTTTTCAAAAACAACGAGTTTTCTCAATTTTGGTTCAATACCAGCTGTAAAAATACTTTGTCGACTATTTTCCAGTTCTTTTCTACATTATCAATATGATTACAAGCCAACCGTACCTTTTTAGAATTTTTTTTATTTTTTGGATATTGCCATGAAAGTCCTATGCTGTTAGCCTTCGGGTTTTTTTTCAAAAACAACGAGTTTTCTCAATTATTGTTCAGTACTAGTTGTTAAAACACATTTTCGACCAGTTTGCACTTGTTTTCCACATTACAAAGATGATTTCAAGCCATCCGTATATTTTTGGAATTTTTTGATTTTTTTGGATACTGCCTTGAAAGTCCAATGTCGTTAGCCCTCGGTTTTTTGGAAAAACAACGAGTTTTCTCAATTCTCGTTCAGTACCAGCTGTCAAACCACTTTATCCACCAGTTTGCAGTTGTTTTCTATATTACAAATATGATTTCTAGCCATCCGTACCAATTTTTTTTGATTTTTTTGGATATTGCCATGAAAGTCCAAAGGTGTTAGCCTTCGGGTTTTTTCGAAAAACAACGAGTTTTCTTAATTCTTCTTCAGTACCAGTTGTTAAAATACTTTATAAACCAGTTTGCACTTGTTTTCTACATTACCAAGATGATTTCGTACCTTTTTGTTATTTTTTGATTTTTTGGGATAGTGCCATGATTTACAAAGGTGTTAGCTTTCGGTTTTTCCAAAAAACAATGAGTTTTCTCAATTCTTGCTCAGTACCAGCTGTCAAACCACTTTATCGACCAGCTTGCACTTGTTTTCTACATTAGAAAGATGATTTCAAGCCATCCGTACATTTTTGGAATTTTTTGATTTTCTTGGATACTGCCATGAAATTCCAAAGTTGTTAGCCCTCGGTTTTTTCGAAAACAACGAGTTTTCTCAATTCTTATTCAGTACCTGCTGTCAAACCACTTTATCCACCAGTTTGCTGTTGTTTTCTACATTACAAAGATGATTTCTAGCCATCCGTACCTTTTTTGAATTTTTTGATTTTTTGGGAAATTACCATGATAGTCCAAAGGTGTTAGACTTCGGTTTTTTCGAAAAACAACGAGTTTTCTCAATTCTTGTCAGTACGAACTGTTAAAACACCTTAGCGACCAGTTTTCACTTGTTTTCTACATTACCAAGATGATTTCAAGCCAACCGTACCTTTTCAAATTTTTTGATTTTTTGGGATATTGCCATGAAAGTCCAAAGGTGTGTGCCTTCGGTTTTTCGAAAAACAACGAGTTTTCTCAATTCTTGTTCAGTACCAGTTGTTAAAACACTTTATCAACTAGTTTGCACTGGTTTTCTACATCACCAAGATGATTTCAAGCCAACCGTACCTTTTTGTAATTTTTTTGATTTTTTGGGATCGTGCCATGATAGTCCAAAGTTGTTAGCTTTTGGTTTTTTCTAAAAACAACGAGTTTTCTCAATTCTTGCTCAGTACCGGCTGACAAACCACTTTATCGACCAGTTTGCACTTGTTTTGTACATTACAAAGATGATTTCAAGCCAGCTGTACATTTTTTGAATTTTTCAATTTTCTTGGATACTGCCATGAAAGTCCAAAGTTGTTAGCCCTCGGTTTTTTCAAAAACAACAAGTTTTGTCAATTCATATTCGGTACCAGCTGTCGAACCACTTTATCCACCGGTTTGCAGTTGTTTTCCACATTACAAAGATGATTTCTAGCCATCCGTACCTTTTTTGAATTTTTTTATTTTTTGGGATATTGCCATGAAAGTCCAAAGGTGTTAGCCTTCGGTTTTTCCGAAAAACAACGAGTTTTGTCAATTCTTGTTCAGTACCAGCTGTCAAACCACTTTATCACCAGTTTGCACATGTTTTCAGCATTCCAAAGATGATTTCAAGCCATCCGTATATTTTTGGAATTTTTTCATTTTTCTGGATACTGCCATGAAAGTCCAATGTTCTTAGCCCTCTATTTTTTGGAAAACAACGAGTTTTCTCAATTCTTGTTCAGTACCAGCTGTCAAACCACCTTATCCACCAGTTTCAGTTGTTTTCTACATTACAAAGATGATTTCTAGCCATCCGTACCTTTTTTGAATTTTTTTTGATTTTTTGTGATATTGCCATGAAAGTCCAAAGGTGTTAGACTTCGGTTTTTTTAAAAAACAACGAGTTTTCTGAATTCATGTTCAATACCAACTGTTAAAACACTTTATCGATCAGTTTGCACTTGTTTTCTACATTACCAAGATGATTTCAAGCCAACTGTACCTTTTTCAAATTTTTTGATTTTTTCGGAAAACAACGAGTTTTCTCAATTCTTGTTCAGTACCAGCTGACAAACCACTATATCGACCAGTTTGCACTTGTTTTGTACATTACAAAGATTATTTCAAGCCATCCGTACATTTTTGGAATTTTTCGATTTTCTTGGATACTGCCATGAAAGACCAAAGTTGTTAGCCCTCGGTTTTTTCGAAAAACAACAAGTTTTCTCAATTCTTATTCAGTACCAGCTGTCGAACCACTTTATCCACCAGTTTGCAGTTGTTTTCCACATTACAAAGATGATTTCTAGCCATCCGTGCATTTTTTGAATTTTTTTGATTTTTTGGGATATTGCCATGAAAGTCCAAAGGTGTTAGCCTTCGGTTTTTTCAAAAACAACGAGTTTTCTCAATTATTGTTCAGTACCAGTTGTTAAAACACATTTTTGACCAGTTTGCACTAGTTTTCTACATTACTAAGGTGAGTTCATGCCAACCGTACCTTTTTTCTATTTTTTGATTTTTTGGGGTATTGCCATGAAAGTCCAAAGGTGTTAGCCTTCGGTTTTTCCGAAAACAATGAATTTTCTCAATTATAGCTCAGTACCAGCTGTCAAAACACATTTTCGACCAGTTTGCACTGGTTTTCTACATTACAGAGATGATTTCAAACCATCCGTACATTTTTGGAATTTTTTGATTTTTTTGAATACTGCCATGAAAGTCCAATGTTGTTAGCCCTCGGTTTTTTGGAAAAACAACGAGTTTCTCAATTCTTGTTCAGTACCAGCTGTCAAACCACTTTATCCACCAGTTTGCAGTTGTTTTCTATATTACAAAGATGATTTCTAGCCATCCGAACCTTTTTTGATTTTTTGGAATATTGCCATGAAAGTCCATAGATGTTAGCCTTCGGTTTTTTTCAAAAACAACGAGTTTTCCCAATTATGGTTCAATACCAGCTGTTAAAACACTTTATCAACTATTTTGCAGTTCTTTTCCACATTGTCAAGATGATTTCAAGCCAACCGTACCATTTTCAAATTTTTTGATTTTTTGGGATATTGCCATGAAAGTCCAAACGTGTTAGCCTTCGGTTTTTTCGAAAAACAACGAGTTTTCTCAATTCTTGTTCAGTACCAGTTGTTAAAACACTTTATCAACCAGTTTGCACTTGTTTTCTACATTACCCAGTTGATTTCAAGCCAACCGAACCTTTTTGTAATTTTTTGATTTTTTGGGATGGTGCCATGATAGTCCAAAGGTGTTAGCTTTCGTTTCTTCCGAAAAACAACGAGTTTTCTCAATTCTTGCTCAGTACCAGCTGTCAAACCACTTTATCGACCAGCTTGCACTTGTTTTCTACATTAGAAAGATGATTTCAAGCCATCCGTACATTTTTGGAATTTTTAAATTTTCTTGGATACTGCCATGAAAGTCCAAAGTTGTTAGCCCTCAGTTTTTTTGAAAAACAACGAATTTTCTCAATTATTATTCAGTACCAGCTGTCAAACCACATCCACCAGTTTGTAGTTGTTTTCCACATTAAAAAGATGATTTCTAGCCATCCGTACCTTTTTTGAATTTTTTTTATTTTTTGGGATATTGCCATGAAAGTCCACAGGTGTTAGCCTTCGGTTTTTCCGAAAAACAACGAGTATTGTCAATTCTTGTTCAGTACCAGCCGTCAAACCACTTTATCACCAGTTTGCACAAGTTTTCAGCATTCCAAAGATGATTTCAAGCCATCCGTACATTTTTGGAATTTTTTGACTTTTCTAGATACTGCAATGAAAGTCCAATGTTCTTAGCCCTCGGTTTTTTGGAGAAACAACGAGTTTTCTCAATTCTTGTTCAGTACCAGCTGTCAAACCACTTTATCCACCAGTTTGCAGTTGTTTTCAACATTACAAAGATGATTTCTAGCCATCCGCACCTTTTTTGAATTTTTTGATTTTTTGGGATATTGCCATGAAAGTCCAAAGGTGTTAGACTTCGGTTTTTTCGAAAAACAACGAGTTTTCTGAATTCTTGTTCAATACCAACTGTTAAAACACTTTATCGATCAGTTTGCACTTGTTTTCTACATTACCAAGTTGATTTCAAGTGAACCGTACCTTTTTCAAATTTTTTGATTTTTTGGGATATTGCCAGGAAAGTACAAACGTGTTAGCCTTCGGTTTCTTGAAAAACAACGAGTTTTCTCAATTCTTGTTCAGTACCAGTTGTTAAAACACTTTATCAACCAGTTTGCACTTGTTTTCTACATTACCAAGATTTCCAAAAACAACAAGTTTTCTCAATTCTTATTCAGTACCAGCTGTCGAACCACTTTATCCACCAGTTTGTAGTTGTTTTCCACATTAAAAAGATGATTTCTAGCCATCCGTACCTTTTTTGATTTTTTGGGATATTGCCATGAAAGTCCAAAGGTGTTAGGCTTCGGTTTTTCCGAAAAACAACGAGTTTTGTCAATTCTTGCTCAGTACCAGCTGTCAAACCACTTTATCACCAGTTTGCACTTGTTTTCTACATTACAAAGATGATTTCAATCCATCCGTGCATTTTTGGAATTTTTTGATTTTTTTGGATACTGCCATGAAAGTCCAATGTTGTTAGCCCTCGGTTTTTTGGAAAAACAACGAGTTTTCTCAATTCTTGTTCAGTACCAGCTGTCAAACCACTTTATCCACCAGTGTGCAGTTGTTTTCCACATTACAAAAATGATTTCTAGCCATCCGTACCTTTTTTGATTTTTTGGGATATTGCCATGAAAGTCCAAAGGTGTTAGGCTTCGGTTTTTCCGAAAAACAACGAGTTTTGTCAATTCTTGCTCAGTACCAGCTGTCAAACCACTTTATCACCAGTTTGCACTTGTTTTCTACATTACAAAGATGATTTCAATCCATCCGTGCATTTTTGGAATTTTTTGATTTTTTTGGATACTGCCATGAAAGTCCAATGTTGTTAGCCCTCGGTTTTTTGGAAAAACAACGAGTTTTCTCAATTCTTGTTCAGTACCAGCTGTCAAACCACTTTATCCACCGGTTTGCAGTTGTTTTCTACATTACAAAGATGATTTCTAGCCATCCGTACCTTTTTTTATTTTTGAGATATTGCCATGAAAGTCCATAGGTGTTAGCCTTCGGTTTTTTTCAAAAACAACGAGTTTTCTCAATTCTGGTTCAATACCAGCTGTTAAAACACTTTATCGACTATTTTGCAGTTCTTTTCTACATTTTCAAGATGATTTCAAGCCAACCGTTCCTTTTTGGAATTTTTCAACTTTTTCGGATATTGCCATGAGAGTCCAAAGTTGTGAGCCCTCGGTTTTTTGGAAAAACAACGAGTTTTCTCAATTCTTGTTCAGTACCAGCTGTCAAACCACTTTATCCACCAGTTTGCAGTTGTTTTCTATATTACAAAGATGATTTCTAGCCATCCTTACCTTTTTTTATTTTTTTTATTTTTTGGGATATTGCCATGAAAGTCCAAAGTTGTTAGACTTCGGTTTTTTCGAAAAACAACGAGTTTTCTCAATTCTTGTTCAATACCAACTGTTAAAACACTTTATCGACCAGTTAGCACTTGTTTTCTACATTACCAATATGATTTCAAGCCAACCGTACCTTTTTTGAATTTTTTTATTTTTTGAGATATTGCCAGGAAAGTCCAAAGGTGTTAGCCTTCGGTTTTTTCGAAAAATAACGAGTTTTGTCAATTCTTGCTTAGTACCAGCTGTCAAACCACTTTATCAACGAGTTTTGGAATTGTTTGATTTTTTAGGATATTGCCAATAAAGTCCAAAGGTGTTAGCCTTCGGTTTTTTTGAAAAAAACGAGTTTTCTCAATTCTTGTTCAGTACCAGCTATCAAGCCACTTTATCGACTAGTTTGCAGTTGTTTTCTACATTACAAAGATGATTTCTAGCCATCCGTACCTATTTTGAATTTTTTTTGATTTTTTGGATATTGCCATGAAAGTCTAAAGGTTAACGCCTTCGGGTTTTTTTCGAAAAACAACGAGTTTACTCAATTCCGGTTCAATAACTGCTATCAAACCACTTTATCGACCATGTTGTACTTGTTTTCTACATTACAAAGATGATTTCATGCGATCCATACATTTTTGGAATTGTTTGATTTTTTGGATATTGCCATTAAAGTTCAAAGGTGTTAGCCTTCGGTTTTTTTTGAAAAAAACGAGTTTTCTCAATTCTTGTTCAGTACCAGCTATCAAACCACTTTCGTTGTCGCCCACGCCGCCACTTCGTCAAGCGGCACCCCTCCGTACGTCACCCACCACCTCCTATCCCTACACTGCTGCCTCCGTGCACCACCCCTCCGCCGTCGACTACGCCGTCCCTTCGCCAAGTGCTGCCCCTCCGTGGCGCTGCCCGCATGATGTTAATTGAAGAATAATTAAAAAGATTTAAAATTGCCTATTCACCCCCCCTCTAGGCCTTAGGATCCTCTTTCACGCACGATCATGTTGCTATGTTCGGTTGTTGATGAGCTTGGATGCCTAAAATTCTTGCTAACATGTAGCAATGCCAATGGAGATATACATGCTAATTTGTATTGCACTTTTTTATTGGCTCTTTGTGTTCTTCTCAATATGGTCTGAATCTTGTAAAAACTTGACCTACACATAGAGTCTGTATTTTTCTTGTTTTATTTCGCGAGTGGAATCGCAACATGTAAATGGCAAACTGGTCGTGCGTAAAAAAATATGGATTTGGATGATGAGTGAACAAATCCTGAGGAGTAAATCATGTGATACCATCAGGTTGTCGTTGGGGAGGTGCTCATACAACAGCAAGCTCGCCGCTCCATCGTCGCCGGTGATGCTGATGTGCTGGATGGAGCTCAGCGTGCCCACCTCCGCGTCGAACTCGCGGCACCACACCGACATTGCTGTCGAGAAGCTCTCAAAGTTCAGTCATTTCAGTCGTTCAGCCGTTCAGCTATTCAGATCAACTCAAAAGAACAGGGCCTGAACCAATGCTGAGGAGTAGATCCTGTGATGTCATGAGGCTGTTTGTTAGGGAGGTGTTCTAACACCAGCAAGCTTATCGCGCCGTCGTCGCTGGCGATGTTGACGTGTGCCAACCTCCATGCCGAACTCGATTCTTTTCTACCCATATCCAGATAAAATTAGGATAAAGTATGATATAGCCTACTACCCTATCAATCATAATCAACCCATTTGTTAACCCTATGGATAAGAAGAGGACTAGGCCATCTATGTTATTCAATGTTTTGCTCAAGCTAAGTCTGAGTATATCCACGTCCGCAATCGACAATGTATTCACTGCATAACTTTGGATTTTGATTTACATGTGTCTAACCTCACAACTTCATATGGGTAAACGATTTATATATGTTAGAGATGCTTGTTATAAGTGTGGTCACCATCTTATTGTTTTTCTTTAACTATCTTTATATCTTATACAGTGAACATAATAAGCATGTTCCATTGGCACGTTATAAATTATGATCATTCGTGAAGTTTTATTTTTATTGAACATAAATAAAGAAAGTCACGTATGAAAAGTAGATGTATATGAAATAATCGAAAACAAAATAATAATATGACCGGACCCCAATTAAAAAGCTAATATAAAGTATGAAAGTGACAAGAATTAGCAAAACATATTTTACAAAATTCTATTAAAAGTTTATAATTTTATAATATGAATAATATATATAAAGACGATAGAAAATGTTTTGCATCAAAGTATTAGAACATCTAGAAGCTCTTTTTATCATAAATATTATCTTTCATAGATAAGTAAAGAATTGTCTAGATATTAGATAATTAGGTAGAAAGATCTAAATTGAAACTATCTTTATATAGATGTTTCTAGATTTATGCTATATGGTGCAGATTTTAACACATGTTACATCACAATAGCATTGTAATAGTATAAATAGAACACTCCCCTTTATATTATTGGAGACAATTAAAGCTTATTTTTAAGTTTACTATGACATAAATTATACATTACATATTATTTCATAACATTACAATATGTTTGCAACAAATATAGATAGCGATGTTTTCATTTCATAAACCTTCAATTGCAACCATTTTGTGTAATTTGAGCTTACTTTTAAGTTCAATATGATGTATACATTAAAATGTAAAAAATGAAATATTTTGGTTAGAAAGTTAAATTTGAGAGTGAGATTAGAAGCGTAGATAGGATAGTGGCTGAGGAGGCTGTACCTGCAGCGGCGACCAACGGGAACACCAGGGGAGCCACTCGTATCCACCACAACAACAGCACCAGGTTTGCCACGTCGTCCAGGGCGATCCGTCTATCCGCGTACAGCCGCCTGATGATGCCTCGCGAGCCCAAGGCCGCCGAGGCCTCCATAGGGGTGTGGTAGCGTCTGCGGCCCCAGGCCGGTACCAACGCCATCAGCACCACCACCAATGCTAGCGCCACGCAGACTGTCCTCCTCTAGACCATCTGACAATCCAGGAACAAGCATCCATCATCAGATACCAATAACAAAAGAAAATTGAGTAAAACATGAATCTGTCTTGCTGTTGCAAATAAATTCATATACACCATGTTACAAAACTGTTTAGGTTAGATCCGATGGCGGTATCCAGAGGGTGAAAGCATTGATGTACTTTGAGTGACTGATACGTGGGTCTCACATGAGCTAATGGCCCCAGAGGGTGGTTTGACGACATGTATCATAAGCACACACCCCAAATAGGATAGATGGTTTTATCACATAGATAGCCTATGTGACATTTTCCTTTCATTTTCTTCTAATTTGATGCATTGCAGGTGGGTCCTGTGTGTAAAAAATAAAACGAAGAAAGAAAAAGCGACATGCACTATATACATTGCATCCCACATCATCAAAAAGCTCTAAACCACCCACCCCTCAAACCAGCCGCAACGGTTCGCAACTTAGTGCATGTAAATGCTCTGATTTGCAAATTCACATGTCTGAGGCTCCATTCTCTTCGCCTTCACTTATTTACTCGTTTGCTTACATGTTGAACGCAAGATAAGTAGATAAGTTAAGCATTAATAAGTTAAGCAAATAAGACTAGGAGAATGTGATCTAAAAATAATGACTTTTGTTTCTCAGAGGTCCATGCACTATGTAACCCAATTTTTTTCATTGTAAGTTGAATTTTTTTTCCTCAATTTTCCTTTTGTTTTAAGGTGCCCGTTCAATTGGGGAGAACAAAGAGGGAAAAATTAAAAAAGATGATGCGCAAGCTACATGACAAAAACTGCATACCACATGTGGCATTTTCCTCCATTCGATAATGTGGATTACCACATCATCACATACGTGGCTCAAAATAGGATTGATTGTTCTATCACGTACATAGCCTATGTAATATTTTTCTTTCTTCTCTTTCTAATTTTAACGTGAGACCCACATGTCATCTTCTTTCTCCTTCGGTCCACGTGGGTCCCACGTTAAAAAAAGAAAAGCCACATGGGCTATACACATGGCAAATCCAGGCCACGTAAGCAATGATGCGATAGCCCATATCATCAAAGCGCTCTTACAAACCACCTACCCCCTCAGACCTGCTGCAACGGTTTCTCAACTTCGTGCATACATATGCTCAAATTTGCAAATTCCCATGTCCCTAAGAATAATGATAGTTCCATGCACTATCTAACCATTTTTACCCCTGCAAGTTAAATTTTTATTCATTTTTTCTTTTTTGTTTTAGTTTAAGGTGTCCATTCGACCGGGAAGAACAAAGAGGGAAAAAATAAATAACTGGTGCACAAGTTACATGATAAAACAACATACAACACGTTACAAATTACAAGTAAAGCTGGAAAAATACATGTTATAAATTACAAGTAAAGCTAGAAAAAAAATTACATGTTACAAATTATACAAGTCAAACTTAAAAGAATTGCAATGGTTTTATTTCACTCACACCACTTTATCGCCCAGATTACACTAGATTCTACATTACAAAGAAGATTTCAACCCATCTGTACCTTTTTAGGATTTTAAAATTTTTTGGATATTGCCATGAAAGTCCAAAGGGGTTAGCCTTCGGTTTTTTCGAAAAACAACGAGTTTTCTCAATTCTGGTTCAATACCTTCCATCAAACCACTTTATCGACCAGTTTGCACATATTTTCTACATTAAAAAGATGATTTCAAGCCAACCGTACCTTTTTGGAATTTTTCAATTTTTTTGCGGAATGCCATGAAAGTCCAAGTGGGTTAGCCTTCGGTTTTTTCAAAAACAACGAGTTTTCTTAATTCTGGTTCAATACCAGCTGTCAAACCACTTTATCGCCTTGTTTACACTTGTTTTCTACAGTACAAAGATGATTTCAAGCCATCCACACCTTTTTGGAGTTTTTCAATTTTTTTGGATGTTGACATGAAAGTCCAAAGGGGTTAGCCTTCGGTTTCTTCGAAAAACAACGAGTTTTCTCAATTCTGGTTCAATACCAGCCATGAAACCCCTTTATCGACCAGTTTGCACATATTTTCTACATTAAAAAGATGATTTCAATCCATCCGTACCTTTTTAGAATTTTTTTAATTTTTTTGGATATTGCCATGAAAGTCCATGGGGTTAGCCTTCGGTTTTTTCGAAAAATAACGAGTTTTCTTAATTTTGGTTCAATACCAGCTATCAAACCACTTTATCGACTAGTTTGCACTGGATTCTACATTACAAAGATGATTTCAAGCCAACCGTACCTTTTTGGAATTTTTTTAATTTTTTTGGATATTGCCATGAAAATCCAAAGGGGTTAGCCTTCGGTTTTTCAAAAAATAACGAGTTTTCTCAATTCTGGTTCAATAACAGCTATCAAACCACTTTATCGCCCAGATTACACTAGATTCTACATTACAAAGATGATTTCAACCCATCCGTACCTTTTTAGGATTTTTCAATTTTTTTGGATATTGCCATGAATGTTCAAAGGGGTTAGCCTTCGGTTTTTTGAAAAACAACGAGTTTTCTTAATTCTGGTTCAATACCGGCTGTTAAACCACTTTATCGTTCGGTTTACACTTGTTTTCTACATTACAAAGATAATTTCAACCCATCCGTAGTTTTTTGGAATTTTTCAATTTTTTTGGTATTGCCATGAAAGTCCAAAGGTGTTAGCCTTCGGTTTTTTCGAATAACGAGTTTTCTCAATTCTGGTTCAATACCTTCCATCAAACCACTTTATCGACCAGTTTGCACATATTTTCTACATTAAAAAGATGATTTCAAGCCAACCGTACCTTTTTGGAATTTTTCAATTTTTTTGCGGAATGCCATGAAAGTCCAAGTGGTTAGCCTTCGGTTTTTTCGAAAAACAACGAGTTTTCTTAATTCTGGTTCAATACCAGCTGTCAAACCACTTTATCGCCTTGTTTACACTTGTTTTCTACAGTACAAAGATGATTTCTAGCCATCCGCACCTTTTTGGAATTTTTCAATTTTTTTGGATATTGACATGAATGCCCAAAGGGGTTAGCCTTCGGTTTCTTCGAAAAACGACGAGTTTTCTCAATTCTGGTTCAATACCAGCCATCAAACCACTTTATCGACCAGTTTGCACATATTTTCTACATTAAAAAGATGATTTCAAGCCAATAGTACTCACGCTGGACGTCCGCACAGTAGCCTTTTCGTAAGAATAATGATAGTTCCATGCACTATCTAACCATTTTTACCCCTGCAAGTTAAATTTTTATTCATTTTTTCTTTTTTGTTTTAGTTTAAGGTGTCCATTCGACCGGGAAGAACAAAGAGGGAAAAAATAAATAACTGGTGCGCAAGTTACATGATAAAACAACATATAACACGTTACAAATTACAAGTAAAGCTGGAAAAAAATACATGTTATAAATTACAAGTAAAGCTAGAAAAAAAATTACATGTTACAAATTATACAAGTCAAACTTAAAAGAATTGCAATGGTTTTATTTCACTTATGCCATTATAAAGTTCCAAAATATCATGGTCTGTGATATTTTCACGACTTTTTAATGGCATGAGTGAAATAAATCCAAGAAGAATTACATGTTACAAAATACAAGTCAATGAAAAAAATACATGTTACAGATTACAAAGTCAAGATGAAAAAAAAAGGAAGCTAGATGTTACATGTGTATTTTGGTTGAATCGTTACCGTACCGGCCATGATGCAACATAAAAAGTCAGATAAATGAATGTTTGGATTGTCATGTTCCAATAGCTCGTTCTAAGAGTCGAATTACTAGATTTTGTATTTTGTTTTTGGTAGGAGTTGGTGGTTTTTACCATGGATACTTGTTGTTTTTTGTTCTACTTATCTTTGCAAATAGCGGTTTTACAAAAAAAAATGAAAAGACGAATAATTGATGCACAAAAATATGGTAATCGAGAAATTTGATGAACACAAATATGTTTTCAGAGCTCCATGAGTCTAGGGAACATTACTTAAGTTGATATTACAACATGATTCACAAGGTTATGAAATATTTGCATAATACTAGTCATTTCCATTTAAATAAGAAACAAACACATTACTCTATAACTACTTGTACTATAATATATACCCACAAGATCATAATTAATATGTAGAATAAGTGATTGCAATATATTAATTCCTCTTCAGTTTCATTATAGACAAACTTATTTATGTGATTATTTAGTAATTTAATATTTATAGTGTCATCTTTTATGTTAGATAACATAAGAATCAAGTAGGACATAACAAAATACATTAGTAACAGTTGGATTTTCAAAGGAAATTGAAAAAAGTAGCATAGCGGCTACAAATATAGCAGAAATATCGGTCAATTTAGCTGTTATAGCGGGCATAGCTATCTTAGCGGAATTTTAGACCTTAGCGTAGCAGTTTGCATCTGAAAAATCTATAGCGGAGCTATAGCAGGCTATTTAAAACCATGAATATACTACACTTCGTAGTATATATTACCACAATAGACGATAGGATCTAAAATATACTATCAGTATATACTATAAGTATATTGTGGTAGTATATATTACTAGGTATAGTATATTAGATCTAAGTCGTTAGATCGTGACGAATGAATGGTCCATGTTAGTTTAATGTACCTTAAAAGAGCCCTAATTCGTGTCCCCAGAGTAATTAGAAATTCGTGTCCCCAGAGTAATTAGTTCCGTGTTTGTCCTGCTGTTAGAGCTGATCGAGTTGCCTCGATTGCATAGGAGGAGCTGGAACCATGGCTGGGATCGCAATTTTGGGGGAGAGCAAGGAACAATCCTGGGCTGAGCAGAGCAACTAACACTAATTGGGGGAGAACAAGGAAGCACCCGGCGATGGCTCGGCTGGTAGTAACCGCCGCCATTCCTCTCAGTAAGCCTGAATGGTTGTTAGAATCGGTTCCCTTGCCTCGCCGGAGGTGGCGGCGACAGAAGCGGCGGGCTCCGGTAATGCTCGTCGGAGGCGGTAATTGACGGCATCTTGAGAAAGTCTACCGTGCAAACAAGTAACGCGACCTCAAGGGGAATCAATTGGTGGCTCCAATTTGAGAGATGGCCTAACAACGGAGACCCGCTGATCCATTTGGAAATTGAACGAGGGGGAACTCTAGGGGGAGTGACGACCTTCGCACAGATCCAACGAATTGAATAACAACTCACCCAGGAAGAAGAATCGAATGTAGGTGGCTGCCGGACTTGGAAGAGAAGGGGCAGTGTAGACTTGTCTACGGTGAAATTGCCAAGAAAATCGCCAAGAACGGCAAGAATGCCGCGACCACGAGGTCACCAGCTCTGGATCTCCGCTGCCGCTCCACCTATCACCGGTGAGCCGACAGGTTCGCCGGTGCCGGCATTGAGGGCTTAATTCATGTCCCTAGAGTAATTAGCTTCGTGTTTGTCCTTGGGTTAGAGCCGATCGAGCTGCCTCGGTTGGATTGGATCGTAGCAGAGGAACAAACTAGGGGAGAGAAGAGCAACTAGCACTAATTGTCATGCAGCAACCACCGCGGCCGGCGCGGGCCTAAATGGCTCGGGTCCTCATCGCCGGTGGCCTGAATGGAGGTTAGAATCGGTTCCCCTGCCTCTCGCCAGATGTGACGGCGAGAGAAGCGGCCGGCTGCAGTGAGAAAGTCTATCGTGCAAAGAAGCAATGCGACCTAAGGGCTAAGGGGGATGAGCGACGGCGCCCATGATGCCTGCCGGACTTGGAAGAGAAGAGGCAGTGTAAACTTGTCTGCGGTGAAATCGCCAACTCAGGCTTCCCGTGCGAAAGAACGGCAATAACGCTGCCCAAGAATCGAAACGAATCATCAAGAACGGCAAGAACATTGCCCAAGCATCACCAATAACGAAAACGGGAAGAACGGCGCCCAAGAATCGGAACAAATCATCAAGAAAAGCAAGAACGCCGCCCACCAAGAAAGAATAGCCAAGAACAGCATGAACACCGCCCACCAAGAACGAAATCGAATCGGCAAGAACCGCACGAAATAGACTTACCATCGTCTCGGTGAAGGGGGAGCAGAGCCGCCGGAATGGAGTCTGGAGCGAAGGGGTGCACGGCGGCTGGCGGTGGCCGGAGGCGTAGACGAAGGCGGTGGGAAGAGCTAGCGGGAGTCGAGGTAGGAGGACTTGTTTATTTTTTTTTATTGCGTTGTATAGATCTGGCCCAGCCCAAGGCCCGGCCCAGCTAAGCCGAGCGCCTCGCTCTCCGTCTCACTGCCAGGGGAGGCCCACCTGTCGGTCGTACTTTCCCCACGCACTCCGCCCCCCTCTCTCCCGTGCTTCCTCTCGCTGCAACCTGGTCCCACAGGTCCTCGTGCCCACGCGTTCGCCCGGAAAGAAAAAAGAACCTATGCCTGTAATCTCCGGCGGGATGGCCGGTGAAAAGAACAAAGCAAGCTAAGAGCATCAACAGCAGCCTCATTAGTTCAGCCTGTACTTCAAAATTTTTTGAACAAAGACGACGGGGAAGCAAGCAGCCAGAGGGCAGAGTAGCACTGCGCGGGAGAAACGTGATTACTGTAGCGATGCAGGGTCATTTTGATGCCCCTGCTGGGGATGCTCTAATCGGAGATCACAACCCACCAAAAATACCAGATTAATTCCTGCCAAGCAAAAAACGAAGCGAGATGAGGCAACCTGTCTCCAGAGAAGAAATCCAAACAAATTTGAAGAGAATAAACCATCCCAAACTAAAACCACAAATTTCTTGCCGAAATGTCTCAAAAAGGGGGGAAATCGAGACCTTCAAACCAAAAACCCCACCACACGACAAAACCGAGGAGACGACGGCATTCATGTAGACGTAGGTGGCCGGACCGCGCAAGCGCAATCGAGGTCGAGGCGACGGAGCCCAACGCCTCCTGCTCCTGCAGCCCGATGGCGCAGCGGCGGCGCAGGCGCCTTGGCGTTCTGCACGAGCCTTAGCGGCCGCCTCGCCGTCTCCGGCTTCTCACCGGCGACGGCGTTCGAGAAGACGGCGTCGGGCTTGTCCATGTTGCGCGCGACGAGGAGGTGGAGCTCCTGCCCCGCCCTGACCAGGAAGACGAGCTCGCTAATCGCGACGGTGGCGCAGGTTCACGCGGCAGGAACGAACACGGCGGCAGGCGGCAGCGGCGGCGCGAGGGAGACAAGTTGGAGAGTTGCGACGGTGGCGCAGGCTCACGCGGCAGGAAGAACAATTACTGGTGCACCAGAAAACGATTAATTAGGCTTTGGATTAATCGTTTTCATGGTGACCAGAGAAAAGTGATTCTACTTGGATGCAGTGCTATGATTTGGTCAATTTGGAGAGTGAGGAATAACGCTTGTTTTCATGACAAGCTACCATATGATCCCGCTGAATTAATGTTTTTGTTGTGCCAATGGAAGGTTTTGCAGACAGTGAAGGTTTTGCTTCGCAGGAAGGATCGAAAAGATAGTGCTTTCAGCATGATGTGGTCCGTAATAATGGTATACTCCCTCCGTTTTTAAATTGTTGTCGCTGCTTAGTTCAAAAATGAAGCCTGCTTAGTTCAAAAATGAAGCCAGGCGGCAGGGCGGCGGGATCCGATGTGAGGGGCAACGGTTCGAGAAAGAAAGAACGAGAATAAGGCCCTGTTTGAATCAGAGGATTTGCATAGGAATTTTGAAGGAATCAGTTCCATAGGAAAGGAATCATGTGAAGGTGTTTGGAATGATGGAATGTTGAGTTCCATTCCAATGGAAAGGAAGTCATTGATGTACAAAACATAGGAAATAAAACATCCACTCCATCCTAAGGGAAATAATCTTTTCTCCCTCTCACTCACACAATCTACTCATTTTCCTGCGATCCAAACAGCTCAAAGTATGCATTCATGTGTTTTAGAATCCTATAGTTTTTCACTTTTCGTACCATCTCATTCCTGTGTTTTTTTTCCATTCCTCTGTTTTGGATTCCTTTGTTCCAAACAGGCCCTAAGAAGGGATTGTACGGGAGGGTGGGAGGGGAAAACGGGAGAATGAAAATAAACTGCGCGCGAGGTCCCGCGATGGATCGGACGCACGAACAACTCGACGCACGAAACTCGTGCTTTAATTAAAGGAGTAGAGATAGAGAAGAGAAGAGACTTATGTATCATTTATTTGGGTTGAAGTAATTTATGTGGGTTATAATTCCAACCCAAAAGAATTATACAAATTATATGGGCTAAAATTAGCCGATATAATTATATTATGTCGGCCATTAAACAGCCCACTTAGATTATTTTACTTATGTCGGTCTTTTTTATACCCATATAAACTAAGTTATAAATTATGTTGGCAAGATAAACTCACATAACTTAAAAAATATAATTAGCATGCCTAATTACTCTACCGTGTGCAAACCTTTGTATTCATAATTCACGGCAGCCCACCACGCACCAAAGTCCCCAGCCCACCACGCTGGCCCGGAACAGATCGTCGACTCCGCCTCCTGGAGCCGCCGCCGCCGCCTTCACGTGGGGTGGGTTGCTTCACCGCCGGAGGAGCTCGCCTCGAGCAGGATCTGCTTCGTCGCCGGAGGAGCCCGCTGCCACCATCCGTCGTGATCCAAGCCGACGTCGAGCCCGCGCAACGACCTAGGGCAGGAGCCCGCGTCGCTGTCGGAGAAGCCCGACGCCGCAGGATCCCGCGCCGCCGAACGTGGGAGCTCGCCGCCACCACCATCCACCTCCGTCCACGCGCGGTCCACCGCCGCCACGTTAGGGTTCGGCTCCGGAAGCTCTATTCTGCCCGCCTCTTGCAGCGGATCTTCGCCCGCTCCATCGCCATCTTCGGCACGCGCCTGCTGTCTTGTGCCCAGATCTCTCCGCCACAACACCAGACACGTACGCCGCCAAGCTAAGGTAATATGTGGTCCGATCCCTTATCGCAGCAACTAGAACAGAAGATGATCATCATCTTAGCAAATCACCAATAGCTTGTTGGTTAGTTGTATGGTTATGATCATCATCTTAGCAAATGCATGGTTAGCTGCATGCGAAATGATTGTGTGTTTCTCTTGTCTAATCGACGCCACTAGGTTTAAACCATTTTCTGCGTAGTAATTTTCCTATGTTAAGACTAATGCTAGCTGATGAACTAAGTCAAGGTCAAATAATCTCTGCATTGGAAGGGTATACTATACAGCTATCTACTTTAGTTAGGGAAATCGATTACTTGTAACTACCGAGGGTTATGTACCTCAGCTTCATAGTTCATAGAACTTTTCTAGATTCTTTTGTGAACGATAACACACTAGCACACATCCTAAAGCTTGGTATATATAGATACACATAAAGTTTTTATTGATTGCTCATGCTGCCACACTTCAAGTTGGTGCTCCACCCCCTCGCGCCGTCGCCAGGTCCCGTGGGACGCCGCCGCGCGCACTTCCCGCCCAACCGTCGCCGCCGCCAGGCCCCTGCCCCACGGGACGCCGCCAGCCCGCCACCGCCGGACCCGCGCGCCGTCGCCAGGCCCTCGCTCCTCCGCCCGACGCCGCCGCCGGCCCCGCGGGACGCCGTCGCCAGGCCCATGCGCCGCCGCGCGCCGCGGGACGCCGCCGCCGGCCCCGCGCCCAGGTGAAGCCTGCTCACGCGCTCGCCCCCTCGCTTTCTCGCTAGGCGACCGCCGACGCCATGAATTTAACCCTCGTCGTTTCAAGACTTTCACGCTAAAACGAGAAAAACGTCGTTTTAGACGATTTGAGAAAACGTTACAACGTTTCAGGGTCTGAGCACCGTTTTCTCGTTTAAACGTCGTTTTAATAACCATCTTAGGTAATAATCTGGTCCGATCCCCTTGCACGTGATGATTTTCCTTTGGTTAGTAGTGGACTAGTGGTTATTGGGAAGCGAAGCTCCCGTTTAATTTGTGTTTGTGATGAGCACCTTACATGTGACGATTTTAGTGGCAATTATATCGATTTAGACTATGCAGTGCCTAATCTATTATATCGTGCCCTGATATATAATTCCAATAGCTGTCGTATGGCCTTACAGAAAATTACAGCATCCAATACTGAATTGAGTATTGGATTTTGTCAAAAAAATACCTAGATGAAATGTCTGTTACCCATCTGTCTTTTGTGGTAGCTTGATTTTGCTGAGAACAATAGAGGAGATCTCTTAGGGCTTCTAATTGCCTCACATGTATTAGATAATTGGGTGCAGTAAAGTAGTGATGTGAGCCACTGTAAAGATAAACTCAAGGCACAAACTGTTTTAACAATGACTAAACATTCCTGAACCAACCATTAGGTGTACTGATTATAGACTAAACAGTCCTGAACCAACGCAGTCAGCAGTAGGTGCTGCAGACGTCCATCTCTTAGGCCAGGCTTGCAACCGAGCAATCTTTATTACTTGAACTACTGGTTGCAACATTCTAGACACATCCCACACTTTCTCACATGCTTTGTTTGACAAGTGTGCATCCAACTTACCAGATACTTCATTGTTTACTTTAAGGCTCCATTATTGACATAGAAATAGAAGGTATCATCATTTTATGTGAAGAGGTTGTTATCATTCCTTCTACTGATTATTGACCATGAGAGCTTTGGTTTTTAACGTTAGTTTACTATCTGGTTATTGACCATAACCTGAATCACACCATTCATGTATTGCCACTGAAAAAAGGAAAGGCAACCGGATGTGCCATGCAATGTAATGTTTGTACTTCACTGTGTAAGTCTTGCTAGTGAATGACTACAATTTTGATATACCTTCTACTGATTATTACCTACTAGGCAATAGTGTGTGTTGTGTGAACAACGGTCGTCATGCTCAGGTGACCTTGGTGAGATTATCATTGCACAGTACTATGCAATAGTATTTTTCACTTGGTTGGGGAATTTAGCACTAGCTGCTTGTTCAAGTCCAGCTTGTGGTCGATCAGTGCTTGAGTCGTCGGCGTCCGGGAAATATGTTAGCTGACTAGTAGTCCTGTTTTTGTGGATCTTACATGCACCGTCATGTGCTGGACGTGTGCAAGTTTGGTGATTTGCCTATTACTAGAGTGATGAACTAAACCCTTATTATCGTCCACTCTTTTGATGTCTGTTTGCAGGGAACAAGCTCACCGGTGGTCTGCCCAAGCAGCTAGCAATCCAACCTTCCCATCTCCTGCATTAATTCTCCCTCCTGGTAGCTTTTTGAAATGGTGGACCTTTATAGACTTACTAGTGCGTAGGTTTGTTGTATGGCATTGGTAGTGAGAATTGTTACATGGGCTTGTGAACCCTTTGAGATTTCAACACTTGATCTATGTGATAAACTTTGTCTATGTATAGGGACCTTTATAGACCTTTTGAAAGAATGGACCTTTATAGACTTACTAGTGTGTAGGAGTTGTTATATGGAGTTGGTAGTGATAATTGTTATATGGGCTTGTGAACCCTTTGCGATTTCAATCTTTAACTATATGATGAACTTTGTCGGAACTTATCTATGTGTTGGAATTTATTTCTGTCATAGAATTTATATATGTGTTGGAATTTGTATATATGATGCATGTAAAAATAGGCTAATTATATTACCTTATTTTTAGTAATTTATGTGGGTTAAATAAAGACCCATGCAAATAAGCCTACCTTACCCATGCAACTCATGACTACAGGAACTCATGTCGCGCAGCTCTACGAAACGGGAGGACATGTCGCTCACCTACCCAAAAAGGGCGGTAGATGTCAATGGGCAAAAACTTGGCATGGTGTTTAGAACAAAGAAAGGATCTGCAGGTTTGGTGGCATTGTACAATATATGCACCTTAACCCTCTCATCATGTTATGGAGTAGAACGTCAGTTGAAAGAAAAAGAAATCAAGGAGATCCTCGGTGACCTGGTAAAGGAACGATGTAGTCAAAGTTTGCATGATGTCCCAGCTGATGATGTAACGGCTGTTCACAATGTCCTGGATAACTTCGGCGGCTGCTTTTCTCTTGAACCATGCATGTGCACCCATATGGACTTCAAGAACAATGCGTCGTACAAGCTGTGTCGCATGTTGGGGTTCAAGGTATTCCACGTGTGGGTTTTAAGCCCCGAAGTTAGAGGTTATGAAAATCTGAAAGATTTTTCTCATGCTTATCTGGTTGAGTACAGCAGTAAATTAGGAGATAAAGATAAGCAACTGAAAATATGTAAAGGTCTATTGGATGATGCAAATAATCAAATGACTTCTTATGGGTTTCAAACTTTATCTGCTGAGCTGCAAGATGATTCAATTGATCTACTGTTCTATCGAAACAGATTGGATATCATCCACAAGCACAAGGATGTGCTTTATATACTTGTAACAGAGGACGACATTAGCCAAAAAATGCCTGATGCTTATTGGATGCTGTTTGAAGAGCGGGAAGAAAGCATTGTGTACTTCACCGAAGAATATGGCCCTGTCAAAGGACAACCATATGAAGAAAAGGCTGTGGAACTTCACAGGAAGTTTCTTGATGAGAAGAGTAAAAACGTTGCTGCACGTAACACACGAAGAAAAGAAAAAAGCAGACTGAGAAAGATGATAGCTCAAGGAGGACAATCTGATGATGCGGGTTTACAAAGTTCTGAAACTGCTGCAAGTGAAGCTTCAGACGACGGATCCCATTCGAGAGGTCAAGATGACAGTGGAAGCTCACAAAAGGAAGAAAAAAGAGCAGAAAATCCTATTGGGAGCTCATCACAGGAAGAGAGAAAAGCAGAAACAGTGGTCGGTGAGGCTCTGGATTCTATTGGGTGCTCACCACAGGAGGAGAGGAGAGCAGAAATAGTGGCCGGTGAAGGAACAGATTGTGTTGGGAGCCCACCGGAGGAAGATAATAGAAAAGAACCAGTTGGAGGCGGTCGCAGTGAAGGTGTTAAGACATCTTTGCACCAAGAATTTGATAATGACCCGAAGGGTGTCGCTTCATTGTTCTTGTCATTTCTCATTAAGTAAGTTTTATTACAGAAGTATTTGTTTTCTAGACTAGATTTTGTTATTCTACACTAGGGGTTTTATTCTAACACATTTTGTTTGTGTAGCTTTAAAGATAATGGTTGTTCTGAACCGTACTTCAAAGGCAATTTGGCAGCCTTTACTTCACAAGCCCCAATTTTTTATGTCCCTTATCCTTTATTGTGGCGCATGATGAAGTACTGGCACTGACAATCCAGGACAATTATTCAAGGTAAACATACTCCCTGTGCCCACAATTGTTAAGTAGTAACATGGATAGTTAATAGGGGTACCACTGACCAGAATAACAAACATATGCATGAGGAAGTAAAAATGCACATAAACTTGCTGCAAAACTGTGAAGGAAAATAGGGCTAAGAATCATAAAGCTGTATTTCGATGATAGACTTAGCATTATTGCTTAGTTTTGTGATTATTTGTTTCCCCAGGATTTGTGAAGATTTGAGGAAATCTGTTGTTCGCTATTTGTCAGAGAATGAAGTTTCCTTTTCTGATGTTATTTTAAAAATAATTGGACTTCCTGAACCTAAAAGGTTAGCTTCTTGACTAAGTGATAAATATGCGCTGATAAAAATGTTGGCTTCTTACTGATTGAATTCATTTTCTTTAATGTAGTGTCCAATCTTTTCTGGATTTTCTTGCTACCATCGATCTGCATGAACATTATCATGTACATGGTGGGGATGTTGAAGCATTGCCATCGTATGACAGTAGAAGAATGGCGTCGGGTTACATTGATGCTATTATCGCCAAGTTTAGAACTGGCAGATCTTGGGCTGGAAAGTGGTCTGAACCTCAGATGAAAGTTAGGAATGGCTCAAAGTTTCTGATTGATTGCAAAAATGATTGCGATCTCACTCCTGATACAGCATTTCTCGACTTATCCAAATTTGGTACAATTGTTCTTGAACGACTTAAGTTCAATGGACGACTGCCTCCGTACTTGGACGAGTTTGGTAATGATGTAATGTTGATAAATGATTGTTTTGGAGACCCAGTGAAATGGGAGAGGTTCCTTCAGCTGATCAGTTATCCTATGGGCCTTAAACCGCCTCTGGTCAGGGCTGCATTCCTTTGCAATATTTATGTAGTAGCAAATGCAAATTCCTCCGGAGATCCTCCAAGATACAAACCATTTCACAGCAAAAAGGATTGTGCTGATTGGAAAAAGAAAGCACGCAAGCATGAATTGTTGTGGAAGGTTTATGATTACCAAAATTCTATCAAGAGGAAAAAATATAAACTTATTCTCGACAGCTGGTCAAATTCACACTGGCATGTGTTTATGTTCACCAGACATTTCTTACAGCATGCTCTTGAACATACCAAGGTGATCTTTTGTTGTCTTAAGCTGCAATATTTCTGTTTGAAAATTACAAGCAAAGTTAATAATAATCTAATGGTTTCTGTAGGGCAAAGATATGATTCAGAAAATCAAAGATATATCAATAGTTGAAATATTGCTCTCCCGTACTCTTTACCAAGCCATCGGCAAATCTATTAGATTTCTTGTGCTAAACTGTGGTGTGGATACCATATTTTCCAGTGCATGGAGACATTATGCTGGATCAGAGTATGTACTTTTGATATCGTCAAATCTGTTTGATTCTTTTTCTTAAAAAATGTGTTTCTGCACTAGTTTCTGAACAAGTGTCGATACATGGTTATCGGTTACAGTTATGCCGACAAGCAAGCCAGAGATTTGGAATGTACAACAACTGGTGACATATTGCAGGAGTTTGTGGACAACATTTCTAATGACCAGGTACGAGACCACGTAATATTTGGTAACCCTATTCTTGATTATGTATTTGAATGAATGAATGCTTACAATATCAATACTTGCAGAAATATTTGTGCTCAGAAGTTTCAATATATTCAGAACCACAACACATATCCATTATCAAAAGTCATGCTGAATTGGCTCAAATTCAATCACACCTGAATGAAAATGGCTTTGAGGTAGGTCCATTTACAGATGATTGTGTTGTTCTCTTGATCTTTATCATGCTCGAATCATTTGTTTGATGGTTGCTTTATTTCTATATAGTAAAAAATATGATCCTTATTATGTCCTTGTTCCATTGTTTAATATCGCCTTCATAGCTATGAAAATATGAAATACTAGACCATTTAATCTTAGCAGTACAATTTTATATTGTTCTGCAGTCAAGAAAATTTATGATCTTATATGATGTACAGGTATATGCACGTGTAACTCTCTTATGATGTTAAAATATCTGCACATTGTTGTAGATATAATATCTTTTGCTGTTTAGGACTTTTTACTCTGGATCTGTGGCTGCTTACAGTTCTGGCTTAGTCTATGAAGTTTACTTTTAAATTTTGTAAATTTCAGATATAAGTTTGACTCCCACATGAGTTCTGCTTAGTTCATCTGTGTGCAGCTCAGTAGGTTCTGCAATTTAAATTATTTAATGACCTTACAGTTTCCGTTCTTCTGAACTGGATTTTCAATAATCAAATAGTATATGCACAGGAATTTTGAGTAATCTTGCGCGCTTCATTGTGTTATTAACTGTGACGTTATTGAATGGCATCAGTATACTGGGCATTTCCTTGGTTGTCTGCTATATTATAAGGTCATTTGTTACGTGGTAACAAATTGCATTGGTAGCATCTTTTGTTTTTGGTACCATGTTGTTTGTGAAGTTGAATTAAGTTTAAATATGCTTCAGTTGTGCACATACTTGTTCAACATTGCCACTTGGATGATAAAATTGCAATTATCATTTTTTCGATGTCAAATTTCTTCTTTTCTTTGATGAAATTTGTTTTTACTGTGTGACTGCCTTTTCTTTACCGTTCGGCATTTAGATTCTAATGTTAATATGGTGCACAACATCATTTTTTAACGCGATAATGTTCTTATTATGCATAGTCAACTAGATTGTGAGATTGCAGTTGCAGTTCAGTTCATTGAGATGCATAGGGCTTAGTAATCTCTGTTGATGCCATGCGTTCAATTTTCAGTTTCAGGATGCTGGTGGTGGTCATATACAATGTGGATCAATATCCCTGTACACACATCATTATCCCTCTACCGAGGTACATGTTTATGTTGGCATAGTTTGATTACTCAGCGGCAGTTTCCTCGTAAAATCAGTTAACCTCTTAATTCTTTTTTGTGATCATGTGTTGCAGCATAATCCTGATCACACATCTATCGTAGTGGAAGGAACGTATTCTGTGGAGTACACCTCTGTTTTCCTTTTATTGACTGAGTTTCTGTGCTCATAATGTCACATAGATTTTAACCACTGAGAAGGCTGATCAAGGTTCATCACGAGTTTTGCAGCCAAATTGGAAGCTTCAATTAGATTTTTTTTCTTTTTACAAATTGGACTTGCTTCTTGATTTGGACTGGAATCCTGGTCTGGCGACGTGAGTGATGGTTTGCTTTAGTCGCGTTGTTGAATTTGGAGGACGTCTTTACTCCTTACTGTTTTGCTTTCACACTTTGAACAATCTGCAAGGAATTACAGTCATGGATGAGCCAAAATTCAACCACATCTGCAGCATTTGTCCTCCAGAAGTCATGCAGTGCCGTTTGCCCCTCAATGCAGGGGCGCGTAAATGATTGTCTTTAACATTTTCTCCCCTTGAATTTACAAACAGGTAGGAGAAATTGATTTAGGACCCAACTGAGAACAAATGGCTACAAAATTCAAATGATAATTTTCCAAAAAGGAGCCCCCATGCATGTAGGGTCTGTTTGGTTGTTACCCTGATTTTCAGTATGCTTGAGGCTGACGGTGCCTGGTTATTGCAACATGTTTGCTTTGTACAAGTTTCGGGGCAGTGTCTTTTCCTTCAACGTACTTCATGTGCTTGTCCATTTGTTGACAATAGTTCATATTGGTATATACTATAGACATCTTTTAATTTTTATGGCTCTGTTGTGATCAATCGCAAAAGAGAGATAGAGATTGAAAGGCTTTGTCTCTAGCCTTGAGTTACGATGAGGTGATGTATTGGTGAGTTTGGAGCTTTAGCGAAGGTGAAAATAAATTAGAGATAATAAATGTATTCACAAAGAATGATTCAGAGCTTTTGGGATTTTTGATAAAATTAGTCCAGAACTTGTAGTGAGAATTCGGCTTGTTCGCTTTCTTTGAGCCCTATTTACCTCCAAAGTAGAACCTGCGAGTCTCTGAATCTGCATACATTTTGTGCTGAAAGTCCGTTTGCATGTCTCAAGGATACTAATAAAGTCACTGCATCTGTCTCAAAGATACTAATAAAGTCACGACGATGTTAGCTGCCGAGCCATGATACAATATGATGAGAATCTTATCTATTATACTCGCTCCGGTCGCGAATTACGTTAACTTTAATAACTCGTCTCATTTAGAAATATAGAATTAATATTTATTTTTCTTGTATTTTATTTATCATATACTCCCTTCTTCCCATTATCTAAAGCGCGTGAGTCGTTGACATGGTGACCAAGGAAGTAATTAGCATGTGATTACTCCCTAAAACTCAATTAAAGATCACTAATGCAGCATCGTTTCTCCAAGCATGCAACCGCGCGCAGGGTTATCCCCATGCATACAGACGGCTGGTTGGACGGGCGTTGTGTTTTAATCACGTGACTCATTAATGATGTGGGAGAACGAAGCGCTAAGTGCTTAACAATCGAGTAGTCAGAAGGCTAAGATGATTTAGATTATGAGATTTTTAGAAAATGTCCATGCACCTTAGATAATGGGAACGAGGAAGTAATATATTTAAGGCATGTACTTTAACTTTTTCATATTTTTATAACCTTTTAAATAAAAAAGAGTGTCAAAAGTAGTGTCGAAAAATTAAAACGACACATTCGAACCGGAGGGCATAGACACCCTGAATTGGGCTCTCCGTGCCGACGCGTGGCAGCTCTGTTCCCAGTCCCGTGATAAATGATGTAAACTAATCATAGTCGATTTGATGCATGCTTGTGTGGACAGCTTCAATTCCATATAGTAGTTTAATTAATATACAAACCAGGTTAAGTCCAGGGGCTTTGGCAATAAATACGGGCGTCCCCGAAGCTCAAGGCAAAACGGGAATAGCAAATTGATCTTTTAAAGAGAGATTGACAAATAACAGCCTCCGCAAAAACTCTTCCATCGTCAACAAAGATGCTTCAGCACCGAACACAATGGAACCGGAAGCACAACAGATAATGTTACGACAGAAGTAGAGTAGGAGGCCAAACAATTCTTATCACAAGCAAAAGCATATTCCACCTAGAACCAATATAAAGGAACAGAGGGAGTATAAAATAAAATAACTACAAGCACAGTAGAGTTTGTACTCTTGCAGTATTACAACACGAAACAAATCACAAGCCATACATCATCAGACGCACCACGATGAAGACCTAGATTTTGGAATAACTCAGCATGAATGGCCTAAAACACCTGTGCTCACCGAAGAAATCAGAAAGACCACTCCGATAGCTCCAGGCACAATGTTACATCTTTATTTTCAGGCCTTAAGGATTCCTAGAATAACTCAGCAAAGATTGGCCTAAAACACCTGCTGCTCACCGAAGAAATCAGAAAGACCACTCCGATAGCTGCACAATGTTACATCTTTATTTTTAGGCCTTAAGGATTCCTAGCATCCTTCGTTTCTCATCACCTGTAAAAACATCCAGTGAAAACAACATTAACACTTATGGGCTGCATAGTTTTCATGCTTATCTAGACTTTTCGAATTATAAGCTTCTAAAACTCAACTGGGTACCCAAAAAAAACTTCCTACATTAATGCACCTGAGGATCCAAGGCTGGATCATCCCGAATTAATCGTGCACCTAGTCATATTATCAGCAAGTATGGAAAACGAAGTAGTGCCTTAGAGACATGTAGGAACGCTACATTTCAAGCAGCGTGCATAACCATCGGCAATCTAACCGTGTAAAACTAAAGCAACTATAATGGATAATAACAGCTGTGCAGACGACAAAAAGAATCCCCCGAATGCAGCTGATTGACAAAACCATGACTGAGCTTCTTCATCTGTTCATATATAACTAGATGACAGAAGCACAACAGATAATGTTATCTATCAAAGGCTCGCAAATCTTCCTCCACGAAAGCAATGATGATACCAATTTTGTTACTTCTCTTTTCCTAATCCCAAGTTCATCTTCCATCCAGTCATAAGATAACTAAAGAAGAATACACTGCTATCTGATTGCTAATAGTAGCTATTTTTCGTTAGAAAACTACAAATGAAGCGGTTAATTAGGCATCAAGTGTGGATAGTCAAATAAAGGATCCACCTCCTCAGTTGATTGAGGATTTGCCCGTTCTTCCACATTTTGAGGCCATCAGATCTAGATCCAACTGTTCAAAAATGCATCTTTGCTTAAATAACAACAATGCCCCACACCCCCAACCCTTTCTTTGTCTCGTTTGCCTATTCAAATTAAGGTGATGCGAGATCTCAGTCACCTGAGAACTAGCAAATATATCAATTGAAAGCAATGTAAACTGAAACGCAGTTGATTGAAAAATATCAATTTAATTGTTCCGGTAACTAGTCCATTATTGTTATACATACATAGAAAGGGATCGAGTGAAACAGCAGAACATTGCATTTCCATTTAGGGACAGATGCTATAAAATAATTGCATACCTGGGTCTGGACTAATATACTTGGCAATGCCACTAGGGCAATACATGGCAGATGCATATGGCGGCCATTCAACGCCAAACTCAGCTGCGCCTAGCAGTGTCTTATTCCTCGTGTCAAGAGCAAGCATCCAGGCCTCGGGGTGCTGGTATGCTTTCCTGGCCATCAGGTAAACAATGCCTTCATGATTAGCGGCGGCACAGATGTCTGGAGCAGGGTGGGACACCAATAGGTCGCGCAAGGCTTGGCCTGGTGCGGCACCAAGCAGTCCAGATTGCAGCAACTCCGACTGCATCTGGGTGTCGATCGTGATGTCGGAGGCTTCCACCTAGCAATCCCTGCGCCAGTCCTTCCAGGAGCTCGTCATGGCAGTGTTGGTGTATGTGACGACGGTCCAGTTGTGCACTTGATATTCAACGACGTCGTCACAGAAGATACTGGGGAAAAAGTGACCTTTGCTTCCAAATGAACAAGCTTGAGGCAGTCCTGGAGGTTTTCACCACCTCCCTTGACGAAGGCAATGCCCCGAAAGGGGGTTGGGCATCCCAGTTCGGCGCCCAGGCCGTTGTCGCAGCTCACCAGGTCCAGCGGCACCGGCACCGGCACCCCACGGAGAGTGGGCTCGTCGCGGAGCACATCGCAGAGAAGGATGCCGTGCCAGAGGTCGACCCAGCCCATGGTGCCGGCTTCGCCTCCTATAGAGATCACGGTGCTCGTCTCGTGGTACAGGAGGCGGCCACAGTTCTTGGGGATCACCATCGGTATGTTGCGCTGTGGCTCCGTCACCGACACCTTCCGATAGATCCATTCCGAGGGGTTCTCGGAGTGGAGGATGTGGAGGTCGTAGGCCGGCGTACCCGTGGCAATCAACGCGGCGACGGTGTAGCTGCCGGTGCCGCGGCTGAGGAGGCCGACGTCTTCGTCGTGGAAGGAGGGGTGCGGGCGCAGGAGCCGCTGGAGCGACGCCTGCCTCTGGTTGCCCGCCCGGTAGACAAAGTAGTCGTCGTCGTCAACGTCGGAGGCGGCGGCGACACGGAGGAGGAAGAGGTCTTCCACCGCACAGATGACTCGGGGAGGATCGGCGAGGGCTCGTTCCGGGGAGTGCACGTAGATCTTGGAGGGGAGCGGCGGCGTCGCAGGGCACAAGGATACCTCGATTTTCTCGTGGTTGCGGGTGGTATTGCTCCCGGTGGTGAAGTCCCTGTGCTGGCCGAGACAGGCGCTGACGGGGAGGAGGACACAGTCGGGGGGCGGAGGGGAGGAGGAGGAGGAGGCGGCGGCTGTGCACATGGTTGGATTGGAGGAGATGGGGCAGCCGGCGGCGGCGGAAGGGGAGGGAGGGGGCACCGCGAGCACAAGGGAAGGGATACGACGGCAGAACTGTAGAGTTGGGCCGAGATGGCGTGGACCTTAATAAAAATTTGGGCGTGGGCCGAATCCCATAGTAAGGCCCTGTTTGGTTCAGCTAAACTATTTTTTAGCTCTAGCTAAAGAATAGCTAGCTAACTATTAGCTAGACATGTTTGGATACATAAGCTAAAGGGTCCTTATGAATTAGCTGCAATTAGCTGGGTTGGATCAGCTAATGAATTTGTTGCTAGCTAAAAATTAGCTACCACATTAGCTTATTTGTTTGGACACATGACAGCTAATTTTTAGCAGCTAATAATTAGTTTGGGGTATCCAAACGGGGCCTAAAGTGCTTCCGTTGCCCATAATCAAAATTTTTTTTGGTTCCAAGCACACAATAGGATGAATCACAATAGGTTGTAGTACATCAGGAGGAGCATTTAGTTAGTACTCCCTCCCTCCGATCACTAATAATTAATGTTTGAATTTTTAGTATCAATTTTGACTACTTATTCTATTAAAAAAATATAATTATTATTTATTTTCACTGTGATTTAATTTATATTATAATAAAGTTTAAGTTTAGACTTTAATCTCATTAATCTTTTATAACTTTGTAAATAAAACGAGTGATCAAAGTTAGTATTAAAAAAGTTAAACGTTAGTTATTTGCGACCACATGTAAGTATTGGGATAGAGTTTAGACTGGGAGGAATAGCAGGGAATTTGGGGATGGGAGCAAGAGATAGAGATACCGTCTCTTGCAAGCCGTTCGGCTGTTGGGCTGCAGCCGTTCGGTAGGTCTCCCTCTCCCTCCTTTCCTCTCAGTCGTTCACCGCCCAGTAGGGTTTGCACCTACGCCTCCGCCGCATCCGCCGCATCCGCCTCCGGCTCCGCCCACTCTCTGCCTTCGCCGTTCCCGGGGTTGGGCTACCTCCGTCGTCGCCGCGGCTTGCAGCGCCCAGATCCAGCCGGGCCGGCCGGTTCATCGCCGGCGCCGGACGAATCAGCCCCACGACCTGCTCCCTCGGTCACCCACAACGCTCCAGAGAACCCGTGTCCAGGGGGCCGCGACGGATCTGTGCTGTCTGTCACCGAGCACGCAGGCACGGATCCGGGCTCCCGGCGGCCAACGCCCAGATGCAGCCGGGATTCGCCCCGACACCCTGCAAATGAGGTAAATCCTCTTCCTGCTGATACACGCCATCGGCTAGATTGCTTCCTGGTGCTGCTACAACTCGCCGTGCACTATGCACTTCGATGAGTGATACCTTTGGCCATTGTTTGGTTCTGGGCTAGTATTTCTTAGGTTTGACATTTGTTAGAGTATGTGCTACTCTGTAGGCAAGAAATTAACTCCGTGCAGATTGTTACCTAACATGTTGCCTAAACAGAAATTAACTAGGCTCAGTCTAGTATTGGCGGTTTCTTAGGTTTAACATGTTGCCTAAAAAGAACACATCACATTTTGGCGCTTGCTCAGTCTAGTATTGGCGGTTTGTCTTGACGCCGATTGCTCATCATCACCCATTTAATACTGGATTACTTTGAGATTCATCATTTCATGATTGCCAGCTGCCTCCAAATCCGATTCTACCCAGTGTAGTTTTTGCTCCTAAAAATCCTCATTCTTGAACACACATGCTTGTTGTATGTGGTGGCCGTTCTCCTCCTGTATGTATGTATCTTCAGCCATTGTATTTGCCAGTCCATTTTATACTACATGCTAATTAATCCTTCTCTTGCCAAGTGGTGTAGCAGCATTAAGGCTTAGAGGTGTGTAGGAATGTCTGGTAAAAGGATTTGGAAAGTTAATACAACAACAACAACAACAACAACAAGTTCTGCAGCTGATGACTCGTATTGGGTGTCGGAGGAAGGGTACGTGCTGAACACCTTTTCATGCCTTCTTATCCTTTCTATTGCAGGAACAATTTTGTTAGCTTGCAATTGATTTCAAACTTGTTGACCAGCAGGACACTAGTGCCGGCCATGGTAATCGAGGAAAACCACCACCGTTCCTTCAAGAACTGGACTATTTGTTCGGCCGCACCACCCTAGACAGGGGCACATTGCTCAGTGCCGGAGGTGTCCGTGAGGCAACACCCACCACTGGCAGCGAGGACACTCCAGCAGACATGTCACAAGACCCCATTGGTGCCTCCAGTGTACGCCTGTCGTCTAAAAGGCCCATTAGGGATGAAGTTGTCGAAAGCCCACCGAAAAAGAAGAGTGTCAGCTTGGAAGACTACGTCAGAGACATCTCCGAAACCGTAGCCATGCGAAGCCAGAGGCGGGTCAGTCGTGAGCAAGAGGAGCTGGACCTTGCAATGAGGATTTTAGAAGAGGATGGTATCCAGGAGGGTTGTGATCTGTACTGCAAGGCCATATTCCTATGCAAGAATGCAGTGAATCATAGGGCCTTCACGACGATGAAAACCAAAGAGGGTCGCATGCATTGGATCCAGTTCAACTGGGACAACAAGTAGTTCAGTTGTGGCTTCGTTTGGTTAATGTGTAGCATTCGTACTACCTTTGTTGAACTCATGAATATTCGTTTACATTTCTTAGCTTGTAATGTGGCATCTGGCCTGAACAATGTGTGCTGCGTTGTAACTGAATTTCCAAATAATCTGTGTGTTGTGATGTAACTGTGTCTCTCATATTTGTTCATAAGCTGTTGTCCTTCTTTGTCTCTCATATTCACCTGAAACTGTGTCTACCATATCTGAATTTTTATTTGGTTGTTATCCTTGCAGGGAGGAACTAGCAGGGAGGAGCATTCAGGGAGGTAGGGAGGAACTAGCAGGTTGGTTGAACTACATACCCCTATTTAATTTGCATATGTTGCCACATTAAATTATTCAAACTTGCTGCGAAAAGCACATGTAAATCATTGCAAAAATAGAAGGATAGCAAGAGTAACTATTTTGTTTGTTTGCCTTCCTTTGGACCAGTAGCTGCCGTAGCAGCCCAGCATTTGTTTGTTTACCTGACCCGCCAGAAAATTGAGTTATAAGATAGTTTTGACCCAGCATTTTCAGTTTGTAGTTTGCATAGTACACCAGAAAATTTAGATGCTTGGGTCTTATAAATAGCCAGCCAGGCAGGATGTGTAACTGAAATCCTTTAAAATAAGATGTAATCAATTGAGTGCTGGTTACTATCCTTTAAAGCAGGATAACTTGTGAATATTCTTTAGATTAGAATGGATGTGTTTGAAATGATTTCAAGGGTTCATAATTATGTATGGTGTTTCTGTTGCAGGAATTATATACCGTGATCTGAAACCAGAAAATATTTTACTCCAAGAGGATGGACACATTGTTGTGACTGATTTTGACCTCTCATTTTTTACTTCTTCAAAATCCCATGTAAGTCAAGAAAGCAAAGCTTTAATGGCCACTCCAGTATTTACATTTTGTAAATTACTCCAATTCATCATCAGTATACTGTGTTATTTCACCATGTATAGAATGTCTAGCATTGCAAAGGTTTAATCAATGCCTTCATACCTGAGTGATGAGCTTTTTGGCATAGTATTTGAAGGGGAGAACAGATAAACTGTACATTGGTGCCAATGGCATGCTAATTTAGAGTGCTTGTTGGTACCTCAATCATGTATCGTTGTTTTTCATGAGAGCTTGTTATGCATTTAAATACAAATCTGTAACCTTGGTAATGGTATACTCTTGCAGGTAATAAAGCATTCAGCATCACGACGAAGAAGATCTAAAGAATTTCTGCCCCCAAGTTTTGTTTCAGATCCTGCCACTACATCGAATTCTTTTGTTGGAACTGAAGAGTACATAGCTCCAGTATGATATAATGCTCCTATCTGTAGCTTCATTAGTTTCTTGTGTATCTTTTCTGTTTCATTAGAGTAATAATTTTAAAATAATTTGATGTGATTGTCACTTTATCCTGAGTTATCACCATCATGAAGTAGATGATTTAGGTTTCCAAGATAAATACTTATGCCTCTTGTATTAGTCATGATATTTGTTGTGATATGGATTAAAGTATGATAGGAGTGCTTATCATGATTGTAGAATAAGAGAAGAGTAACATGGGAGTTATATGCTGTGGGGAACTCCTAAGTTAGAGTTAGAGTTTCATGTCAAAAAAAGATGTTGCAGTGAGAGTTAAAGTGCAGTTTGGTAACCTTCATACCATTTTTAAATATTTGTAACAAGTAAATTATGTTTAGAAAGCAATCAGCATGGATGGTCTAAGGGTGCCGCATTGCTCTATGAATAGGTTTTGTGAAATTTAACTTAAAAATATGGGGTTTCAAACGCCACAAGCCGAATAACTTGGGCTTTTTATACATTGATCATGAAACGTATGGTTCTGTTGAACTTATTTAAACTTCTATACATTTAGCTGAACCACTTTAGTTGTTTTTTATCACGTTAACATAATTATCTTGTAACTGTTTTGTTATTTTAGGAGGTCATCACAGGTTCACCACATACAAGTGCCATTGATTGGTGGGCTCTTGGTAAGCAATGATACCTTAATGCTGTTCTTAAAATATACTAGCTGGTGGAGCCATTCCGTAAGCTCATTCATGGATTAAAAGGCGAATTTGTTTGTTGCCTCTGAGTAGGAATAAGAGTAATCACTTAAAGGTGTAGGGAAGTGACACATTGTACGATTAACCCAGTATCTGATAGTAATCATGATAACACAAATGGTTTGAAATGAGACTTGAAACATGCTGAGTCTGCAGTATTTTTATTGTTGGGAACAGCACTTGATTAGGCATGTCACTGATAGCACACAGGGATTATAACTGGTATTTACTTATCAAGGGTCAGTTTGCAGTTCCTTTGCGGTATTGTGCTGTGTGCTGTGGTGGTTTTGAATGCTTCCGACAAACCACTTTAACCAAAAGTACAAAAAGAATGCTTGGTGTGCTGTTGTAGTGCTGAAACCCGGCTCTTCATGATAGGGTTCTGACAAACATTTTTTAACCAAAATAAAAAGGCAATGCAAGGCACATAATATCATATCTAACATCCCTACGAACCTGACATGCATATCCTCAAGCTCAAGATGGTGCTTTTCCTTACAGCAAGCCTGGCCCACAATACAAATTAGGCAAGACGGCAAGTCAGACAGCAGCTAGAAAATGTCATCATATTCATCGGTAGTGGCGACAAAATGGCCATCGGCATAGTCGACAAAGTCACCGTCAGTAGCGTTGACAACGTCGCCATCCGTAGCGTTGACAATGTCGCCAATGGTAGCATCGCGGATCTCTTTTTCAGCTCTACTCTGTTCAAGCTTGGCAGTGAACCTCCCAAATGCTACAGCCGAGAGAAATAATCCACCAAATAAACAGCGCCATAGGAACTTCTCCCGGAATTCCCCCTTGGGTATGCGGCACATGTCACACAACCTAGAAGCACACAGATACCCATTTAAAGGGACAGTAAAATGGATAATAATAGTGAAATGTAGATTGAGGCACGTTTACCAATTTACAAGGCCAGGCTCCTCAACACTCCATGCTGCCATGGCCAAGCCTATGCGTTTCTCAACCTCCATTTTCATTTCTGCATCCACCTTATGAAGCAACTTCATTGCATCTGCCCTGTCCACCTCATCAAGTTCTGCCAGCTTCACATCAAATAAAAAGAACATGATATGTCAACTAAATGTAATCCTGCATGAGATGCATTCGTAAAAGTTACTCCCAAGAAACATCCACTACAGGTAAGCGGTTTCACTTACCTGTAGACGGTGGCCGGTGAGTCACTGACCCTACCAATGCTGTAGGGCAATGCAATGTAAACCGCTTGCTAACCAAATTTAAATAAATTTAGAAAAAAAATGAAAAACATCAGTCGGTTTTTCATTTGAAATCGGCCAGTAACCACTCGGTTACCAATCTTACTGCTGGGCAGCAGTAACTAATGCGGAAAAGGTGTGGTAAACCTGCCCAAGGATCCTCACCACCAGTGAAGTGGTATATATGCTAACAGTCCCCAGTGATCGTTGCTGGTGATTATCAATTGCCCATGGCCACATGCTATGTCATCAATTACAGCATGAAAAGGTTTGTTTAGAAGCACACAGAAATAGTTTAATTCTCCAAATGCAGGCATTTTGTTTCTATTATCATAGTGCTCTATAAAAGCGCAAGAATAATAGAAATCCATCTCAACAGTTCAGTATAATTAGTCATTGAGTTGCTCTGCCACATGTATAGCCTGGGAACTGATTGTGCCCTCCCCCCAGCAAGGTGAAGGCGCCAAAGGTTTGTACGTTTGACCCTTGGTTACCCTTGGATTAACACTTGCAGGTTTGACCCCTCCCCAATCGAAGTCTCTAGCCAGTTTACATGCACAAACTATGTACTCTCTGAGATGGTATTTGCAGTTTTGCACAAAGCCATGGTGATGTGATAGACCAGACCAGGACATAAGAAAAATGGTTGGGTAGAGTTGGGTGGCAACGGACGTTCCCTACACCCATAAAATTTGCTTCTCTAAGAAACTATAGATATGACTCACATCATCAGATCAACGGTAAAATCGCATCGCATCGCATCGCATTACGTGCAGATTGATTGATTCAACTAGGAATTATAGATATGACTCACATCATCAGATCAACAGAATGTGTAAAATTAGAGTGTAATGGCTCTTGCTGGTTGCTAGTAGTGCGGTAAGATGCGGGTTCCCATCCATTCCATTCCATGTACGCGGGCGTAAGGATGAATCGAGGAGCAGGGTAGAGGAGACTCGCCACCGTACCCGTCGGGCGACCGACGACAACGCCTCGGAGCCGAAGCCGGAGCTGAAGGCGCGGGCGGGGGCGGGGGCGGCGGCGGGGGCGCGGCGAGCCAGCAGCCTAGCCGCCGTCCTGGCCGCAATCGCGGCCGCGGCCTCGATCCCTCCTCGTCCTCGACGTCGACGGCGGTGGTCTAGGGTTCCGCCGCTTGCGCGATTTGGGAATGGGGAAGGACGTAGGAGAACTTTTTTTGGTGCCCCCCTTTTACCACGAATTTTTCACAATTTGCCCCTCTGGCCCACTGTCATAGACTCTGGTGGTCCCACATGTCAATCACTTAGACCCTAGCAGTGGCACGCGAGGCGAGGAGGATGGCGTGGGCGACGGCGACGGCGACGGCGATGCTGCGATCGGCGGCGCTTCCGGCACGGCGCGGCGCCTCCTCTGGAGCAGCAGCCACACACGCCGTCCAGAGTCGGAGCTACTACTGGTTCTCCCAACGCAGCACCCAGGGTCAGGTGCGGTACTGTTCTTCTCCTCAGGCTCAGGCTCAGGCTCAAGCGGTGTGTAAATGTTTGATGGTCATGTGGATGTGGATTGCCGATGGCGATTAGGGCTTGTAGCTGTTAGATTTGCCAAACGGAAAAATTAGAGAGGCCACGATTGTGATTTGAGTGCAATTGGTTCAAAAATCAGTGAATTACTTGCTCTTAATGTTAAAACAATAATCGATCAGGGAATCATCTTGTCTTGTCCAGTTTGCTGCCCTGCCCTATGGAGTGCCTATTTTTTATTGATAAGTAAATAAAAAATGGCGATCTTTGGATGCTATAGAGCCAATTTTTCCTCTTTTTTTATCTTTCGGGACATGATAAGGAAGGGGAGGGGTCGATATTACAGTAAAACCTTGCCAATTTGGCATCAGGAATTCATTCTGGTACATGAACACTCTGGATAAAAAAAAATCTGCACGACAATCTGGATAAAAATATCCTCCATGACATGGTTAATGATTCTCTTGGTTACAGGGATTTCAGATAACTTGCATACCTTTCTTGAACCTTCTTTTATAACTTATTTAACTTTTAAGTGACCAGACTTATATGGACCATACATGTCTTGCATGGTCAAAATAAGTTGGCCACTTATAAGCTGAGAAACAGTTATAATTGCATTTTCATGCAGGTTGATCCGTTGTTTGAGAAATTCCAGGAAACAAGAATGGACACGGCAAAAGCAAACTTGTTCATAGATTGCTTGGAGGGGTATGTATCTTGTTACGTCTTTGATGAGCTCTTGTTGCTTGTATCCTCTTATCTCTCTACGCAGCCATCCTAATGAACCAACTATCATAGTTTGCTATTTTTCTCTCTGATCACATGTGTAGCCTGATGGCGGATCGCAAGAAGGCGACGGTGACTGGAAATTCTGTGGATATATGGACAGCTATTGGGGTCAGTTTTTTCGCCTTATTTTTGGGGAGCACCTATGGCAATCACAAATCAAGGTCGGAAAGAATCCTACAGTGTCAAAATAGGGCTAAAAGTTCGCAGGTCGCATGAAGAAGTGTGTTGTGCTTCGATCTTAAGTGCACCGTACTATTCCTCTTAGAGTCAGCATGGCTTCTTATGCAATGTCGCGTGACTGCAGCATGCATCTATGTTAATTCAGTAAAAGGACTAAATTGCATATCAGTAGTATGTTCAAAGCATGCAAGTAGCTTCCGTATTTATTTGGTGATGCTCGCTTTGGAATGTGGGTTACCGTTGTCACCTACATATGTCACATTATCTAGTACTACCTTCGGTCATAAATACTTGTCGCCGTTGATTTTTAGATTTGTCCTTGACCATTTATCTTATTTAAAAGATTATAGCAAACAAACAAAAATATAAGACATGTTTAAAGTACCTTTAATGGTAAAGCAAATCACAACAAAAGAAATGATAACTTACAATTTTTTTGAATAAGACGAATGGACAAAGACGTGTCCAAAAATCAACAGTGACAAGTATTTATGACCAGAGGAAGTATATCTGTAGTTCTTTGTGGTGCATGGATGCCTCTATGCAATCAACATATTGGACTATTTTGGTATTAGGCGGAACAGTTACAAGAACACCTCAGATGAACATTCGGGCTCGCTTATTTTGTACTCCCTCCGTATCAAAATATTTGACGCTTTTGACTTTCGCACAAACATTTGAAGAGATGACATACGAGCACGAGCAGCTTGAGAGAGTGCTTTCCGTGGGCACGAGCGGCCGATGGGAGCATCCAGTTAGGGCCGGGGGCGGGGGGTCCCGTGTCTGGAATGGATGGTCTTGGGTGAGATGCAAGTTTGGTCAAATGTTTGTGCGAAAGTCAAGGTCATATGTCACATCATCAGATCAACGGTAAAATCAAGGTCCGCTCCCTCCTCTGTGTTCCCGAGCACGCGTCCAGGGTCCCCGTTCCAAACCGCTCCCATTTAAGCACCGAGCCTCCTCGCCGACGCCGGTTTCCTCTCTTCCCCCAAAATCCGCATCTTGCCGGCTGTTGACACCCAAATTTGGTAGAAAATCGGATATTCGGAAAGGGTCAAATGAATATGTTGGAATTATTGGGCCAAATCGGAAATGGGCTTTATCGGCAAAGAAGAGTATATCAAAAAAGCCGATGGGTACAAGATTTCGGAAGAAATACGATTTGATGAGGCGTCGCGGTAAATTAGGTCGTATCGGTATCGGCTTTGTAACACTATAAATAGGACTTTAGGTCTCAATAGAAAGATAGACAATACTCAACACACAAAACACTTTCTCGAATCCGATCGACCTCGTCGAAAGGCTTCAACTCACAGGTAGAGCTATCTCGATGGGATAATCGATTCTCTCCTTGTAACCCCGTATGCATGGCTGCATCATGTTGATCTCATGTATATAAACCATGTTAGACTATCTTGGGATTTACCGATCTTTAACATGTTCTCGCATATTGCACTGCCTCGATTTAATTGATCTATAATGTGTGCTTATCCTACAATACCGATTATTAAGTATCTTGTATGCTTTCTCCTGAATCTGATGTATGCAACTGTCTCGTTAGATCGATCTTGCGTATGCCTTGTTTAGGATCTTGTATGCTTAGATGTTTGCCGATTAGTATTGTTTTACCCTATTAGTCTTAAATCTTATTATCGTTTATCGGCTTACACCTAAATTTAGACTTGAATACTGTCTTGGCCTGACCAATCTATTCAATCTATTCTTAGATTAATCTGATACATCGATTATAAGTTTTACTGCTAATATTATATAAAAAATAATAAAAAGAAACAAGGATTTATTACTGAACGCATATATTCACTTAATCGCTCTATCGGATTTTAAACCGATAGATTCAGTAATCGAGCTATTGTAAAAGCCGATTACTTACAACCTGATCTGGCTATTTCCAAAGCCGATTAGGCTTATATTACTGATGATTTTCTCCTTATTGATTTACAGGTCAAATCAATTGGCACG